>CM030178.1:6575946-6708446 GCA_017639675.1 Aplochiton taeniatus
TGCTGCTGCCTGATTGGAGCAAGGACAAAGCAGGAGGTCAATCAGATTTTGTAGGAGTTTGACATTGAAAAATATTGAGTGAGGAAAATTTGAAAATATAAGTTACTGTTTTGTTTCTGGGTTGGTTTAGTTGGTGTTCGGACATGGTAGTTCAGTTAATAGGTGCTGATTCATTTGAACATTTAAAATAATTCCCTTGTGCATGCTAGTGACACAACACTAGGGGCCCGGACCCTTGCATCTTATAAGTGTTTGTGTGTTACACTGAAGAAACTCTTACCCCATACAGTCATAGAGACAACCTTTAAGGATTTTCCTCACACATTATTGTAGTTCACATTTTAGTAGCTCTCTAACAGGAGTAGTATGGTGATACAGAATCTCATGAAAGGAAACCAAGCTCTCTCTCTCTCTCTCACACACACACACACACACACACACACACTCACACACACACACACACACACACACACACACACACACACACACACACACACACACACACACATAGGCAGCAGTCTACGTCAAAATATATTCCCGGCAGGCATAAAAAACTTTAAATCTTGTTGCAAGTACTACTCTGTCCTCTCCCCATTCAGATCCTTCACCTCCCTCATAAAAACATTCTGACAGACTCTCCTACGTCATCTTCCCCCTCAAATAGCAGACTCATTACTACAAACACACAGAGTCCGACAGCAGTGGGGAAGGGCGAAAACCTGAGAGAGCTGCCAATTTAGCAGTTTTTTTTCTTTTATTTGGGAGTCTTTGGAGGCAGAGCTAGAACGAAAGAACAGGGAGACCGAAGAACCTTCCAGAAGATTGGATTCATACCTGATTCTAGACACGCTTGCAACAAGAGCTGAAGACCAGACCACGTGAACGGCTGGTGAGGGTGAAACAGTGTCGAGGGTGCAACGCTGAACTGAAGTCATGGACAACGAGGAGAACTACACCAGTCTTCAGGAGTTTTCTGAAGACAGGGCCACACAGCGTATTCTCAACAACAACACCAGTAAGCCCAAAACCTCTGTAGTTTATCTGTGTGTGCGTGCGCGCACGCGTGTGTGTGTGTGTGTGTGTGTGTGTGTGTGTGTGTGTGTGTGTGTGTGTGTGTGTGTGTGTGTGTGTGTGTGTGTGTGTGTGTGTGTGTATTTGACCGTGCTTGTGAGTATGTGTGAGTATATATACAAAAGGGTGAGAAAGAGAGTGAACTTCTCTTTCAAGACACGTCATCTTTGGGAAAAAAGTCAGCAGAAGAAAAGTTCTCTCTTAAATCAAGGCTGACCGCCCCCCCTCGTCATCAGTCCACTTTATCAGTTTAACAGGTCATTGTGTCATCTGTCCCGTCAGGTGGCCAGGGACTGAAGGGCAGAGCCGAGTGCTTGAAGGGTCACACTACTTGTTTTGTGATCGTCGGTCTCCTGGCCTCCATTTGTGCCAACATTGTGCTGACTATGCTCTGTGAGTACAAACAAAACCTGTCTGTCTGTTCAACGATCTCTCTATCTGTCTGTAACTAACAGTGCCTTCCTTTCGCGGTCCCAGTACACCCAAAAGACCAAAAGTCCAGAGTTGTGAAATGTCCCCCCCCCCCCCCCCCCCCCCATGATTGGGTTTTTGGCAGGTCAGAGTGCTAGCACATTGAGAGGCCCTTGCTTGTCCAAAACAAAGAGCCTGCTGTCCTGAGTTGAACCCTCTTGGCTCCATCTATTTGTCCGTTCTCTCTCTGCCCCATCTCTCTCTCTCTCTCTTCCTCAATTTATTTGTCTCTAACCTCCCCTCTCTTGCCCCTCTCCCCCCTATTAATCCATCTCTCACTCTCCCTTTCCTCCTCTATTTATCTATCTCTCTCTCTCTTTCTATCAATCTCTAAATCCCCCTATCTCACTTTTTCCCTCTCAGTGTTTAACAGACCGTTTCCAGGTACAACCCAGGAGGCAGTGGCTCTGACAATGAAGCTGAACTCAGTGCAGAGCCGGTACGTCCGTCTCTGTGACGACTACATACAACTGGCAGACGGCTGCTCCAAGACTGGTGACTACTTTTGTTCTTGATCATACAACCCAACATACGTAGGTGTACCTTTTGATGAAGTAGATCAAAAGACAGAACGTAGGTAGTAAAAAAAAACTACAAAAAAACGGACAGGCTCAACTTATTTTATCACAAACATTCTTTCTCAAGGTCGTCTCCCATAACTTCCCATTCTCCAATTTATGTTTTCCTGTCTGCTGTTTCAGTTAAGAAGTGCAGGGAGTGTCCTGAAGGTTGGATGCACACAGGAGACAAATGTTACTACTTCAGCAACGACAAGAAAGACTGGCTGGGCAGCAGAGACAGTTGCACGGAGATGGGCAGCCATCTTACCATCCTTCATACCCATGAGCAGCATGTGAGTGTACCGAGTGCCAGCGTCGGAAAATGTTGGTCTTTGAGAATTGGCTCGCTTGCGATTGTGTGCATTTTGGAATAGGATCGATTGAGTAAAAGCTGGGGCGTTTTTTCCAGGATGCCCTGGGAAAAGAAGCCAGGAGGATTGGTGGGATGGAATATCATTTCTGGATCGGCCTGTCAGACATGGAGAAGGAGGGAGACTGGAGATGGGTGGACAACACAACACTCAAAAACAAGTACGTAAACTCCACCCATTCCATTTGACATAATGGACTAGGCCGGAAAAAAGACTGCTGAAGACAGTCTAACATGCTGTTTGCCCCCACCCCACTGCTCTCCCTCTCTCTGTCTCTGTCTCTCTCTCTCTCTCTCTTCTTATTGTTCAGATATTGGAATCAGTGGAGCCCAGAGCCTAATAACCACCAGTCAGGAGGGGGCCATGGAGAGGACTGTGCCACTCTTGACAGTCACTCAAAGTCCTGGTTTGATGTTCCCTGTGAACACATTTACAAGCGCATCTGTCAAATGGATGCCATTCAGCTGAGCTGAGTCCCCTAAAAGAGCTGATGAAAATATGACAGGAATGCTGAAGATCCAGCCACTATGAATAGTTTACCCTCAATGCAGTACAGTTGTCCATGATGAGCAATCAGTATCAGTTATTAGTATTGTCATTATTACTTTGTCAGTATTGTCAGTATTGTGTTAGCTATGTGTTTACGTTTTCTGTTTCGAAAATGTATCAATTGTGTGTTACTTTTACTTTTAAAAGTAATAAAAAATACATTATTTTGAATTATTTGTCCGTTTCGGTACATTATTAGATGGACGAACCTATCTTCTCTGCACAAACTCACTAAATCCCTCGGGATAATTTGTCCTGAAAAGAAAAATGTGCATCATTACCCACATGATGGCACTGTTTGTTCTAACCTCTTGTCTTCTGAATGTCCGAGACAACCCGCCTACTTTCCACTTGTTGTCCAATGAGAAATCACGTTTCTTTTGTTGTCAAACGTGCACTGGCGGCGGAGCTAAGATATCCCGAGGAAGGCAATAACAGTTGAACAAAACAAGGTATGTTAGCATAAGCTAGGCTTTTATTAAACGGATCTATCAACTCCTGAGTCAAGATATTGTATACTGGTGATTTGTGAGTCACCCAATTGGAATTAATGTTGTAGAATGACGGTAAATGACATGAGGCCTATCACTGTGCCCGAAGCCTCGCACTGGTTAGATAGCAACTGCTAGCGTGACACATCCTACTCCTAGCTAGTGCTATCCAACGCTAGCTTAAGCTACATGACAATCGCCAAACCGTGCTGGCAGAATTAGCTGCATGCGCATTTGGAACGTCATTATGCCGTTTCCAGATCAATGCCGGGCCATGTAATCTAACGTTGGCAAGCAAAACCTTGTAAATGTTCATTTGCATAGCTTTTGCATGCGCATAGCCCACTTACAGTTTATAAGTAGATTGTCCCCGGAATAGCCTTTCAAGGGAGTTAAGTAAGCCACACAGCTTATCTCTTCCCATTGCACTACAGTATAACATTAAAACGTAAAAAGTTATTAACCCATACATGAGGTTATTAGGGTGAAAGTGTATGACTACTACGATGGAACTCTATCATAGGGGCTCTTCGCATGACTGTTTTGTATAGACAGGACACCATGCATAAGTTAACATGGCATAAATGATACAGGTTGAATCCCTCTCTATGAGCATGATACAATAACTAAATGCAGTCTTGTATCCTAGTTTGTTGATATGTCACTGCATTTTCCTTTTGTGATCCGGCCAAAAGGAAGTCTAAGCTTGCATGGAATGCGACACATTTGAGTTGTCTCTCTGTTTGTGTTTACACTACGTCCGTGTCCCTTTGTCCTGCTCCTATGGAGCTACCTTTTTGGTGTTGTTGTTTCTTACTTGTGGTGTGTGTGACCCTTATCTTCTTCTCCCAGATGGAGGTAGAGCAGCTCCAGTCTCTGTCAGGCCCAGCGCTGGCCCAGGCTGTCAGCTCTCTGCTGGAGACACCCGGCCTCTACGTGTTCTCTGACATCCTGGAGCTACCCAACGTCAGAGAGGTAAACACACACACACACACGTACGCACATGCAGCACAAACCACACACACACACACACACACACACACACACAGGCAAACTCCACACTCACAGCACGAGCTCTTGAGATATCTACTGGCAATGAGTAGATAAAAGCCTTGTCAGCTCCCACCTTGCTCCCATCGATCAGCTCATTGCCCCTCCATTGTTCTTCTCCCCCCCCCCCCCTCTAGCTGGAGACGGGGCCCCACGCGCCGGTGTTCCAGCTCCTCAACCTCTTCGCCTACGGAACCTACTGCGACTATAAAGGTACGGCGGCGGAAGGCCAGGCGGCAGCGTGTAAATAAGTAATGCGCCCGGCCTCGGAGCCCTTTTATTACGAGCCGTAGATCTGCTCTGAAGGCAGCCTTCTCGTCACTTTCCCACCATGCGGCGCCGTTAATTCAGTGCCTTTCGGAGTCAGTCACCGGGGCTCAGGAAACCCTGGGAAGAGAAGCTGTCCTCAGGCCAAAGCAAAGGGATTGATCGATACGGCCGATGTCGCAGTGCCACGGCCGAATGGGCTACATTATTGAACGAGCACTCTGAACAATGAATTAGCTGCATTATGGATTGGAATACCTCCAACTTGTGTCGAAAATACAACTGGATACATATGTATATGTATTTGTATATATTATTTGTGTGTAGTAGGAGAACACATTAGCTGGCAAACACAAAGAGCGGATTTAACCCACGCATACCGTACATGCCTTTGTAGTAATTATAGTTCACACCAAATCATAATTTGCATGGAGTGTAGCGTTGGCGCGCTGACATGAGCTGTCACTACTGCCGTCTCCGAGGGCTTGGAGAGCCTCTCCAGGGAGTGGGCAGCTTTAGCGGGCAGCCCGCTCCCTCTCTCCTGGGCCAGCTGCCCACTCACATCACCTGGCTGACTGGTGACAGGCTTCTCCGACGACAGGGAGGGAGGGAGCCTCAAACTTAACCCCGGTTCAGCGGTCTCTGTGTTAGGTGTTTTTCTTAACATCTCGCCCTCTGTGCCAACCCCCCCCCCCCCCTCACCGCCCCCCACCTCCTCCCGCAGAGAGGGAAGCGTCGCTCCCGGAGTTGACCCCCGCCCAGAAGAACAAGCTCCGCCACCTCTCCATCATCAGCCTGGCATCCAATCTCAAGGTACCGCTTCCCCCTGCTCCGCCCGTCTCGCTGCGCTGCTTTTGTCTTTGAGCCAGAGAACAACAACGGAGGCCACAGCCGATACAATATGGCCTCTTCTAGTCTCTAAGATAGAAGAGGATTCATGCTTTCTGAGCCATGGGAAAACCGGAGTAGGCATCCAAAGAGGAGGCAGGGATATTAATGATGGATCAAATGTGCTTTTAAATGTTGCTCTTCACTTTGTTATTCAGACACATTAAGCAGATTAAAGGGAGAATTTTGAAGTGCTCGTCGGTGATCCTATTAAGTGCGTGGCTATATTTATATCTGCTTGATTAGAACTATGGCAACAGAGAAACCTTTCTCAAATGTAGGAGCAAAGAAAGACTAGTGTATTTATCTCCCTCTCTCTCTTTCTCTCTCTCTCCCTCTCTGTCTCTGGATTTGTAGCTTTATCTTTGATCATTCATTTGCTGGCCCACTTAGTCATCCTTTTTTCCATGTTCTCCGCTAAAAGTTCATCCCTTCTTCCGTCCCTCTCTTTCTTTATCCCCCCCAATGAATAATTGATCTATTCATTTTTCTCTCTAGTACCCGCCCCCCCCCCTCCTCCCTTCCCCTTTTTCTTTCTCTCCCTGTCAATGTGGTAGTGATGGCCACAGTGGATGTAGACCTGCAGTCCCTAATTGCCCAATGAAGGCTTGTTAAGCTCCAAACTGCCTCTTTCTAATGTCTTTGTTGCTGTAACATTTGGGCCAACAAGCTATTCTAATGTAACAGTTTTGGTCTTTTTCTATCGATCCACTGACTCTACATTGAATTTCTTTCCTTTCATCACCACACTTGTTTCATTCTTTCAGTTTTATGTAGTAATAAAACTGTTAAAACCTGTTCTCCTGTGTTCCCTTCCTCTCCTGTGTGTGTGTGTGTGTGTGTGTGTGTGTGTGTGGCCGTGTGGCCGTGTGGCCGTGCGCGTCCAGTGCCTGCCCTACTCCCTGCTCCTGCAGCAGCTGGAGCTGAAGAACGTGCGGGAGCTGGAGGACCTGCTGATTGAGGCCGTCTACTGCGACATCATCCAGGGCAAGCTGGACCAGCGCAACCAGCAGGTGGAGGTGGACTGCAGCGTGGGCCGCGACCTGGGCCCCAACGAGCTGCCCAACATCGCCAACACGCTGCAGGAGTGGTCAGTGGAGTCCCCGGCACCACCGTCCCCATCTTGTTGTGGTCACCCTCGTTTGTTTGTTTGTTTGTTTTGTCGTTCCTGACGGGGAGCTTTTGTTTCTCTCCTTCCCTCACGCCGGCGCCCCTCCCTCCCCGGATCAGGTGTTCGGGTTGTGAGGCGGTCCTGTGCGGCATCGAGGAGCAAGTGACCAGAGCGAACCAGTACAGAGAGAGCCAGCTGAAGGTCAAAGTTCAGGTGGAGACGGAGGTCAGTCGTGGCGGTCATCCCCGAGCAGATGGACAGGCTTTGACAGCCCCAGTGTTAAAGTTTGACCTCTCTCTCTCTCTCTCTCTCTCTCCCTCCCTGCCAGGTATCCAACCTGCAGAAAACTCTAAAGGCCAGCTCGGCCTCCCCGTCGTCTGGCCCCGCCCCTGCAGGAGCCGCCTCCAATCAGGACGCAGACCAGCCAGCCGAGCCCCGAGACCCTGCGTCCTCACAGGAACCACGGCAACCGGGCAAGAAGAGCTCCAAGGTCAAAGGGTAAGCAAAGTAATGACACATTTCTCTTTTTCTAAGCTAAATTGATTATTATATTAGGACAGTGTTTCTGTGAGGCAACAATCATTCCTTTTAAATATGTAAATGCATGTGTGTAAATTGTTAATGTGGGTCAGACTACCGAGCAGCATGAGTTCAATAAGGACTGCCACAGAAAGCATTTGTTTAGCCTTTAATGTTCGTATTGAGAGGAATGCCAAGTCCACAGAGAATCACTCAGTCCAATTTTTTCTATATTAGCATCATAAATTTTATTTAAGAAGACAGCTGCCAGTATAATTGCTGGTGTGTGTGTGCGTGTGCGTGCGCGTGTGCGCGAGTGTGTGCGTGCATAGCGTATCTTCATTATTAGACGTGTTCTGTTTTGCAGTGGCTCTCTCTCTCAGAGCCTCTCAGTCTGTTCCGCTTCCATCCGGCCCAATTACACCCAGCTAATTCCACATCTGTCCTGGATTTCCATTATGCCACTGGATAATACGCCCACCCCGGGGGGGGGGGGGGGGGGGGGCTCTTGCTCACTCGCTCGCTGAAAGGCACGTCTCCTCTCACGGCAGCCATGACAAGCCTTGTTTGTGTTGTCTCCCCGTTAAGTAGACAGTGATGATTATTTACGGAAACTCCGCTGACACTTTTCCAACGCACGCCAGTGAGCTCTGTAGCTATAATTTCCACCACTTCACAACCCACTTGATTTGATTCAAAGCCCGGGTAGGGGCGGGGCGGCGGAGATGCGCGACACTTGGGAGTCACGCGCGGTCGTTTTTTGCGGCGACACGGAGCGCCCCCGTTTCAGAAGGCGCTCCGAAAAGACAGACGACTTTCAAGTGCCACAGGTGGTAGCTGGTATTACTAATGGCTGCT
This sequence comes from Aplochiton taeniatus, assembly GCA_017639675.1. Classification (NCBI taxonomy): domain Eukaryota; kingdom Metazoa; phylum Chordata; class Actinopteri; order Galaxiiformes; family Galaxiidae; genus Aplochiton; species Aplochiton taeniatus. Next base: position 6,584,153 of record CM030178.1, read on the forward strand.
CACGAGATCGCTTCGTTTCGCCGGTTTATTTTTCAAGAGGGGCCCGCCGAGTTGAGGCGCAGGCGGCGTGCGCAACAAGTGGGTCTGTCAGATGTTACCCGTGCCCCTCCCGAGCCTTGGGCTCCATCGCCGTGTCAGTAGGGTGTGCTTTCTAACCGAACTTATGTGTGTTGTGTCTCAGGCTGCGTGGCAGTGGGAAGATCTGGTCCAAGTCCAACTGAAGAGCCGGAGGAGTCCCCAGGGAGGGGAGGGGAGGGGAGGGGAGGGGAGGGGGACGCCCCGCACTCGGACGCACCGGTCCATGGACAGACAGATGCATAAACTGTTAACGTGGCCAATGCACACAGACCCCACTCGGTGTTCACACACACACACACACACACACACACACACACACACACACACACAGACACTCAAATGTAGTGCAGACAGGAAAAATGCTAGCAGCTCTCTTTACCGCTCCCGTCTCTCCTTTTCTCTCTCTCACACAGACACACACACACACACACACACACACACACTATCTCATCTAGACTCAGACAGACAGGCGCACACACACACACTGGATGATGAGCATAACTGACGTGACAGCCATTCAGACGGGTGTCCAGCAGCTGACTATATCTGCTCTGTGTATATACACAGTCCCACCTCCTATCTAACACCCACACACAGATGAGACACACGGAGAATACTATATCTGTTCTGTTGCCAGGAGAGGCACGGCCATAAGCAGTGGAACCACATGGGTGGGCTAACTGTGTTTGTGTGTGTAAGCGTGTTTCTATTGTATTAAAGACATTTGTTTTTGGTTGTTTACTTTTTCGTTTTGTTTGTATTTTCATCTGGCTGTGAATGGAGCTGAGACGTGTATAAAATCATGCCATGAATTGTTTTGAGGAATAAAATTCGAAACCCTGTACCAATACCTGAGTGGCGGTTTCATTAATGTCACTGTCACTGTGTCTTATGAAGTGCACTTAAAAGTGCATCTCTGGAGGGCGCATGACTAAATGTTAACTCGCAGAAGGGGGGCTACCAGTTAGGAGGTCAAGCCGTTAATTAGAGCATCTCCCCCCCGAGAGGAAGGTATTATAGAGCTCAGGCTTCCCCTGCGTTCCCCTGCATGGGCTGCTCACACCCGGAGTCACGCACAGTGACTATGAACAGTGCGTTCATATTTCAAGTCGGTACGTTTTCCCTGCACTCCTAGAGCCTCTACCTCCATCACAAAATTGCCTGTCGAAATTGTCAACCGTCTCCTCCCTCACCCTTCTATCACGCTGCAAAATGTATTTTACACGCTTAACATGTCCACCTTTAGCACTCTCCGGCATTCTCTACTTTCATTTTCTAGCTGTCTCTTGTTTTCTCTCTCTCTCTGAAAAAAAACTCTCACTATCCTGCATGACGTTAATGGTGGCAATTAACTCCCCCCAACACCCACTGAGAGTGTGTGTGTGTGTGTGTGTGTGTGTGTGTGAGAGAGAGAGGGAATAGAGCGATAGGGAGACAGGGAAATGATGATCCTATTCCGCTTTAACCCTATTTCCCCCTCTCTTCTTCTCCCTCTATAAATAGTGGTGTTCATTTCAGTCGGTGTGATTGAGCTTTGGTGGTTCACAGTTTTCTCTGTTCTTAACAGATGGAAGCTGTGATTTTTAGCAGCTGTACACGACTGTGTGGGTGTGTGTGTGTCGGGGGTTAATGTGTGTTCTGTGACGTAGTGGGCGTTATACTGGAAACACGCCGGCTTACTTCTGTGCATGCGATGAGCGTGCGCTTACACGTAAGAAAAACTTGCGTGAACTTTGCTAGCGTGCGCATGAGGTGTGCTGTCCGTGTGCGAATGTGTGCTGCATGCCCCTACACCACATACAGGAAGTGCTGCAGTGTCGGCTGCTGTGTATCTCATAACCGACGGCTCGTTAAAACTTCCGCGTGGACTCCAGCCAATCAATTACCTGAATTGATCAGCGCAACGCCCGGAGGAGATGCAAGCTTGCGCGGACTGGGATGGAATCTCAATAGACTGTAGTGGCCCTGTCATTCTTACCGCCTCCTGTCCTCTGTTGACATCTGGCTATGAAAAACTAACGGCTGCCCTCCTCCCTGTATGGATTTTCCAATGGAGACGAGGCAAAGAGGCCACTGCGCTATTGAGATAGGCCCCCTGTCTTCTAATCCTGATCCCCCCAGAACACTGAGGGTCTTACAGCTCCCAGCGCCATGGAGTCACAATGACATAAATAAGCAGACAGACAAAGGGCTGAATCACCGGTGTTGAGCCTTTTATTGAGCTTCCATTGTACAGTACATTGTACACGTCTACAGGAATGCTACGGAGAACCACGAAGAAGATACTGGAACAGTGTAGTACTTCACAAGCCACACATGATATCACACAGCAATATGCTTAGTGGAAGTCCAGAAGGTCATTTCTCCTAGCTGGTGAAAGGAATTATGCATGATGATGATGGGTTTGGGCGGATTCAAAATTCAGTCCGGGTATAAACATCAATCACCACTGATATAAGACACGTTAAGATGTATAACAAGAATCATTTCTGATGCATGAGAGGCAGTGATATCTATAATGCCGTTGCTGTATGCAAATAAACATGCAAGTACGCTTTCCCTTCAGCCTCCACCCACACGTTGGTACACCCCTGCACAGCCCATTCAGATCATAATACTCTCACAAAGGCACAATAATAAAGAGAGGTGAAATGCAGCCAGATAATTAAGAGAACAAATCATTAGGATCACTTTGAACCAAAATACCCTCTATTCTCCAGCACGGTGCAGCGGAAAGCCGCAGCATTTGCATCCTAAGCGCCCAAAGCGAGAAGTAAGCAGCAGTTTTTGGAGCGTGTCGGGTTAAATACATTGGCTGCTGGCAACCCGCCCCTCCAACCCGCTCGGCGAAATACCCCCTTCCGTCTAACGAGACGCTGCAAACGGGGTTGAACCATTTTGCCAGCAGAATGCAAGCCATCCAAAACCAAATGTTTCACAGCAACGCCATTTTGTCACTCAACAGGTTTTGGTTGTATGATAATGATATGGAAGAGCCGGCAACATGTAATAGAATTATTCACAACATTTGGGGGAGGGCTTCTGGGGAGTTTTCGAGGCAAACGGAACAGAGTATGGCTATCTGCCTAATACTGTTTTTCTTGTGAATTAGTCACGGCAGGTATATAAGCGTGGCACAGCTGGATTTTTCAACAGCCCGGGGCAGTACAGGAGGATATAAAACAGAGCTACCGACACACTGAGCTATATAAAAGAGACTGATTTATACACAGAGGAGAGGAGAGTAAAGGAGAGGAGAGGAGAGGAGAGGAGAGGAGAGGAGAGGAGAGGAGAGGAGAGGAGAGGAGAGGAGAGGAGAGGAGAGGAGAGGAGAGGAGGAGAGGAGAGGAGAGGAGAGGAGAGGCGATTGGTTTGGGAAGAGATGAGATTGGTTCTTCTATAGACCTCAGGGAAGAGGAGGCTTGGCCATGGCTGGACTCCTGGATCCCTGATTTCATTTTACAGTCTGTGAGAGAAATAAAAGAGCGGGGCGGCCACACCCTCCGGTGCTGCTGCTGGTCCTCCACAGTGACATTTATATCAAATGGAGAAAACAGTCGTCTCAAAGGTTGACCACGGGGATTCTGCCAGACAGAGACGGAGAGGGAGAGAGGGAGAAGGGTTAGAGTAAATGGAATAGTGTTGCACTGAACCTCGGGGTGGGGGACCCAGCTAAGGAGGGCAAGGAGGAAGACAGTGAGAAAAGGCAGGGGAAGGGGGAGGGAAAGTGAAGTGGTGGCAAAACTGGAGTAGGGAAAACTGGAGCAGGGGCTGGGCCGAGGAGGAGGGGCTGGAGAGAGGGAGCCACGGAGGAGGAGGAGGAGGAGGAGGACAACTTGACGGAGGGAGGAGAGGAGAAACGAGGAGAAGAGGAGTAGGAGCCCAATTATCCTGATTGAGATTAGCTTTAAATCCCCTCCTATAAAACCATCATTTCATGGCTTGTGCTCCCGTTGCATTCCTAGGCACCATGACTCATCTGGGGAGGAAGTTCTTAAGGACGCACACACACCGGCACAAACACGCGCACACACACACACAGGCACAAACACGCGCACACACACACCGGCACAAAAACGTGCACACACACACACAGGCACAAACACGCGCACACACACACACAGGCACAAACACGCGCACACACACACGCGCGCAAGCACAAGCATCTCACAACCCCAGCACTCCAGGCCTCTGGGCTCCATAGAGAATAGGGGTATTGGCCAATTAGGTCCAAAGTGTATATAAGCACAGGAGGAAGTAATAGAGCTGCTTCACAACATACCCTCACACACACACACACACACTCAAACACACACACACACCGAAAAATGCGTTCATCATTGTTACCACACACATGCACACACAAAAATCCATTCACCGACAAACTTAAATCCATGTGCACCGACTCCCATAAACAAACACTCAGACGCACAAACAACAACACACAGTCCGTGCAGAGTTGGTGAGGCGTCTCATTACCTCTCCCTGTCGGTGAAGGAGGGGGTGCTGTGAAGCGTCTGCCGGCTGTCCTCCGAAGCGAGGGAGCGAGGCAGGGCAAGGGAGAGGGGGGGTGCCGCGCCACGGGAAAGCGGGGGTGGCTGCTGAGAACAGCTGCGGTCGTAACTGGAGAAAAGAGATATAGAGAGAGGGAGGAGAGCATTTAAGACAGACAGAGAGAGAGAGAGAGAGAGAGAGAGAGAGAGAGAGAGAGAGAGAGAGAGAGAGAGAGAGAGAGAGAGAGAGAGAGAGAGAGAGAGAGAGAGAGAGACGGACGGATCACCACCAGGAAGCGAGAGAGGGAGCAACGGGGCCATTTAGCGACGGCGGACACATGCTGCTGCCATGATGGAGTTAATGCACCCATTGGACTCATTAAAGCGCTGTCAGATGACAGGGGGAGCGAGGAAGCAGAGGACCAAGAAGGAGACCAAGAGGAAGTTAGAGTGGAGCGCGAAGAGAAAACAGAGACGGGGGAAAAGGCCGAGGTTAAGAAAATGGAGGGGGAGAGAGGGAGAGATCGAGAGGGAGAGGCCAGGGGGGTGACACGTAGCCGCGGTAATGAAGCCTTATTTCAGCCGTACACCTGAGTTATGATGGCGGTGCCACAGCCAGAGTCACCACCGCCCGCTCTTAAAAGCACTTAGACACACGACAACAAAGCTATGTTCAAAGGAAGAATTACCTGCGGGCACGCTCTCTTTCTCTGGTTCTATTCCCCCACTCCCTCCCCTCTCCCTCTCACACACACGTACATCACACACAAACACACACACAAACACACACACACACACACACACACACACACACACACAAAAACAGCACCCCTCTCCCGCTCACACACACACACACACAAAAACAGTACCCCTCTCCCTCTCACACACAAACATTACAGACAGACACATGCACTCACACACACGCACAAACACACACACGCACACACACACACACACACACACAAAAACAGCACCCCTCTCCATCTCACACACAAACATTACAGACAGACACACGCACTCACACACACGCACAAACCCACACACGCAGAAACAGACACACACGCACAGACACACACGCACAGACAGACAAACACAAACACACGCATAAACACACACACACTGGTGTCTTTATCTGCTGTTTTGTAAAAAGGACTCGCGTGGTCTTACCCTACAGCACGATGACACTGTGCTCTACCACAACAGAGACATCCACTTGACTTCCCACCAGTCCTCTGACTCGCCACATGGACACATTCACAGAGCATGACCCTGCCACACCGGCCCGTCCATAGCCCAAAGCAGCCCACGGGGGCAGCACCCACCGACGGCCCTCCACGTCCCCACCACTCCTGCTCACGCAGACGGGGAAGCCAATCTAGGCTCCAGCGGAGAGGGTGCTCCACCAGGGAGTGGGTTGATGAAGTTAGCCAAACAACAGTTTTCTCCGTCTCAAAGACAGGCGGGGAGACGGAGAGACAGGGAGAGGAATAGCTTATCGTGTAATAGCACACCGCGAGCGCGAGGATTATCGTTGGATCTGGCGCTGGCCTGGCAGAGCTGTGGGAGAGATAGGAGACTGGGGAGGGAGATAAGAGGCAGTCCGACTCTGTTAAGACCCAGCATTAGAGCAAGGTGACGGAGCTAAACGAAAGCAAACCACAGAACCGAAAGACGGAGCAACTGGCACATTCAAAGAGAGCGAGGAAACAGGAAGGAACGGGAGGGGGGGGGGGGGGGAGAGAAGAAAGAGGAGGAAGAGAATAGGCAAGAACAAAAGGGGGGTGGGGGGTGGGGGCCATGTGCGTGAGGAAAGGAGATAACCAAAAAGAAAGGCAAGAGAGAAAAAGAAGCTTTGAAAAAGGTCAAATCATCTGGAGTAAAAAAAAAAGTGCAAAAGAATGAAAGACAGAGCTAAGGAGATTAGAGAGAGAGAGAGAGAGAGAGAGAGAGAGAGAGAGAGAGAGAGGAAGAACGAGAGAAAAGGGGAGCAGATGAAAGTGGAGGGATGGTGGGGGGAGAGAGAGCAGAGGCAGAGTGAGTCCCCACGGTCAAATAAACAACCTGTTATTGGGTTGATCAGCGACTGTGGAAGTGCTCCACTACATTACATGAGATGAGCTCTCTTGCTGGTGCTAATGTGTGTGTGTGTGTGTGCGTCTCTGTGTGTGCGTGTGTGTGCGCACCCAACATATTTTACAAGGTGAAGGTAAACGATTTTACTTGATGACAAGGACAATATCGCCAATGTCTTTACACGTTGCTAAACATTTTATTGTAGCCTTGGAACTATTTCAGATTGGCACCGTAGTCTGGCAAACTTAAACCTTTTTTTTCTTTTCAAGGCTCATTTCAACGCAAGACTGACTTGATATTTTAGACTCCCTTCACAGCAGTGCCAGTTAAATAGCGTCGTACTCAATTAATTTAGTTCAACACCAAACAGCGCATGATGGACCGATCAATAAATATCAAAGAAACCTCAGGCTGGTGAGTGTGTCCTAATGAAACAGTTTTACCCCATTTTGGGGAGTTGCTGTTACGTTAAGCCCCTGGCCGATCCACCAAAATGCTGCTGTTCTTCGCGGTTGTCAAGAGGGGAGACAAAAATGGGCTTCCTACCAGAGTTTGGCTGTGATGATCACCGCTGCCAAGATGAGCAGGGAGGAAATGGTCACCGTCACGTAGAACTGGGGGTCCACTGCAACACACACACACACACACGCACGCACACGCACGCACGCATGCACAAGCACAAGCACAAGCACAAGCACATGCATGCACACACACACACACACACACACACACACACACGGAGAGAGACCCAAGTTACCGTAATGACATCACAGCTCATGCTTAGCACAAGTGAGTGAAAATCCATTGAATAAATGGACTATAACTTGACAGTAAACGTTGTATATAGAGGCTCCAGCTCAAGTCCCAGGACTTCATTCATCACCCACGGTGTGTTGGTTTCCATTTACTCTGCGCGGGTTTGAGGACGGCATCCGACGCTCTCGCATCACAACCAGCCACCCAGCACGGCACGCACACGCGCACACACACACGCACACACTCACAAACAGTGGGCTCAGTGGGGGTTCAGTCCCTGATGACAGCAGCTCTCTCCCCAGAGTTCTCCTGGTTGCTGCCTGACAGCGCGTGACCGCTTCACACATCCTTGATTTATTTATACATCCTTCATCATTCATGTCGTCGGCCGTGGCGCCCACCTTCCTCCGGCTCCCTCTCTTGGTCCTTCGCCACCTCCCGGTCCCCGGCCTCCAGCGGCAGCTCGAGGGACTCCGTGCTGCCCGGAGCGCTCTGATGATGCGGCCAAGCCTCTGTGGTGGTGGTGGCGGCGGCGGCCGACTGGTGCTGCAGGTGGTCAGTTTCCTGGCTGGAGAGGAAGTGATGCGTTTCGTCTTCCAGGGCCCGCGTGGGGCCCCAGTCCACCGCCCATTCCAGGGTGGGCGTGGCTTTGGCGGTGACGGACAGCTGGGCGGAGAGGGCCTCCACCTGGCCATCCTTCTCGCCCCTGTCGTCACGGTTGCAGGTGGAGGGTCGAGTCGCCAGAGCAACCAGGAGGAGGAGGACGAGGCAGCGGAGGGCGCTCAGTCGTTTGACAGGAGAGAGGGAGCTGAGAGAGAGAGAGAGAGAGGGGGGGGGGGGGGGGGGGACAAAGGAGAGAAGAGAAACAGCAAAGTTAACGTGGCCAATGCGTTGTCCACCATCTGACTGGAAGCCTCCTGTCGGCTTGCCCGAAGCGGCCCCGCTCCCACTAACAGTCAAAATGCCATTGTCCGTGTCGACCCTGTGCATGCCCCCTTCAGCTCTCCTGCTGCCATCTTACCATCTCTCCATCGCTTCGTTCTGTTCACTAAGCCCCCACTCCTCCGTTCATCTCTCTCTGGGAGCAAAGAGAGAAAAGAGAAGCCCAAACAGACAGTGTTCACTGGCGCTTTACACTGACTGACACCGGAAAAATAAACATGGACAGCCGCAAAGCTTCTCCATTATACATGCAGGAAAACACAAACACACACACAAACACACACTCAAAGACAAGAACACACAGGCATGGATCCGGTTAAAATGTAGCACACAGTTGTGCCACATGCTTCTACAGTTTCCACATCTGGCAAGCCAACTCCCAAACACCTGTACCCAACACATTCATCATCATTAGAATCATGCAAGGAGCCAATAGTCCATATGGCACTTCAGGCAGAGATTAACTTTCTGGCTGCAGTTACAGTCAAAATACCACAGAATGTCACTCTATGTCTCACACACACATACTCAAGACAGACCGATACGCTGTATACATACACACACACACACACACACACACACACACGCATGCACACTCACTCCGACACATATCAGTTATCATGCCTACCTCTGGCCGAGGAGAGAGGGAATGAGAGAGGGAGACAGTGAGAAAAGGGGATATACAGAGCGTGTGGGAAAAAGGCATTGGTTGCCTTAGCGACAGAGACATGTCTGTGTGAGAAAGAGAGAGTGAGAGAGAGAGAGAGAGAGAGAGAGAGAGAGAGAGAGCGAGAGGGAGAGAGAGAGAGAGAGAGAAGAGAAAGAGGGAGGATGCAAGACTGTAGAAAAGAGATTTAAATGCTAATTATGTTTTTTTAACTGGTTAAATTAAATGGACACGGAAAAAAGCAATGGATTTGGTGACAGAAATAAAATGGATACTGAGAGCAGCATTAAAACATTCATTTCGGGAGCACAGGGAAAACTCTTCAATTATGTTTAGAAACACAGAGACACCCCTGAGAGAGAAAAAATTGGGAGATATGTGAAGCGGGAGAGACAAAAGGAAATCAATATATATTCATTTACACAAGGACAGGCTGAGTGGAGTGATGAAAAGATTGGTATTTATAGGCAAACGGATCAGAAGAATAAATAAAGGACAATATTGGGATAAAGATTCGGAGGCAATTCTATTTTGGAATACAAGTTTTATTGGGACATGAAAGAACATTTACATAGAAAACAATATGTCTCTTGCTCACTCACACACACACACACACACACACACACACACACACTCTCCCACTCTCTCGCTTGTTCCGTATGTTCGCTTTTCATCGCCGCCACTCTCTCAATCTGTCACACTTCACTCCCCCCTCTCTTTTTATTTCTCTCTCCCTCCCTTTGCCCCCCCACCCCTCCTCCTCTCTCCATCCCTCGCTCCTCCTTCCAGTCTTCATGGCTGTAGGGCGTAATGTCTTGAGCTCGGTGGCGGTGTGTGTGCAACAAAAACTCACTGAAGAACACAACGCAACCACGACGAGGAGCCCGCCACCGATGCATCTTGGGATTCGTAGTCCTCCTCATCCTCGTCATAGTCTAAAGCACAGCAGGTGATCAGAAGTATTCATAAATCCGTGCGATCAGAATAGGATATGAAACATTTGGTTTAGCACACAACCTAAACCAGCATTTTGGTACATAGGTGTGTTTGTTTACCCTCTGCAGCCTTACCATCACTCTCGTCATCGGCTGTATCACCCTCCGACTCTATCAAAGAGGCGTCCAATCGGCAGTCTCGTCTAGCCGTGACATCGCCCCTGTGACATCACAGTGAATGAATTAGTCCCGATCAAAAGTTTGTTAAAGAAATCATTTCTCTTTTCCAACGTGTGCGCAGGTGTCTGCCCATCTCCCCCCAAAAAGTGTGAAGTGATAAATATGCAAATGCAGAATATAATGATCTAGAGTCGGGGTTGTTCTTGGTCCTGTGGGAGTGTTGACGGGTGCTCAGCTGACCTCTGCTTCCCCGCGCTGGGGAGCTGCTCCCACACGGTGAGTTCGCGACCTCCCGTGACCCAGCGGTGGCCCCCGCTCCCCGTGAGCCACGCGGCGAAGCAGAGGATCCTGGGAGCATTGGGGCAGGTCAGCGAGGCCAGGTACTTGCACTGAGGTAGTGAGAACACTGCAGACAGCCAGAGACACAGAGACGGAAAGGTGAATGAGAACCTAATATGGCGGTGGGCACTGCCGCAGGCGGGTTTGGTCATCGGTGCCCCACTTCCCTACTTACAGTTCAGGGTGCTGTCCCCATTGGCCAGGTCGTAGCAGGAGCCAATAAGGAGTCCCGCTGCCTGATGAACGCAATCTGTGACCCCGGCGATGCTGCTGTGATTGGTCAGTCTGGACACGGTTCCTAAGACCAGAGGGCAGATGTCAGGGAAATGGTTTAGATGTGTCTCCTTAAGCCCAGTCAAATAGGAAACCCCCCATAATGATGAACTGTGGGCCAGGATTCCCCAAAGGGGGGAGGGGGGGGGCAGTGTGTGAAATCTCTTTGACGACGCCTACAGCCCAGAGTCGGTGATCAGCGAGCTGTTCTTTTCCTTTATTATTACGAAATAATTATACAATTATAAACCCCAGCTTCCTCGCCCTTTACTAGCCATATATACAATTTATCAGTTAGCCCCGTCCAGATGCTTCAGCTAGTGTGGAGCATTTGAAATGAAGAGACGGACGGTTTTCTTCTTCAGACCAGCCAAACACTGTATAGTGACTCACATGAATGAATAAATCCGGTTAATGCTGTGTTTTGGACTGCCGTCTGGATCTATTGAAGTGGTAAAGTCATGTAAAGTAAAATAAATATATTCAAACACACACGCGCGCACGCACGCACGCACACACACACACACACACACACACACACACACACACACACGGAAAGACAAATGCTTTCACTCACCATTCTTCCAGTGAAGGATCCTAAGGCACGCTCTTCCATAGGCCACAAACACCCGGTCGCCACGGGGACTGAGGGCCAGGCGGCCACCCTGGCCCCCGCAGCCCGTTGCCGCGGCGTCCCAGTGATGTAAGAGCCGCAGGGGGTCGCGCTCCGAACAGTGGTTCTCCCACACCGACACTCCCCCCTCGGCCGAACCGCTGAACACCAAGGGGCCCTGAGACTGCAGAGGGCACAGGAGACAGCGTTGTCATGGAGACCGGAGTCTGGTGCGTGTCTGCGAGAGTCCGTGTGTGTGTGAGCGTGAGTGTGTCTGTGTCTGTGTGTGTTCTGCTGGTTCATATGCGCACTGCTGGATGGTTTTAAATGGATTGTGAGCTTTGAATGATAAAAGGGGAGGGGGGTGGAGGGGTGGAGGGGGGGCGATGAGGCTTAATGCTGTTTGTTTGTCTTGTGACAGATGTTTTTTAATGATTGCCCGTTTGGATTCCCTCAATAAGTAGCCGTGGCATTCAGCCCTGATGATCACGCAGTTAGAACCACAACAAGCACTGTACATTTTGAAAATCCACTCAGCCGCAGAGAACGCACCGTGGCAAATATAATGTCATTTAATTTAATTTCAATTTCAATTTCAAAACAGAAACCCTAAGGAGTCCTGATCGGAGTCGGCGTAATGGAATACATGTCCTGGGAACAAACAACAAAAGCAACGTTTTATTCCGAGTTCAGCCACTACATGAACACAGGGAAAGTTGGTACCCTTCTGTCCCTCTCCGTCCTCCATAAATGGCCAGAAAGTGAAATAAAAGGTGTTTGGCATTCCGGATTTAGACAGGACGTGAGGTTGTCACTCGCCTAAGTGAACGGCTCCACCCACCTGTATGGAGGTGACTGCTTCCTGGTGAGCGTTGACTGCCTGACAGTTGTCCATCGTGAGCCAGCTCCAAGCTTGAACTTTGCCCCCGTCTGGGGAGGGAGAGGGAGCATAATGTGAGCCGACAGCTCGGGACTGGCACGGGAGAAGCCATTACGGTGGGCTCCAGCAGTCCCACCTGAGCCTAGGGTACTCCTCACCTGTCCAATCCCATCTGTCTGACTGACTGTCCACCCCGACACACGCACACACCCACTTCCAAAACACACTGACACACACACACACACACACACACAGTCTAAACACACTGACACACACACAGCCGAAACACACACACACAGCCTCAGCCACACCTAACACACACACACACACACACACACACACACACACACACACACACACACACACACACACACACACACACACAGACACACGGACAAACAAACACACCTGACCCGGTGATGATGCAGCCGTTTCCCTCCGGCAAAAAGCAGAGAGCGGTAACGGGGTTGAATGTGTAGATGGATTTGACACACTGGCCTGAAGGAGAGAGAGGCCTATTTAATTGGTAACTTTTGACAGGTTCCCCCCCATTTGGAGATACACACAAACACACACAGACAACACACCACTGTATCTGTGTATATTTCTGCCCACACGCACAGAGAATAGACCTCAGTCTGAGCCTAGAGGCTTTGTCTGCACTGGTTTGTATTGCTTGTGAGTATTACGTATTGCTTGAGTGTATGTGTGTGTGTGTGTGTGTATAAATCTGTGTGTGTGTGTACAGCTAACCCACCAGTGCTTAAGGCCCAGATCTTCACGCAACAGTCTGTTGAGCCACTCAGAATAAACCGCTCCTGTTCAGACACAGAGAGACAGAGGGAGCGGGCTAGGGGGGAAACAGCGGGTGGAGGGGGGGAGAATTGAGGGACGAAACGAGAAAAAGAAACAGAATCAGAGGTTCAAGTAGGGAAGCACATAACAGCGAAGTGAGAGAGAGGTTGAGTTGTCCGTGGCGGGTGGGGGGGGGGACAGACACATAGACTTGTAATAACAATGGCCTACATAGACAAATAACTGAATGATTTCATAGTTTACAGAGGCCCATGTAAGACATTTCCGTAGGGTCATTTTTATTTGCCAGAAACAGTTATACCTTGAGGCTGATCAGATGATGCAATGGGACTGTAAAAAGGGAGAGAGGGAAGGGACGGAGGACGAGAGGAGGCGTAGGAGGAGAGAGGGAGAGGGGAGAGAAGTTCAAGTGGCAGAAGCATGCCTCCTTCAGTCAGTCGGAGAGTTCTCAGCGTCTGTGTGAGTGCCTGCTAGGGACAGTTCTCCCCCAAGGGTTAACCCCATGAACCTGTACTATAATTATACGATCTTTATTCAGAGGAAGAGTGTGTGTGTGTGTGTGTGAGTGTGGGGGGTGGAGACTGGGAGGGACAGGGAGTGAGAGATAGAGAGAGTAAAAGAGAGAGACAATACTGTGTGTGTGTGTGTGTGTGTGTGTGTGTGTGTGTGTGTGTGTTTGAATGTGGGATTATAAAATACATGAAGAGGGCGAGCAAAGGGGAAGTGAACGAGGATGAGGGTGTGAGACTGTTGATCCTCTCACCTAACCTCCTGCAGTAATCCACGGCCGGAGCAGTTACACAGGTGACCCCACCGCTGTGGCCCCCGAGATTCCGCTGCTCTGTTGCCGTGGGAACGTGCCACACCTTGACTGTCGTGTCTCGACTTAGCGAGAGACAGAGCAGCCGAGAGAGAGAGAGACAGAGAAAGAGAGAGAGAGAGAGAGAGAGAGAGAGTGTCAGACAGAGGAAGACGGGGCGAGAGCGGGAGTGAACGAGGCCAAGAGAGTACGACATTGACAACTTTCGACAAGAACAGGAATATCCGAGCAGCGGGTGAGCAAGCAAGAGAGAGAGTCAGAGGAGAGGGAGACATAGATAGAGAGAGAGAGAGAGAGAGTCAGAAGAGAGGGAGAAAGAGAGAGATAGTGAGACATGGCAGAGAAATAAAGAGCGAGAAATTAGTTGAATTATTCAGCTGCCATATCTATTATGCATATCAGTTCCTGGCTCGAGCACCTTCCCGAGATCACCAGGTTGTCAACAGCAACCACGCAGGTAATAATGTCACTGTGGCCCTCTAGCGATCTCAAGCGAAACTTTGCCTTCTCCCACGAGGCCAGGAGCGGCGCGAACCCCGCGTCTGGAAAGAGAGAAACAATTTGGCGATTAGCATCGCTGACTGGTTGCCACTGCGCTAACTGTGGCGTTTATCAATATGGATCTGTCAGTCCCAGCAAGTGGAGCTAAATTGGTTTCAAGGATGCTGCACATGAGGCCCACCCCCTGAGGACAGAATCACTGCTGTTTTTTTTTTTTAGTCCGTCATTTTTTTGAGCACACTATATTTCTGGATGGTACATTAGCGAATACTCGGAGAGTAATTGAGTTAGAAGAGCACATCCTCAAAGACACACGAGTCTTCGAGCGTTACGGAAGTCTGAGGACTCCCATTTCCTTAAAAAATATATTTGAGTCGCACACATATAAAAGACACATGCCTGTTCAATCTTAGCGATTTGGAAACTTTTTGATCCATTTGGACTCAATTCTAAATAGCCTTTTGTCTATAGATTACTGTATTGTGCTCTTCTGATACAGTAGCTAGAGCCCAGTGTCTTGCTGGGTGAGCTTACCTTTCTGCTCCTGCTCCTTAGGGCTCCTCTGGGTCACGGATGGGCAGGCCTGTGACGGCTCAGCCGGTGCTGCTGTCTCCTGTCGGCCCACGGCTCCTCCATCTCCTCCCCCATCTCCTCCTGCCCCCGCTACTCTCGTCCTTTGGTTGGCAGCGTGTGTCGGCCCTGGCTGCTTGGGCTGGGGCTTAGGCCCATCCTTGGGGATCTTGGGAGCCGGAGGCGTCTGACATGGAACGGCTTCAGGGGTTTCCTCTCTGGGCCTGCGCAGGGAGAGAAAAAAGACACCGACCGGGCGCCATTCAACTGTTTGTAGGCCTTCTAGGCACACTTCCACGAGGAAACACTGTGCATGTATGACACCATTCAGCGCGGCTGCAAATTGGCCCCCGTTCCCATGGACATATGTTCCATAGGCATGACGGGGACACGAGAGGGCCTGTGCATGAAACATGGGCCCACATTGGAAGGCACGTGTTGATGTGACATGGAGCGGATAAGAGCCATCTTTCGGTCATATGGTGACCTAAGCGGAGCGTGTGGGCATGGGGGCGGACAGTCCTAGCAGCACAGAGACCTTAGAGCTTAGTCATGCGTAAAGAGGAGTCCCTCAGTGATGTGTACATGACATGCTATGACACACACACACACACACACACACACACACACACACACACACACACAAACACACGCACACACAAAGATCAAAGGCTTCAAAGCATATGTAAATGCTTTTGAAGAATGACGCCTCTCTCACTTCAGCCTCCCTTCACTCCACTTCTCCCTCACTTCCTTACACTTGTCTTTTCATCTTCTCCTTTTCTCCTTCTCCCACAATCCCTGGAGTTTGCTGGGGGCCAGAAAGCTGCAGCAGCAGCTCAGCCAATCTGGAGCGCAGCTCCGCCTTCCTGGAGATCTGAGGGGCAGACAAGGTAGGGGATTGGTAATACATACGCTATCAACACCACTGGTTGTTTACATCATGCATGGCAAGAATTCATTTTTTCAGTTGCTGTTGAGGTGGTTGCCATGGTGAGCCTTCAAGTTGCAAATACATTTGGATGTATGAGGTCTATCACAGGCTCCAACAAAATGAAGGATTTATATGAGGTTATATAGGCTCTCATAACGGCTCTCATAACGGTCTCAGAACATTAACCGAAAAATCATTTTTTTACTTAATGATCTGTTCAATTGCACAAAGTTCTAATCGTTGTAACACCAGCTACATCAACCCCTTATAGTCTTAACAGTGATTTGATGGCTCGATTATTTACTCACTTTAAATAGTCAATTGGAAATGAAATCTATCCAAACGATTCAGCTTGTAGGGACTTTAAGGTCGGTACATTTAATTTGGTTGCCAGCATGATTGATGGTATTAACTATTAAGTGTTTATTACTGCAGTTTATCTATAAAGATCGGGGACATGAATAACACATTTCTTATATCGAAAACATCTACTCTTTGGTTTGCCTACATTGCTATTATCAAGGTATTCACCTGCCTGGGAGGTGCAGGATGTCATAACCATACAAGTACACCTCGGGGAAATTTATTCGGAATCGGCGGAATATAACCAGGACGTTTTCAGCTGATGTTGAAACAAGTTGATGAAGGCATATGTACCTTGAATCTCTCCTCTGGGGTGAGGGTGATTTTGATCTCCAGATTCTCAATCTGTCTCAACTTCTTTTGTAGCTTTCTCACTTCCCCCATCTAAATTAAAAGCCGCACAGTATTATAAACTTCCGTGTCTGGACCAGAACATGCACAGCCTCACGAATGGGTGTGAAGTTGACTAACGAAGTATTTACAAGTTTTCAGAGAACAGACTGATCAACAAATTAACGTCTCCGGCTCTTATTTGTTTCGGAGACGTGTCGACTGACAGAGAGCCGGATGTTGAAGATAATCAACTCCTACAGCGTCATCTTGTGGATAAACAAGGAATGATATGCTTTAATATGCATGGAACTGTATGATTTTGTTCAGCTGAGCATGTTTGAAATTGTAAAACAAAATACAAGTTAGTAACAGGAAAAACGGTTTAGCACCAACAACATGGTTCTATCTCTATGGTTGCCACTATGAAATGGGGGCTCAGTCACAAACCACGGTTTTCAATAATATAAAAAGGTCCATTTAGGATTTAATTCAACAACCTTACCTAAAAACACTACTCCAGAATAGGTCGAATGCGTCTTTGTTATACAGACGTATACTCCCCACCTTACAAGTGAGTTCTAAACAAGCTGTATTGTATGTATTAACTTTGTTTTGAGTTAATTTATGCGATAAACAGTCTCAATAATGGAGCCTGCAAGCTCATTGTGTATCAGTGCCTGATAAGAACAAAAATTACACGAAAGCATCATAAATATGCTATGTTTTTTTATTATTTGTTGCTTAAACGTAGGCCTACGAATTAGACCTCACTGGCCGGAAATTACATCATTACACACGTTCTTTTGTCTCACGACCTTACTAGAAGGAAGTGCAGTGTGGACAAGACAGCCAGCTGCTCCGCAAGAAAAAAAAAGAAAAAAGAAGAAGAGAAAAAACAAAAACTCGGTACATTTCTGGAATTTGGCAGTTTTGAACCGAGTTTCCAAACTGACCCGGCTTACGGAAATCCCGGGGAGGGAAAGGGAGTCGTTGGCACTGGTAAAGAGCACTGTTTTGTCTATAGATTTTACTATTTTTCTGGTAATTTGGACGCCTTGCAACAGCCATCTCTCCGCCCGTCTCTACTGCCGGAAGTCTAAGATTGGCTCACATTGGCTTTTGTTTTTTTTCCCCATCTCTTCGATTTTTTTAATACTTGACTGCCCTTTTTTTTCTCGCTCCTCTGTTTATTTTCCCAGGCGCTGGCAAAAGCAAACCATAACGGTCTTGATTTCAGCCACATTAAAATGTCTATCTTGCACGTAACGCAAGGCATAAAAAAAGGTTGCGCTGAAAGCAGCAAACCAATACATTTGGGGAGTTATTAGTGTGATTTCCTCGGAACTTTAGCATTATTTGTATTTTTCTATATACTAGGCTATTCTATTATACTGCTGATCTATTAAACGATGGGTTTGTTGAATATGACTAGCTAGTGTTTTCATATTCTCTTTCGAACAATACATGTGACAAATAGTAAACACTTATGAAAAACTAATATTTTAAAATTGTTCCATTTTTACTAATGTCAATATGCAACAATTTAGAGTTGTAATCAATACCAAACCTTTACAGACTACACTGGTATGGCCTACATGCATTAACTCAACATGAACCACACACACTGTATTTCAAGCCAGTAGACATGATAAAGCCTGTCTCATAAGAAATTATTATTTTCAGATATGATGGAAGATTCCCATTTTAACTCGTACTTTTGGTCTCCAATTCCTACTGTGCAAGGACAGGTAAGAATGGGCTATCATTTGTCAAAATCGTTTAGATACTGTCTCTCAACCTCCAAGCCTAAATGTATCTATGAGTTGACTTTAACATCAGACAGAGGTTTTCAAATCTAACAGAATTGACCCAAGCCCAAATGTATACATTTTACTTTAATCTCCCGCTCTATACCCCAGATTGAGAATGCTATGTTCCTGAACAAGATGAAAGAGCAGCAGGAGAAGAACTCTTCCTTTCCTCCCTCGTCCACCGCCCCCAGCACCACTCACTACCAGACAGCTGTGCTCACTATGCCTGGCATTAAGCAGGAGGGAGGGGTCCAGACTGGGGGCACTGGGCATTTTCACCCCCCTCAAAACACCCAGAATATCACTGTGGTTCCAATGCCCTCCACAGGCATCATGACTGCAGGTATGTCTTATTATTGAAGACACCAATGGTTAAGGAGTGTGTTTGGGGTTTGTAAGTGATTATAATTTCACGTAAAACGTTTCTCTCTGTAGCGGGCCTGGTAATCACAACACCACAGGGGACGCTAGTATCCCCCACCTCCTCTCAGTCCTTCCTGGCCGGACACCCCACCACCACCATGATAGTCTCTGCACTCCAAGCATCAACCACTGGTAAGTCAAAGTACACACACACAAACACACACTTGCACAAACATAACTTTGTTATCATGTCTACCGGCACAGTGGGAACCTTCTCTGGACAAAATTGTGTGTGCTTTTTCAGAAAAGAAAGAAGACGGAACTCCCCATGTGGTTGTCATGCCGACACCATCTAAGAGAGGCAGAAAGAAGAAGACAACCATGTCAAGACACGTCCACTCGACAGGAAATGAGACGCTTATATTGGCCCACCTAGCAGCCAATGGGCAGGTAAGAGAATATCTCTAAGATACCGTGCTGAAACTTCTGTAGGACTAGCATTTTTTTTACTTCAACCAACAATATCCATCAGAACCTGAAAAGGTGGGAAGAGTTTAAGGAAATGTTGAATATATCTAGGCATGTCTCTTCTCATATCTTAAGGGGCATTGTAAGTTAATGAATCGTTCTCATTCAAAACGACCAGTCTACAAAAATAAAAATAAATGTTGCAATGCAATTGTTGTTATTATTATTATTATTATTATTATTATTGCTTATTAGATGTTTTCCGCAAACTACATCTTTTCAGGGGGCTAGTGCATGCAGCATATATTTTGTTCATATCACTTTGTCACGGGTATGGTCGGGTATTTCAGAATGGCCAAATGGCCTGTCTTCTTTAAGCATCCTGATAAGCGCAATTGCACTGCATATTGACTTGATTAGGCCATGTCTTTTCAGCATCCAAATGCTGACCCTTATGACCTGTCAAATGAAGAAGAGGACCATGGAGGGAAAGACGGCAGTAGGACCTACAGGTATGGATGGCGTCGCTGAAGGGCTCCCAAGCGCCCACGCTACAACCCCATACCATTCTGTTCTAGCTGTGGAATGCAAGCACACCTGTTCCCCAACGTCTCTTTCAAAGTTAGGGTAGAGATAGAGAAAGGTCAGGTGACGTGGATGCACTGGGTGCTTAGGGCGTTCCCATGCACACACGAGCGCTTCACTGCATGCTGCAGCAGCACACACCTGCTTCCCAAGTGAGAGGTGAAGGGTATACAACTCTGTATGCACCTGCGCTTTGGAATACACCGTGTCTTATCTGCTGCATGGACACACCCACCCCCACACACACACACACACACTTTATGCATCCCCTGCTCAGATGCTGCACACAGTGGACGCCCAACGTTGTGTGCTCTGGCCCAGACCCCTCTATTTTGTCTTTCTGCTGCATGCTCTGTCAGTGGCCGGTCCTCGCAAGCTCTCTCGTTTGTCTTTTCCTGCTTCAGCAAAACAATCTACCCCTTTTCAGTTTTTCCTCTCATTCCCCTTGTTTTCTTCTCGTTCTCATCCCTCTGTCTCTTGTCCCCCCCCCCCCATCGTGTCCACCGGTCTCCTCTGTTTCTCTCTGGCCTTCCCTCTTGTCCTCCCCCTCCTCCCCTCCCTCCTGTCTCTGTGTGTCTCCGCCTGTAGGTGCCGGATGTGTGCGGGGACCTTCTTCAGTAAGTCAGACATGCAGATCCACTCCAAGTCTCACACAGAGGCCAAACCGTTCAAGTGTCCCCACTGCTCCAAGTCGTTTGCCAACTCGAGCTACCTGGCGCAGCACATCCGCATCCACAGCGGGGCCAAGCCCTACACCTGCTCTTACTGCCAGAAATCATTCAGGCAGCTCAGTCATTTACAGCAGCATACACGGTACTGGACCGTACCTCTTAGACACCCCTGTTATGCCCTTTACTTCTACCCCCACCCCACCCCACCCTTACCCCCTGCTACTCACACAGTGTGGGGTTGTGTGGTGCTGCGGATGTGTGTGGATTATGTGGCCACGAGGTTGTCTGTGTGCATGGTGCAGATATGCCCAGATGTGACCTTTTAGGAAAATTGGTAGGGAACGTGCATCAAGGTGATTCTGTTAAAGCTGGCGCTTTACCCCCACAAAGATGTTGCATAATTCAAAGGGTAATCAGAAGGGCGATTTATAATGCATGAGGCACGCAGATATTGTTGATTTGTGCAACGTGTTTTTAAGTTGACCTTTCCCGTCTGTGTGTGTGTGTGTGTGTGTGTGTGTGGGGGGGGGGGGGGTCTTTCTGCTTTTGGCCTCCCTGTTGTGCTCTCCGTCTGCTGTCTGCCCTTCTGTATACGCTGCTGCTGCTTACAGACACAAACACTGTGGCGTAGATGTTCAGATGTAGTTGAAGAGAGTCACGACACAAGACGTGCCATTGAAGCGCTTTGTAGCTAATTAATCCATGCCGTCCTCGGTCCATACGTTGTGTTTCCTCTGACCTTGTGTTGGGTAACTGTTGTGCATAATCAATCAAGCAACGATAAATCCTTTTTTTTATGAAATTACTACATATCAGTTATGAGTTGAATTACTTTGAGTTCATTTTGAGTTGTGAGTCGGTCTTTACTGTCAGCTCCTACAGTCCACTTTACCTCATTTTTGTTGCCCCCCTTCCTCTCTTTTCAGGAACCACACGGAGTCCAAGCCTCACAAGTGTCCCCACTGCACCAAGTCGTTTGCCAACTCCAGCTACCTGGCGCAGCACATCCGCATCCACACGGGCGTGAAACCCTACACCTGCTCTTACTGCCAGAAGTCCTTCAGGCAACTCAGTCACCTCCAGCAACACAATAGGTTTGGCTTCCCCACCTCTGCCCCGCGTCCGACTCCAGCGGCGATTCATCACCATTGCAAACAAGTACGGCACAGTTGCTTCAGTCGTGTTTTTGTTTTTGTCCCAGGATCCACACCGGAGACCGCCCCTATAAGTGTGTCCATCCAGGCTGCGAGAAGTCGTTCACGCAGCTCTCCAACCTACAGGTCAGTAGAACGACAGTTCCATCCTCTCTACCACGACATCCAACCCATTATAGACACGGCGTTGAAGAGTTTTCTTGTAGCACAACTTATTCGGCTTGCTCATTAACCTGGGAGATAGTCCTTAAAACTGACTGCTGAGGTGTGCCTTATTTGTCACAGTCCCACCGACGGCAGCACAACAAGGACAAGCCCTACAAGTGCACCAATTGTAACCGAGGCTACACAGACGCCAGCAGCCTGGAGGTGCACCTCTCCACACACACAGTCAAACACGCCAAGCTCTACTCGTGTGGCCTCTGCAACCGCTCTTACACCTCGGTGAGTTATGGGGCCTGGGTAAAATGCTGCCCGTTTGAAATTGCCCAACTTTGCTCCCATGGATTGGGTATACTTTATGTTTGGCAACAAGCACTAAAATGTGTATCTCTTGAAAAACTGTTCTTAGCATCAGATGTGGAACTATTTGAACTACGGGATCCTACTCTGTTCTTCTTTGTGATATACACATCTAAGTTTCTAGCTTTTCATTACAGGAGACGTATCTGATCAAGCACATGCAGAAACACAACCTGGACCAGCTATCAACAGCAGCTGTGGCAGCACAGCAGTCCCACCAGAACCAGGGCCAGGGCCAGGGCCAGGGCCAGGGCGAGGGCCAGGGCCAGGGTGGTGCATCCCACCAGGCAGGGAGCACAGACAGTGGGTCGGCCAGGCTAGGTGGAGCAGGGGGCGGTGGAGGACCGCCTCAGAACCAAGGCAACTACTCCCAAACAAACGCAGTGCATTGCCCGTTTGACCTACACCAGTTTAAGACAGTCTCTGCCAGTGACATCCAGTTCAAACCAGTCAGCGTGGCCGACCTGACCAGCCACAAGGACCTCTGTCTTGCAGTCGCAGCATCCACCATTCAGGTGGAGCACCTAAACTCGTAGCAGTGGTGGTAGTGGAGAATGGACAACAGAGGGGGCGGTATCTTACTTGGACCAGAAATAAAGCAATACTGAGGATGGATCGTAGGAAGACATGACCGTGCCTGAAAGATGGATCGTGCCAGTAGAGGAAAAGACTTTGAGAAATGTTTTAGAAGCAAAGGAGACTTCCATGAACATTTTTTTTTTTTTTTTACCTTTTCTTTATGCCTTTTTTTCTATCTTTGACTTTGCTTTGTTGTTATTTTTGATGAGTGGTTGAAATGTCTGCTATGGCTGTAAAAAAAAGTTGTTCATCATAGTGATGATAAAGCAGAAGAAGGAACAGGTTAAAGATATCTCTAAATTGTGATATTGTGTAACCTACTGTTTTTCAATATCATCACAATGGCTAATGGCAACCTTGGCTACCGATCGCACTGTGAAGGTACATTTTTATACTTTCATACAGATACTTTCAGTTTTTTATAAATCATCAGCGCCAATGTTGTGTCTAACATATACATATACTAAGTCTTTTTTTACAAAGAAAAAAGGGAAATACTGTTATTACTGTTTCTAGATAGAAAAAAAGGTATGCTAAAGTATGTAGATGCATACCATTTTATATACAATGTGTGTATGTGTTATATGGAAGTAGTAATCTATATCCCCTATTATTGGACTTGTGACAGACTTTTTAAACCTAATGCCAACGACGTCCCAGTTTACTTGATTTGACCTTTTGGGAAGTGAGAAGCTGGTTTTGGGTTTGTGTTATCTATTTAGTATTTCTATTGTTTGTATGTTTGTCTAAAAAATAATATTATTACAATTTTATTCTTGCTACTATACTTCTGCCAGGATAGAGGCTTCTGAGGTTTATAACTCTTTTACAAACAGATTATATGAGAATGATTATGTTGATAATAATGAAATAAAACCTCATTAAAATGTTACTTAATGATCTCGTAACTTGTAAGGTGCCAATCAACATTTTATTCTGCTTATTATAAACAGTGTTAATATAGAGCATTACAAGATTGCATAGTTTGGGTTAAAACGTTAAGACGGAAATTATATGATAGGAGAGACACTATTCATCAGATCTCACTTTCACTGGTATGTCTGATCTAGTGGATAATGTTATGGAATGTCAAAAGTGTCAGCAGCCCGGGCCAAAGCTATTTGTTTACAAAGGGGACTGTTCCAAAAACACAGGTGTGGCTTATTTAAATTTTTACTATACAATTTGGCGGATAAATATCCTTAACGGACTTAAATATAGAAATATATAAAAAACAATTACTGAAAGGTTCTTAGTTTGCTTGCTCGCTTGGGAACTTTCTTAAAATGAAAAATTTAAGTTCACGTTACGCCATGGTATCGTCCATTATTCACTGCAGTGGATATGGCGTCACCAAAAAGTGTAGGAGTAAAGAAACTTCACGAGTCAAGCTAGCAAGAATTGTTCGCCAGTTTGTGAACAACGATAGTTAAAACATAGACACAGTCTTTATTTACCTTGGAAACCTAACTTAGTTTTGAACATGCCTCGGAAAAAGCCGTTCAGCAGCAAACAGAAGAGAAAACAGCTGCAAGTGAAACGAGAGAGGAAGAGAGGTAACGCTAGGTTAGCTTACGTTAGCTAAGGTTAGCTAAGGTTAGTTACGCTAGGTATTCAGCGGTCCATGAAACATCTGCGTAGGTGTTGTGCATATGTTTCCATCTATGTCAGTTTTGTCTTCAGTTTAATGAACGTTGACTGTAAACTAGCAAGATTAGCAAGCTAACTAGAAGTAAACGCACCTATCTGCTTACACACGCATACTCAGCCCAGTAATGTGTTGCGCTGCGCTTGATTCTTCCCCGCCCGGCCCATGCCATGCGCACTGCTACCTAAGTTATACATATCATTCCTCCAATTATTGTTTTCTTATGTTACTTCGAGAACAGTATCCTTGGGTAATATTTACAAAAGTATGTAGTGATTACCAAGCCGCTGAAGCACGGCAGTTAACATCTGACTGCGCAGTGGCTAGTGTTACGCAAAGTCAAACACGTTCAACTGTCTTAACTTCAGTCACTGGCACTAGAGCAGATGTAATAAACATAATGGCTAGGTAGCTAATATATTAGTATTGGGTGAATTATATTAAAAAGCCCCCTAAAACTGTGTTACTTAAAGGGTAACTGTAACGTTGGTCTAAATAACGTCCATACTATAACTATCACAGTCATTTCCTTCCCCATGTATTATTGGCTCTCTATGTTCATCACCTGTGATCTTGTCCCTTAGGGGACCCAGGTTCTGGGCCAAGCAGCCGTAACGCTAGTGTGGAGCGTGGAGACAGGCAGTCGGATACGTCGGACAGTGAAACAACGGATATTAGGAGATTAAACCAACAGCCTGGCACGAGAGAGGGCAGATATGATCCCAACAGGTGAGACACCACGTGTGTCACCCTAAGGCAGTGGTTCTCAACCTTTTGTTGTCACTGTACCCCCAATCAAATTCTTACAAGCCATAAGTAGTCCCATATATGTGCATATAATATTACGTTACTGTATAAGAAGCTTCCCACAAGGGTCCCCTGGGGTTAGGCCACTTACCCCTTGGGGGAAGCATACTCCTGGTTGAGAACCACCACCCTTAGGAACCAGCATCACTATTGTGGACACTTGTAGCAATATTGGCATTCTGCACATTTTTCTTTCGATAGATAGTTCTCTCATTATTAGTTTAACACTAATATGTTTATGCTGTGCCTGGAGCAGTTTTGAGTTTGAAATTAAATGAGGGGTTAATTCATAGAATCTTTAATTGGAGCAATGGGTCTGGGCCCCGAAGACATTAATGGCAAAAGAGGCCAAATAAGAACAAATTAAAAGAAATTGGAACATGTTAGGGAATAGGGATCTGCCTGAGCTGACAACTGTCACAGTGATGGAGGTCAGTGGAAACTGAACTTGTGTTGGTATTCATTCATCACTTAGTGACTACTTGTCCCTTATCCCAACCTAGATTCCGTCTCCACTTTGAGAAGGAGACCAAAGAGGAAGTGGAAAAGAGGAAAAAGGTGGCCAGAGAGAAGATTCTGGAGCCTCTGTCAGACAAAGACATGGAGGTTGACATCGGTCAGATTTACCCTCCCGAGAAAGGTTCGACCATCCCGTACCCTGTCTTTGTCCATCTCAGCGATATCGAGTGGTGCATCAAACATAAGCACGTCATTGTTTACAGAGTCTGTACGACAGATGTTATCATTTGTGATTGAGTGACTGCTGGTGTCTGGTCATCTTATGCTTAGGCCTTGTTTTCCCCCGACGACCGCCTTGGAACTATGGGATGAAGCGTGAGGAGCTTCTAAAGAAAGAAGAGAAGTCCTATAGAGAGTATCTTGATGACTTGCACTCCAGAAACCCAGCGGGCTCCCTCAGCCACTTTGAGCACAACCTAGAGGTGTGTAGACCTTTCATAAAATATGAACTGAGAGATGGCTCCAGTTCACCTTGTTTGTTGCAAACGTTTGAAGGGAACGCATTAAAAATGGCTTCATACTGACCAGTAGGAGAGGGCGATTTCGTCTGCGTGTTTATATAGCAACAACTGAAAGAAAATGTTTGGTTAGCAGAAGCTAAAAAGTGCAGACACTTTTCACTGTTATGTTCATCCGCACTTGAACTTAAAGGCAATCTCCTTACACACATCTCAAAATGAACCTACCAGTACCAGGCTTGCTGCTTTAATGAGGATGAGTTTGAGAAGACCTGATTGCAGGGCTCGTCTGACTCTCTGCTTCTCTTGCTCTCTCTCTCTCAGACATGGAGGCAGTTATGGAGGGTGCTGGAGATGTCCGACATTGTCCTGCTCATTGTGGACATCAGGCATCCGGTGGGTGATCTTGTTTAATCTCTACTGGTTGCTTCGGTGTTGTCTCATCAATGACATTACGGCACCAGTGCCTGGCGGAAATTCTTCAATTAGCCACAAGATGGAGACACCGGGTCATAATTCACATATGGCCTCTCGAAGTCTAATGCCGTGGTTCTCAACCCAGTCCTCAAGCACCCCCAGCCGTTCCAGATATTTGATCTTCCCCAGTGCTAGCACACCTGGTGTAAGTAGTCAAAGCCTTGCTGTAGTTGTCTTTATTACATCAGGTGTGCTGTACTGGGGAAGATCAAATCCCTAGAATGGCATTTGGTACTTGAGGACTGGGTTGAGAACCACTGGTCTAACGCTAAAATTCTCCGTAGCTGCTTTAAATAATCGTGGGGAAAATATAGCTGTAAGGAGAAAAATCAAACCTCTATGCACAGGCATACAAAAGTGGGAATTCAAAATTCCGACTTTAGTACCTACATTGTTGTCTGTAACTTTTTTGCTGCCCAACTGTACTCTTATTTGTCATTCTCCCGTTACGCCCCCCTAGGTACTGCACTTACCCCCGTCTCTGTACCACTACATCACGGACGAGCTGCAAAAGCATGTGGTCCTGGTGCTCAACAAGGCCGACCTCTGTCCCCCTCCGCTGGTGCTGGCCTGGAAACATTACCTGGCCTCCCAGTTCCCCCACCTGCACACGGTCTGCTTCACCTCCCACCCCGGCCAGGCCTACAGCACAGGTAGAGCTGGGAAAGGCTTGTATGTAGACCTGTCAGAGAGAGAGTTTAGTGGGCCTCGCCTGCTGAGATACACCGTTACTAGCCCTTATAATGACCCATGTAGGGGATGCTTTTCTTAGTAGAGCTTACATGGAGGCGGAGTCCTTGCTCTCCCTCAAGATCAATGTAGCTAGCCGGATTTTTATTGATTAAAATATGAAGATGGCTCATACAGAGGTTAGGTTGTTACGTTAAGCTCATAGTGTTATGATTTCTATGTCCAACATATATTTTGTGGCCACAGCATTGACCAAGTTAGGTCCAGTGCCTTTCAACCAATCAGGACAAGAAAGGCTCACTGCGGTCCCATGTTGGCAGATTTGTTATTGACTCATATATAGTACTGCACCTAACGATAATTTTTTTAGTGATTAATCTAACGATTATTATTTCGATTTGTCGACTAATTTGGCAATTGTTTCAAAAACATTTTTGTTGTACAATTCATAACACTTAATTTACCCCAAATAAATATATGAAAATCTCATTAATATTTCATAATTGTATTTACTAAAAACAAATGTAACAAGAAAAAAGGACGCGCTTTTAGTAGTACATTTTTGGATCAATGTAGTTTCACTACGGTAGACCCACGTCAATGACATCCGCCTTCACGTAGCCTAGAGAAAGTGCAGTCGGATTCGCTTAGGACCACGGCTGTCTTCTACTAAGTCCTTATGGATTGTCCTTCATATCTTGCCTTAACCCCATGACGTTTTCCAGCTGCATTAAGGAATAGGGAAAGTCATAAGTACGTACTTTCTGAACTATTCGGGCAGAGCCATGGTGTAACATTATGTTAGCACCTAGCAGTGATGCAGAAATAACTTAACATGGGGGCGATATAGAAACATTTACAAAATCAATTTGAAGTGATTCACAGAAACACGTTCTGTGTGTTGATAATCCTAACATATGCTTGGGTGGTGACATAAAATCAACAGGACTTACGGTCCTGTCTTGCTGCCGTCCAGCAGCGCTCCCGGATGTTTTCTCTTTAGGTGGTCCATCATAGCAGTGGTACTGCCGTGAAACGCCATTTCTATTTTGCACAGTGTACACAGCACCACCTTGTTGTTGGGTCTCTTTTGGAAGTATTCCCACACTTTCTTTTCTGCAGCTTGTTCTCCGTCCTCCACCGTACGTTGACCGGGTGTTGCCATCTTTGATCTGAAATCATTGCGACGCGCCGATGCCCGTTATACAAATCGACGTATTTCCGTAATCGATTACAGCGATTACGTCGACCAGTCGCCCCAGCCCTACTCATATATAGTCTTGAAAGGGGCTACAGTGTCACCAGAATAATGTCCTCACTCTCTCTCTCTCTCTTTCTTTGTGTGTGTGTGTGTGTGTGTGTGTGTGTGTGTGTGTGTGCGCGTGTGCGTGTGTGTGTGTGTGTGCGCACGTGCAGTGCTTCAAAAGAAGAGGATGAGGAAGAGTGTCTGGGGGAAGTCCCGAGGGCCTATAGACATCCTGAAAGCCTGTCAGGAGATCACAGCTGGAAGAGGTCAGAATCTAGTCTACTCCTCTGTTCATCCCCTCATAGACGTTTGTGGTCTGACCTGAAGGTCTGATGACTCCTCATATCTCTCTCTCCCACTCCCACTCCCACTCTCACTCTCTCTCTCTCTCTCTCTCTCTCTCACTCTCACTCTCACCCACCAAGTGGACCTGTCCAGCTGGGAGAAGAAGATCCAGAGGGACGCCGTTGCCGAGCGACCGGGCGAGGAGCCGCACGACGGGGCGGACTCGGTCCTGATGGAGCACCTGAGCGACGTCGCCATGGAGATGTGCGGGCCCTCCCAGGAACTCTACAAAGACGGCGTCCTCACACTGGGCTGCATAGGTGAGAGGTCACCGCGGTATTTGACCCTTGTGGTGCCTAATTCTCTCTAACCCCTTTGGGCAGAGTTCAAGTGAAGTAGGGCTGACCGGTGAGGGCTGTGTTTGTCCCCCAGGGTTCCCTAACGTGGGCAAGTCGTCGGTGTTGAACAGCCTGGTGGGGAAGAAGGTGGTGAGCGTGTCTCGGACCCCCGGCCACACCAAATATTTCCAGACCTACTACCTCACCCCGACGGTGAAACTGTGCGACTGTCCCGGACTGGTCTTCCCCTCCCGCGTCAACAAACAGTTACAGGTGTGTGTGTGTGGGTGGGTGGGTGGGTGTGTGTGTGGGTGCTTGGGTGGGTGGGTGTGTGTGGGTGGTTGGTGGGTGGGTGTGCCCATGTAGCTTCTGTCTACCAGTGCACTCTCCAGGCTGCTGCCATCATAGTCATTTAACAGACGTTGTTATCCGTCACGGCTTGACTAGATCAGGCAAAGAAAACCGCCGCCGTGTTTGTCAGACAATGGAATCAAATCGAGACTATTGTGGGGCTGACGATTGTTTAGCACTCAAGCAACAACAACCAAGCGACCCATTTGGGAGCTTAGGTTTTGTGTGAAGCGGCGAATCAGATGATGGAGGGAGCTGAATCCACCCCCGTTCTTAAAACCTTATTCTCAGTCAGCGGCGCTCTCCGGTCCACGTCAGCGGACGGAAAGTTCTCGCTAGGCTGACAGCTGATTGGCTATTCCCCCCGTTTCCTGTCCGCATCTTCAAAGTCTCTCTGCCCTCTCCTTTGATCAAGATTCCTCCAACAAACCCGGAGTTCCTTGACTTACCTTTGATATCCCTCCCGTAGATCCTGGCAGGCATCTACCCCGTGTCTCAGCTGCAGGAGCCCTACAGCTCGGTGGGCTATCTGTGCGAGCGCACCGACTTCCTGACGGTGCTCAAGCTCCTCCATCCCAGCCTGGCGGACCAGAAGCCCCACGAGAGGGACCCGACGCCCGGGGAGCATCGCTGGACGGCCTGGGACGTGTGCGAAGGTAAGGTTCCCACCCCAGACAGGAGGCTTCCATAGTGGGCCTCCAGACTGCCCGGTTCGCCGCCTCTCCCCTTAAAGGTATTGAACTTGCGATGGGAAGAGAAGCAACTTGATCGTTTCAAACGTTTGTTTTCACTGTGTTTATGTCATCCCGTTTCCCCACCACCGTCCCTCTGTCTGTCGTCCAGCGTGGGCGGCGAAGAGGGGATACAAGACGGCGAAGGCGGCCCGCAACGACGTGTACCGGGCGGCCAACAGTCTCCTGAGGCTGGCCGTCGACGGCCGACTGTGCCTGTGCTTTCGGCCGCCTGGCTACAGCAGCCTCCGAGGTAAGGGCCAGGTTCACATCAGACCAGAGTTTGCCATGGTTTCGTTTTCGAAGGACCCACACCGACCAAGATATATTCACAAGCGTCTACTTACTTTCCTGAAAATCCCGATTTTTGTCGTGTGTAACCTGTGATGTACAAAACGTCCGTGTCGTGACGTACTCCACGTAGTGCAAGTGTTCAGGATCGTTGTGGTACTACTCACCCGTGGTTTCACAGGCCAGTGGGAGAATCACATCGACCTGCCGGAGGTCATCGCCCTGCAGGGGCGGACGGAGGCGGACGCAGCCAGAGAGAGGGGCGACGAGGAGGAGGACGGCGAGTCCAGCTCCGAGCCGGAGGACGAGGAGGAGGAGGAGGAGAGGGACCGGGACGCCGACGACGACGGGGACGACGAGGATGAGGGCTTCGCCGGCCCCGCGAGGAGGGAGGGACAGGCGAGCCTCACGGTGAACATGTACGACGTCCTCCAAGACAACGAGTGTGACTGAACAGAGGGAGCCGTTGCCCTGCGAGGGAGGGAGGACTAGAATGGCACCACGTCCCCGTCCCCGTCCCCCCCCCCCTCCCTGTCCCTGTCCCTTCATCTCTCCCAACCCAGTGTGCACTTCCACTCCTTACCTTTTCTTTGATCAGTGTTCCTTTGCCACCCTTAATTTATTACAAGCCTTTAAATTTGTCCTCTCGCCACCTTTTGTTTCTATTCCACCTATCTTCCAAAAGGGTTCGTTCACAGGTTTAGACCTCGATTTCTCCCGCCTTTTTTTCCTTTTCCCCCATCGTCCTTTCAGCCTTGTCGACCGGCTGCGTCCAAAGCGATGTTGACTGCAGGACGATGTCCATTCCCTTCATGCCGTCGCCTCGGCTCTCCTCCGTCGGCCTCGGCCCTTCGTTGTTACTCCAGTGTTTCGGATTGCGTTTGCTTTGGTTTGGTTTGATCGTCTCCCCACGGGTAGTTCTAAAGTTCCTTTTACCTTGGAGATTGGATCCCATCTGTGCGCTGACAAACGGCCTCACAGTCGAGCTTCCAAATATCAGAGCTTGTCCTATTCCATCCGGTGTCGAGTGCGGTAACAGCATAGAAGACCGGGCAGGCCAGGGTAGGGCCGTAGAGGGCTGGGGATCATCTGAGACATCGAATGGGTACAACCTTTGTCGACCGTACTGCGGCAGGAGCCTAAGTTCCATTCATTTTAGGGACATTTTTGAGTTGATACTTGCCTAGTAATAAGTGGCAGTGTATGAAATTGTAACGCCGGTTTCCATGGGTGGACCCGTTCTCTCTTGGACCGAGGGGCTGGGTAGGGCTGTGGTCCCTGTGCTGCTGGACCGTTCAGAAGGGTAGACTATGTAGTGTTGTAACTACTACAGGAGATTGTCACAGCGCGCTGATGGGGACTCAGTAAGCCTAGTCTGTCTGCTAGCTTTAGCACTGGTCACTGCACAGCGGTGGATTTGACTGACTGAGTGAACTCCTACAATCCAACGCAGTACAAACAGAGGTTGGCCACTGCAGATTTGAGCACTGTAATCAATCACGCAACAATGGTCCTAAAATCCCTATTTAGCATATTTAGACTTTTTCTTGATTGTTCAGGAGTTACATTGTTTAACATTCCATCATAATATTATCTCGATACATTATACCTCCCCAAAATCCCTTATTATTTTTGAACTGCATTGGCCAATCTCCCTGTCAAACTTTGCTCTGTGGCAATCCTTCAAGTGCTGTATGATAACCTGCTGTTGGGCGTACCTCATACTTCTGTTTAATCTTCACTTAGAGGGGACACCACGGCACTGTTCAGAGTTATTACCATGTAATATATCAAGCTTCAACGACGCGCCATGGTCTCTGCCAACGGTGCAGTTGTCAAGCAATCATTCAACACCGCGCTACTGCTTCGAATACCGTAGACACGGATGTATTGCTCACGATTTTTTGGGTTGTTATTGATACCGAACTGTAAGCCTGTACATTTTGAAGTTCTGAGTGTGTGAGTTTGTGTGTTTGTGTGTGGTGTACGTTTTGGCTGCATTCTTCATTTCATTCCTTGTATACCTAATACAATGAACTGGATTGCTGTCTGCAATAAAGAATGATCCTTTGAATGAGTTTGTTGGCCCTGTCAGATTTGTAATCATCCTCTGGTTTATATAAAGACAGGGATGCCTCTCCAAGCAAGTCCCGGTCCAATGGTACAGTTAATCTCTAGACCAGAACGGAGGCATGAGAACAGCCAAGATCCTGTTAGGTTGTTTTGAGCCCCTCCATTTGGAACGCATATGTTTTAATTACTTGCCGAGCCTGAAATATAAAGATGCCTTCTCAACGCATGGATGAGTCACAGTCAACATGGGAGTGTACCCTCCAAATGGATGTCCCGAGAGCTGCAAGGACTGTCTAATCCTTCTAGACGCTTATCAAATCCTCGAAACACGCTGAACCTCAATAACGCTTTTAGCCATCCTTGTCACTGGAGACAATAATTACAATAACTTACCAAAACATGCACAACCGAAGAGTGCCATATTTGCTGCGGATTAACTTAAAGTCCTCAGAGCCGCATCCTTTTTTTTTAATTTCTAACATGGACTTTACTTCTGATAAAATAAGTATTAATAATATTTGCTGATTCATAAGAACAGAAGTTTGAAAAAAGAGGACCCACCCGGAATAGTTTCTGATTGACAGGCAGAGCTGGAGACCCACTGATTTCCCTAGCGAGTTCTAATTCAGCTTGTGGGTTGCAACCTGTATGCAATCCAGATTTATTAGCGCATAGCACCATAAATCTCAAAACTCTTGATTAAATTCTGGTGTGTCAAAGGGTTCAACTGCCAGCAGTCGTCCCGACAATAATGCTAACGGCGGTTTTCATTGTTTTTTTTTTTTCCTCTTTCTCACTTTCTCCTTTCCAGAGACACACTGGACCTTTTTTTCTCATGATGTCATGAGGTCCTCGTGAGAGCTCTTGCCCCCCTGTTCCGCCTCCTCCTTGGTTCCCCATACTTCCTCCCTTAGTGACCCCTGCTTATGTGTGTGACTCATTGTGAATTAATTGGTTTCGTAGAACATGTGGAAAGTCAACAGCCCACTGAAAAGCATTCGTGAGGTTTTACTGTCTTGAGTGCATACAAGCGAACGTGTGCGCACAGAGAAACAGATGGTGCACAGTAGAACAAGCTGTTCTCAGTGAGACGAAGGGGTTGCGATTTAATGTTTCGGGGGCCAAGTAAATGACAATGGCCACACGTGTGTTAGTCGTGTGACCTGCCAGGCCATTTCATTACCCATTTGACTCCTCAACAAACGTATGAAGGTGCAGAAAAGTCCTTGTAGGTTATTGAGCAGCACATCGAGTCCAAATGAATCTCCATAGACCTCATTATGATTCCTGTTGGTATGTAGGTATGTACACCTCTGCAGTCACTGGAGGGCCATCAAAGCCAGCGTAAGAAAGCTTAGGGGCGGCTAATGGTCAGGTGCGACTGGCTGATTGTGCACAAGGTTCTCGTTGGTGGTGTTAATAGTTTGTATGTGTAGTATGTGCTACATGATATCACACACATGTCCAGTTTTTACCACCCTTAGAAAGGTGGGTCACAGGCTATTATATAAATATAAGCTGTCACTCTCAGATTTTCCGACACAGAAAAAAAAAACATGCTATATAATTTGTTTCTCTCGATCGAAACATTTTACAAAACTATATTTTTCCATTTTGGGTAATTATGTAGAATATATACATAAGTTCACCTCGAATAACTCAAAACTACATAAAAATGACCGATTCGGTGTTATGGTTTTATGTTTAAAAAGCGAATTGGCTTCCTTTCTCTTTTTTTTCTCTTCTTTTTACATGATGGATAGCTCTTTTTGGGAAAAAAAAGCATTCTAGACCTACCCATTCACCCATATAACGTGTGTGTGGACAAGACCACATACCCAAGCACGCATGCACACACACACACACTCAACATCCACGTTGTGATTTACTGCCAGACAGTTGTCCGTCGCCTGCTTCCGAGTGCTGCGCTGTGGGGGGTATAGGCTGTCCTCATCCAGATTGGATGTCCTGAACTTCTGCTCTCAGGTTTGTTTTCACTACAGAGGCACGCAAGGCCCAGGCAGTGCCTAGAGTATGGAGAAAGTTATCAGAAAACAGAACGGAGATGCTAAGCACTCTGAACGAAGTACATTGGTGCAAAATTACAAAAATGAAAAATCGCCTTAATAACGTAGTTTTCCTCCTTGTTTTTTTTTTTTGGCACAGATTTGATAACAGGTCAAGTTAAAGCAAGCACGAAAAATCGAAAGAAAGAAAAATGAGGCACACGTTCTTACAGGAAGCTTGTTTTCCCCTGTGTCACACCCATTTATATTGATACACACAAGCGAGTGGTTCAGATGGTTAACTTGAAAAATTGCTCAGCCTGTCCCAGCCAAGCACTTTTTTGCAAAATCCTTCCAATGCATTAGAGGAGTACACCCAGGTGAACACACTGTTGATTTCTTAAAGAGAGACCAAAGAAAATCAATCTAGATAGCAGACCTATTCACATTGGGTTGTCAACACAAGCCCGGTCTAACGTCATGTCAGCCGGAGGTTAACTCGAGGACAATGCATCTCACAGAGATCAGAGAAGCTTTGCCATGCTCACTGTAAAAAGAACCAGAGTGGGGTAGCTGGTTTGGTTCAAAGGACTTGTGCCTGAGTGTGGAAAAGGCCAATGATGTCTGACAAAGGCCTTTCAATACTATGCAAACACTGCCACTCTGAACGTCTAAACTCATGTGAGCAAAACCGTATAGGGCTATTTATGAAATTCCTCTTATTTTGTAGTGATGTGGTTATATTTGGATCAATGTATAGATGTTTATGGGGTGTGATTCTTTGTGCTGGTGTCGGTGCCTGAATGAGTCTCCCTTTAGACATCGACGTGTGTGTTTGTCTGTGACCCTGTTTGTGAGTTGGAGCCCATGTGTCAATAGGTATTTTTAGCAACGCCTCTCACTGCATAGCAATGACACTCATTCGCACCCCTCTGATCCCCTCCCCCCCTTTCATCTCCGAAGGCCTTCCAATCCGCCACAACATTCACTCTCACTGGAAGGAGCCAGCAACAGTCTGTCTGTAACTTTTTTTTAAAGGAGAGTGAGAGTTTAGACACAGGAGCAGGGCAACGGAAAGGGGATTGGACTTTGGTAACCATGGTGATAGGACCCACAGGCGTATTTCACAAAATCCCTAGAATGCATAATCAGATTTAATTTTTTGGTTCCCTTAGTTTCAGGAATTGGCACCTAGTTTGAATTAATCAACTCTATAACTGCTAAACACCAAGACAGACCCGGTTTGTGTTGCACGCATACCTGAACACACAATCGCGCTTACACAGACACACAAGCATGCGTACACATGAACCCTCAAAGCAAGAGAGAAACCATGTGCAGGCACTGTGACAAGGCCTGTTGGAGGTGGATAGTGGATAGGGCTCCAGGGTCCAGCTAAGCTACTGTTTAATCAAGAGACAATGGGATTGAAAAGGAAAGAAGGGCCTCTAACTGCATAAATGAAGGGTCAAAAACGTGATTAGTTAAGACAATAGCCGTTGAGCCAGACAAACTAAGTTTGGCACATCCGATGCTGGTTACGGAGAGTGATTCCCAAAGGGCTATTGTTAGTAACACCGAGGGAGGAGAAGAAAGGAGGGCCTTTTTAATTCCCAGGCTGCTGGGTATAGGGGCAAGAACGAAGGGAGGGATTGAGAGAGTAGAAAAGGAAGCGAAACCCTAGAGGGGCAGGAGTGACAGTTTGAACAGGGGGCGACAGTTGTAGGAGAGCCGCCCAAATGCCATTGCAACGGCTGGTTCTCCTCCCTGAAGCGGAGGCATCTGTGTGTGTGTGTGTGTTTGGGTGTATACCCTGGTGCTGTATTTGATACACATGTGTGAGCAGTGTGTGTGCGTGTGTGATGAATAGCAGGGGTTTCTGAGAGGGGAGGGGGAGGGGGGCGAACCCGACACCTGAAAAGAAGCAAGGCCCCCCTCAAACCAGGAGGAAGATGACACACAAATGTGCTGCTACAGCTGAGAGGGTCTCCAGAGAGAGACCCGGACTGTGTAAGGGGTCACCCGGAACGCCCACCTAGCGAGCGGCCCCCTCACCCCCGTGACCCCCGGCTCCCCCCACTTACCTCCCCCCTCTGCTCTCCCTCCCTCATCCCATAGCTGCTTCATGCTCCCACAAAGCATGACACTGACGTAGCAGCTTGGATACACTGCCAGGAGTATTAAAAGAGCATGTATTATTAACATCCCTACATTACATCACTTATTGCAGAGTACTCGTGTGTTGTCAATCCTTATCCTTACTATTATCGTTGGGCTGACTTGCAGAGGCGCACTGTCAGTGTTTGTATTTTCTTCACACTGCTCACCTAAAAGAATCCTCCAGGGCTTTGCCGCACATTGCAGCCCCCAACCTAGCAACCTCCTCCAGGGGCAGACACTGACCCTCTGACCCCTGACACCTCCGTGATACCCAGAGCCTCCCCAGGGACCAGTCACATACATCCCACCCCTAGGTCTTGGCCACTAATTACAGGACATGGTAAACAGACTTTGGGGCACTGCACTAACAAGCAAGCAGAGACGCATGCAGCCTCCAACCCCTGCACATACAAACACACTCACACACTCACACATGTAAGCACAAGTGTGTCCCACTTACACATACTCACATTTTGAGGGATATTGAGGCATTATTGCCCCTATTAGATCAGCTATTCATCCTAAAGGTAACACTGAACAATGTAAAGTTTTGAAAGACTAATGTCCTGGAGAAAAAGACAGGGAGTAGAGTTGGAACTCACCAGCCGTGTATCGACTGCACAACTAAACAGAATTAGCAGAGGCCGAGGTGACTGGGCATGCAAATAACGGAGAGTGTATAGCCATATTGATTTATTAAATTGAATTACGTGATTGACTTATTATATCTACAGAGAACAAGAGCTGGGGGATTCATACTAATTGTGACGTTAGTGAAACATTACAGATTAGACCTATCTATTTGGCTAACATTTACTCCTCTTTCTTGGTTCCGCATTGGAAAGCAGATGTACTGTAGGTTTCTTGCCTGTCCGGATTTTCCTTATGCATTCCAAATGTTACAGATTTGAAAGAGACACCAGGTTAGATGTTTCAGCAGCGGAAATGTGTGGAATGTGAATTTATGCCTATTCCCAACATACTGCAGTCTCTGCATGCTGGCACTGATCTGTGTTGTCAGAATTCTGTAGCCCTCCCCAGCTGTCAGCTCCACCACAGCATTGGGGGTGGGGGCATGAGTGTGAATGTGTGTGTTTGTGTTCTTATGTCGTCTCTTGAATCCTTCATGTGAGGCACTTCAGATTTTAATTCATATTGCAAAAGTAAAAACATTGATAGCGTATAGGTGACAGGCAATACATCACTGTCATGTCACTAGTACAATCTGAACGCTTGGAGAAACTTTGAAAGAAAAATAATGAAAAACCCACTCAGCATTCTCACCTCAGCCAATTTTC
This sequence comes from Aplochiton taeniatus, assembly GCA_017639675.1. Classification (NCBI taxonomy): domain Eukaryota; kingdom Metazoa; phylum Chordata; class Actinopteri; order Galaxiiformes; family Galaxiidae; genus Aplochiton; species Aplochiton taeniatus. The sequence goes on from CM030178.1 coordinate 6,622,250, forward strand.
TTTTGGAAATAACAAGGTGTTCTTTCAACTGACAAAGAAATCAGAATTTAAAAACTTGACTCTACTTGACGTTTCCTTTCTTTGTGTATCAATGGTTTCTGGGTAGATACGGCTCGATTTCCCTCTTCTCTTTCCACTCCCTATTACTCTTTATTTTCCTCGCTGAGTCATCACCGGTTGGCAACTTGAACTTCGTCTTTCCCCTGTTCTCGTTTACTCTCAAGCCTTACTTCCCCAAGTGAATTCCACGCAGGATCAGACCTGCTTTGCTTCACCGTCTAACCCTGGGTAGGGCAAGTGGAGGAGGGGAGGGAGAAAGAGTGACAACAAAACCAAATGATATTCAGAACTTAAGGGGCATTTTGCAGAAAGAATGTGGAATATTAAACCCAAAACCGGGAGTTGTGCAAAGAGATACACAAAGGCCCAAGAGTTTAGGCATGGAAAAGAACGGGAGCAATGTTGAAAGGTCACGACTTCCGTGGGGGATTTGCAGTTACCAGGACAACCAACAAAGCTTAACCAGTTTGACAATGTTCCCAGAAAAAAAGAGTGAAAGGACAAGGGAGAGGCACTGGCCTTTACAAAAACCACAAGCTTGAAGTTTGATCCTTTTCAAAAAAGAACGTTCTTAGAGTCATTGAATACATTTTACATACATCACCAACATACCTGACAAATATCAACCCCTATGATATCATCCCTGTTTATGGTACTGCATCTATCTATAAAAAAGGATGTCAAACTTATTTGAAAGGCCATAATGATATAGTTTACAAAACAAACCCAGATATTGGAGAACATTATTAAATGAAGTTTTTCCTTCACAGATCAGAAGACCTGAAAGAAAGCCGTTCATGCATGCAGTAGGTTTAAAGTGGTTTATATGAGACACTTGGACTTTGGAATATAATTAAACAGAAAGAGAGAAAGAATTGGGGGAGGGGTGGCGGGGGGAGGGAGAGAGAGGGGGAAAGAGAAAGAAGAAAGAAAACGTGAGATGAAGTGAGCACACTGGTGGAAGAATGTTTATATTATTCACTGCAGAGCTCAGGCGAGGATTTAGCTATGAGGGATAGAGGGAGATCACTTTGTGTAGGAGAAAGGAGGGTAGAGGTTAATAGATAGGTATCGATAAAAAGTAAGACAGTCACTATCAAGCAAAATTAGGCCTTGTCCAAAGAGAAAATGTATCATTTATACAGGCCCTTTTGTCTTGAGTGGGTGTGCTTAAACAAACACTGTCACTGCATGTCAAGAGATAGCAAGCGGACATGAGTGAGAGAGAGAGAGAGAGAGAGAGAGAGAGAGAGAGAGAGAGAGAGAGAGAGAGAGAGAGAGAGAAATCTGTATCTTTTATGAATCCATCAAAGTGAATAGAATATGTAAGTAAATATGTAAGAGATATCCTGCTAATGTTGTTTCATGGTTAAGCTGCATTTCTCCAGTTCAATGGTGACTGACCGGTGGTAAAAGAACACACACACACACACACACACACACACACACACACACACACACACACGCTGCCAGACAAACAAACTGGGAATGCAGTGATAAAGCCAGGTGGCCAGCCAGACAGTCTGGGCATATCAGTATTGTTCTCGTCATGTTTAACCAAGGAGGGGCCCAGTGTTTGATAATGACCTTTACTGTCCCGTGATTCTGATTGAGCGCTAGAGTTAAAGTTTTCCGTTGCTGTCAGTTGGGCAAGTACTAACACATAGCTGTATGAATAAACTCCCCCTCTGTCTTCCACTCATTTTCTCCTCTGTTCTCTAACTCACTCTCACTGTTGTGCCACATTATTTTAGTTTTTCCATTTGTAAGTAAGATCGAATGACTACTTTTGTGTATTTATGTAGCCTAGCCTAATTCACTTTTTCTGATAAACAGTTACACAAGCTGTCTCCCTGCTCTCCCAAATACATTGTTAACTGTGAACCCTTCAATCAAGATCATTATACCCTAGGGCTTTAATGGTATATGGTTACACTGGCAAACTCTGTAATAATGTTGGCTTTAGAGTTAAATACCAAGGTAGAGTCCTAGGTCTGCTGTGAACGATCCTGGCAAAAGCTATGATGAGTGGATGAAAGATGTATGAAGGATAAGGACTCTGTAGTTATGAGGACAGGCTTGGAATTATTTTCAAACCAGAAACAGTACATTTTTACACGTGAAATGGGTTATCAAGTTGAACAATCTATGGTTCCTTCCTGCATATTTTTTTTCTACATTTTCATAAAGCCCTACATTTACGTAACAATTAAACCATTTATTCCCTCGACTGACTCAAATTCAATTTTGTTGCATTTTCATGTATTATTGTATCAGAACAGTGACCCGCCCAAAGAAAGGTCTGATTGGCCGAATGCTCATTAGAATATTCAAACGAGCACCTTGCTTGGAGTCGGGATTGGACACAGCCTGTGCAGTTATGTAAATGAGCACCTGGTGGTTTTTGGTGGCCTGAAGCTGTGCTGAGCTTTGAGCAGCGCTCGTGAGGGCTGCAGCTAAAGCCAAGGGTAGAGAGAAACCTAAGCAGAGGTCCCTACGATTTCCTACTCCTACGCATTTCAAGTTTGAAGGTTGAAGTAAACAGTTTTCTTAAAGCCAGGGAAATTGTGAGCGAGGCAATCACTGTTGTAAAACTTGTATTGGACTGTGTTGCTGTTTCTTACGTTTTGACAAAGGTCGAACGCGCGCGCTCAAGGCGCAACAACTGTTGGCAGCGTTGGATTATACACAACAGTGATCAACTCCCACTGAAGGATAGTCGTCGGAACAGACCTGTCTATAGTGGACGAATATTTAGAACAATTTAAAAAAAAGTTGAGCTTGGTGTAACAGTACACGGTTATCGTGTATTTTAGGTAAGTGGATTAGACATTTCTTTATTTGTTAGAACCCTGTTAATCTCCTACTCCCCTAGAAAAACTAGGCAGACTTTGAATTTTGTGTAAAATTGCAGATACATTTTTGGGGATCCTGTGTCTATCTGCCTGTCTACATGACAGTTTCTAACTCTGTCGATTGGCGTCTACAAGTCTCGTAGTCTGTAGGGGAAGCCTGCCTTGGACACTGGCCACGGGCTCTTTTGGACGTGCACAGTGAGGTGTAACGTTGCGCTCACTGTTAGTGTGTCGGAGACTTTCTGTCACAAGCTAGTTTGTATCTATTTAGTTAAAAAGTAACCGATAGCACACACATAGTTAAAGGCGAAACTGCTTTCTTTACTCGTAGCCTTGGCAAATGTCTTAAACAATTGTTCCCTGCTAAACGGCAAATGTCTCTTACTTATTAAGTTTAATTTATACCCAATTGGAAAGACCCAGGGTCCCTAAGAAGGCAATCGACTCTTTGTCATTGGTTTGGTCAAATCGTTATTCATCATTCCATAAACAACCTTTTGGCATATCGTTGTGTTCTTGCTTTAAATCGTAAACAGTCTGTTAAGAAAACGCTTAACAAAGCCTACGGGTTTAAACACAATACATTCCTCGAGGGATGCCAAGCACTAAAAAAAATAAAGCCCCGACGGTTGTTGATGAATGGGACCATAAAGTGTCCAATGTTTACTACTACCTCATAGCGTCCAGGTGGCCATTGTCGCACTGATATGGAACAAGGAGCAGTTATTAACCTTTTGACCTCACTGCAAGTGACCTCAGACTAGTCAGGACTGCTCTTGTTCCCCCCCTAAGGAATTACCACGCAACCTAAATGAGGTTTTTGTTCTTATGGGAAACAATCAGTCACCTTAACAAATCCTAAAACTACCCGAAGTAACCTTGTCCTGCGCCCGAGAAAAGAAACATGTTTGTAAAGAAAACACTCTTTCACCCAGGGAACATAATCGCCGAAGCTCTGGGTTTTCTAAAGCAACACATGGAGGACGAGGGAGAAACATTAGTTTGCTAAGCCACAAGGGGATGGTGGATAATGAATCCATCATGTTGTCCAGGAGTGGACTGCCTGCTCTTTTGCCACATTGGTTCTGAACTGAGATGAGATGAGTTTTGTGACAGGGTGATGTCACACCAAGTGAATAAAGTCTGTTGTTTGTTGTTTGTTGTGTGTGTGTGTGTGTGTGTGTGTGTGTGTGTGGGCGCACATAGGATGTGTGTATGTGGGCTTATGTTAGTATTCTGGAGTGTATGTGGAGAAGACAAGCAGTGTATTGAGTGAAAACTACTGGGCTATTTCTTCCTCTGTGACGACAATTAGCGTGTCTGGTGGCCAGGCTGTCCAGGTGGGGTGGTAGCATTGTTAGGCGGCTGGGTGGGAGCCTGGCGGTTCGGTTTAGCGGGCCATGCTATTTGCCAGTGGATAGGGAGGCCATAAAAAGCCATTCTCTGTTCCTGTTCCTACCCTCCATCTTCTCCTTATCTCCAGCAGCCAGCACCAAAAGGCTTTACAATTAGAGGAGGAGCCCTGTGTTGATGGACTGCTGGCTCTATGGAGCTAATGGGCATTTGGATGCTAATTCCACTGGAGCGCCCCACAAGGACTGATGGCCTCTCATAGCAGGCTTTCATGTCAGCTCTACAGAAGGGGTGAGGAGAAGCCATCGACGTTCAGTACTTTGATTTCACTTACCAACATGTGCGTGATGCACGTACGCCTGAGAACTTGGAGAATTTATTTGAGTTGAAAACCTGAAACGGGGACAGTCGGGTGTAGATACAGATATGTTTTTGAGTGAGAGCAGATGCAAATCAATATTGAGAATAGCTACATAATCGGTGAATTCCTTCGAATGGTTTCACGTGATTGCGCTGCTGTTGTTGTGAGGCAAGGGTGGCAAACATTTGCCACACGAAGCTGTGACTTAGTTGTGTTTGTTAATCGTTAATGTCAACCAATGTGCCCAGTCAGAATGCTGTGTTCTGTGGTCACTGACCTCATTCCAGAGCAGTTCATTGTTTCTTTTAACAAACACGATGCCCGTTTTTTAGTTTTTTTTGTCAGTCAGAGAATCTTTTCCGGCTGGTGAATTTACCAAAGGAATAGGGCCGTCTCAGCCGGGTGGGTTGGAATTCAAAACATCTTTGATAAAAGAAAAGCTGTTCCATGCAAAAGACATCTTACGGCCCGTGTTGTGGCTACTGAGGTCTGACGAGTCATCGGTTGGCAACAACCGAATTGAACTAACTCGAACACAATCAGTGCGCTTGGATTTTTATTTAATTTGAGACAGCACAGTCTTTTATCTCAACAACTCCCTTGTCATCCAAGTGACTGGGGTTTGGGATTAATTCGATCCGTTCAGACAAGGCACGGACCTTCTGATTAGTGAAACAAATTTAATAAGTCCTAGTACTCAGACGCGTCCCTTCACACAGACCATCATTTGAAGGTGACATAAAGAATTTAGGCGTTCATTGGTTTATCTCTTTCTCCTTTACCAATTTCCCTTTCAGTCTAGACAGCTCCAGGTTTTTAATCCAATTCCTCATATGTTCTTAGGGTGGTGAGAAACTGTTAAGAGGAAAAAACACCAGAGCGAAGCTCGTTGCATAATAGAGGTTGGCACTTAAGAGCTGGATTTGCGTGGAGATTTTGTTTGAATCTAAGATGAGACCATTACAGAGTCTTATTTGATGCTTGCACTTCTTTTTCCCTCCCGCCTCTATCCACCCACTGCCCCCCCACCCCCCGGTGTGCCCAGACCCTCTCTCCCCCCACTCTCCTCCTACCTCGTTCTGTTGCTCTATTCCTCCCTCTCTCCCGTCCTGAAAACATTTAACGCTGTAATTGATCGTTCTGTCTGTCTCTCGCCATATCTTACTCCCTTTACATTTCCTCATCTCCAATCACTCCAGTCTTCTCTCTATCTCTCTCTTATGGTCTGGCAGCTTTGAAGTGACAGTAGTTCATGCCTCTATCTCTCCTCCTCCCCATCATCCATCTCTTTATCGTCCTCCGGCTCCTCTGAGCCCATTTATCTATCGGTATGCTCTCCCAGTGAGAGAGTCCGCAGAGATAGGATTGTTATAAACTAACTGTGTGCATTCGTCAGCTCTCTCTGATCTGTTTGAAGGATCTGCCTGTTTATCTTATCAAAAGATTGCTTACCTCCCTCCACTGTAATGCCAACGAATTCCTCCACATACAGCCCATGTTGATAACCTGTTTGTTTGTGTTTTTAGGTGGATATTGATTATGTGCAAAAGGACCTCATATAGTATTTGTCCCCGTATGTTTTAAAAAAACGGGGCAGCACTGTGTTTGAGATTTTGCCTATTATAATATTAGGCTAGGCCAAAAGGCTATGTTCGTTATGGTAATGTACTGTGTGTGGGAGAAGAGCCTCAAGGACTCACTCTCGCTCTGTACCCGCTGGATATGAAGAGACAACAAATGCTTATGTCAGACTCAGTGCGGCAAGTTTCTGAAAACCTCAGGACACCTTGCTCTTGCTGTACAAGAACGAAGTCATACTATTTGTCAAAGTTTCCAATTATATTCAAGGACCCTGGCTTCAACAATTTCCTGAATCAAGAATATTTCAGAATGTCAGAAATTAGGAGGGAGGCTTGTTCAAGGACTCTTGCATGTAAATGAAGACTTCAGCAAAATAATGAGATTATTAGGTCTTCTCTTGCGCTGTATATTTTCGTCTACACTCGGCTTTTTTTTTTTTTGCACCTCCCTTTGTTTTGGCCTCAATTGCAACACAAAACGTTTCATGTGGCACAGTATCCCACCAATAATTAGTCATAGCTTCCGGCAAGCGTGGAAAGTGTTTAAAAGAAAAAGGGAAAAAAAGACACAGTCAACATCAAAGCTTTTTTTCTTTTTCTTCATTTCACTTCAATGAGTGCTGGCTGTAAGGACCAACATGTTGCCAGGGGTCGACGTCATCCTGTTTCACCTCCAGGGTTTTGGTGGGCCGCATTAGGACCAGGAAGCTGTCACGTGAAGTGTAATTTAGCTCTTCTTAGGGGTCTTTTCTCTCCTCAGGGGTAAGTGAATTAGAGGTGTCTGTACGTCCCGCGGGCCGGGGCTGTGAGAATGATGAATGGGGGCGGGGGGGTGTGTGTGTGTGTCTGGGGGAGAGTTTCAACTAGAGACTTGCCTTCCTGTTAATCAGGTCAGGATCGCCTGCGTGCGTGCGTGCGTGCGTGCGTGTGCGCGCGCGCGTTTGTTTGTCTGCTGCGGCAGTCTGTCATTACACCATCCAGAAGCAGGGCTCCAGACTAACATTTTAACTGGTGGCAGTCTGAAGCCCTACAAAGTGTCCCAAGCGTTTCCCCCCAGTCCTCATCTATTAGTCACGACCTAGGCTCGCTGTGAGGGCCTACAAAGTCTGTTTTTTGTCTCACTTACTCGCTAAACTTAGCTGAGTCTTACAGAACACAGTCCAGTTTGACTCAGAATGAGGCCTCCCCTCTCCCCTTCTCTCCCCCTTTGCCTGTTGACCCGATGAATAACGCTCCGTCTCCTCCTCTTTGCCAAACCTGCCCTCTGTATTTCTGAGTCAGGTTAAATAGCCCGCGGTATGGCAGGGCGTATTCCGTGGCCCCCCCCCCCCCCCCCCATCTCTGCATCTTCTCGTTGGGTTTTCTCTCTGCCCGTTGTGAGAGTCGCACTGTGCCGTCACATATTTCCGCCCTCTCCCACTAGTGCTCTGACAGGTGGCGGTGAGACGGTGTAAATTGAATTCAGGGAATCAGACCTGTGGCCTCCTGTCACACCGGCCCTCTAAGACAGCTCCCAGACGCCCACTAGCTGGTGTCAAACTAGTGGCATGTCCTCCGCTAGTAGGCTTTTAGTAGTGCCTGTCCACCTTTCGCTAGAGGCCTCAGTGTAGTAGTAGGCATGGATCTATACACCTCTCTGTTGGGGTTAAAGTATATTAGCACGCCGGTGCTACTTGCTATTCATCATCTACTTATTACTGTGCTAATGTGCCTGCAGTGCAATACCCATACGCATAAAGCTCTTTTCTCCCATACCCAAGCTAAAGTTTTTTTTTTTTTTTTTGCAGGTGTGCATGCTCATTTCGATTCCCTCGGCTACTCGAGCTCATTTTCGGAGTGTGTGGCACAAAAAGGAACACTTGACAGCTTATTACCACAGTTTCATTGGAAAGGCTCATCAGATTTGTGAGTGCCCATGTGTCTAGCCAGCAGGATTATAAAAATGAAGAAAGAGCGAGAGAAAGTGAGGGAGGGATGGAAAGGAAAAGAGGGTGTAGTCTTATCGGCCGTTAGAGACCCTGAGCCTCGGCTGTTTCTTCTACATGTGCCAACTCGTTCAGAGATCTCATCTCAGAGATTTAAGAGCATTGCGCTGCTAAAATCCAATTTGCTTGTTTTGGGGGGGAATAACACTATTACCCGTCTTGCCTGTTTTCCCTTGTTCCTTGATGCGGGGGAAAAAAGAAATGCAGTGTTCACACAGCTTAGCTAATGAAAATGCCGTTGATAGTTCGCATATTGATTCGGAAATAATAATTTGCATCCCATCCCAGGTGGCTGTGTTGCAGGTGTTATTCGCAGTGTGGGGAAATGTGTTTTATTGAAATGTATTATACCAGAGAGTTGAGAGGGTTGCTGTCAATGACCATTCCTCTTCTGCGGTGAGCTCTGTAGGTGATCAACATGAAGTTTTGCACTAGAGAAAACAGTCGGATGAATTCTTCTTACTTGCAGCATATGTCATTCTTGACTGTTAAACAAAAAAGATAATAAAGGTTAGTTTTTAATGAAGTGACTTTTAGAGCAACAAGGCTGTTCCTCAGACATGTGATATCATAAATCTGAGGAACCTTGTTGCTCGAAACATCACTTAATTATAAACCAACTGATGGAAGCTTTTGGTGTGTGAATCTTTATCTTTTGTGATTACTGGTGTTTTGATTCAGCACCCAACAAACAGGGATTTTGGATGTGTGTGTTTTTTCACACCGCTCTATTCTGGACTATTCAGCTATCCTCAGCTGAGCCATCTTGACGTGCTAATGCCAGAAATCAGACCGTCTATGTTTTTTTTTGTCATACATGCATTGTTTTTCAGGGAACCAACCGCTTCATATGGCTTACAGTGTTGACGGGCGCCGTTCGCCGCCCAGACAAACCTGTGGTCATCAATCACCATTTAGCCGTGTCTGCCAGCTCTCTATGCTGAAGAATGCGAAATCAGGCAACTCTTCTGTAGGGAGGGAGGGAGGGAGAGGAGGACCCGCAAGTGGACCACTTCCCAAGTGTGAGGGTGTGTGTGCAGGAGACTGGGGTACACAGGGAACCAAAGAGCAAACTGTTACTCTGGCAGAACATGCGATTGGCTTCAACTCGGCCCGGCCGCACATTGTGAATTGAAACTTGATTGCGTTCATATTTTTAGTCGACGACTCGCATCCCTCAACAGCGCAATTTCGAGATTTCTCTGGTGCCGTTGGTTTTGTGTCGTTCCCTCGCGAATGAGTTTTGGAGCGGTCTCGCTGCGCGCCGCTGGCTCCCTGTGTCTGGCAGCGTTGTGTGAGAGTCCTAATGTCCTAATGAGTCACACTGCTCACGACAGCAATGCCAAACTCTTCCTGGAACCACCTTTCACTTTTTGGGGGTTGTTTTTACTCTTGTACATCGCTCTCTCTTCTGAAGTGCCAGGATGTGGTGACTCACTGCCACCTCATTTGCCATCATTGTCCGTCAGAGCAACCTGCTGACTTTCTCTTCCTGCCCTTTTTTTTTGTTTGGTTGAACTTATAGGACAGAGTGTGTCAAACCGTGGCTGCACTTCCCTCGCTTTTTCCTGTTTCTCCTTTTTTTCTTCTGACTCACCCTATTCTGGTCTCTTCCGTGTATCATATTCAGCGTAGGTGTCACTGTGGTGACTGGCATTTCCTGGTATTGACTAAAGGGGTACCACACTAAATATTTGGAGAACCACACACACACACACACACACACACACACACAGCCACACACACCACTCCACTCCACCCAACATCCGTAGCTTCCTGAGCGTATTTTTTATGAACCGCTCAGATCCTGAGTCAGTTTCCTGGACCACTAAGCTGGTCTCCACAGTTACCATCTTATTTCCTGCCAATGACCAATCGGAAGCTCCGAACTGGGGGGGAGTGTCGCCCTTGTAAATTATGACAGAATATGGATATAATACCTCAAGGGTGACCAATGGGAATTCTTCCAGGAGGAATAAAGAAATCGTCCCTGACAGCAGCCCAGTAAGCCAGCTGCATTCAGCTCCTCCTGTTTGAAGTGGGCCTACTAAGAGAGCATAAAGGAAGAGGAACACAACAAGACCAGCACACCTCACTCAGCAAAGCCTTTCAGGCTCCCCGTTTCCCTATCGAAGCCTTTCTAAGTCTGTGGAAGGTTGAGAAGGGTTTCCTTTTAAGACGCAACAGGGTGGCGGCGGTGCCTCGCTCTCTCCTCAGACCGACGGAAATGCACAACAAGGAACTGGCTCCTCTTGTATCTGCCAAGTGGGCATTACTCATGTCTGGCTGCAAAGCTTTATTTGGCCGTGGCTGTGGACTCGCACGACTCGGTCTGGGCGCTGAACAAGAAGCGATTTTCACATCGTCACATGTCTCCATGCAAAGCTTAACTTAAGATCCTACGCCACCGTAATAGCTATGACAAGAGACAAGTCGCTTTGCGCCAAGATTGAGAAACACGTCTTTCACAGCCAAAGCTAGTTTGCCAACCCTTCCGAGGCAATCCGATCACAGGGAACTTGACGACCGGCACGTCGCGGCCCTGTAACGCCACTCCGCAGGTCTTCCCCCTCGGACTCTCCCTCTGTGAGAGACAAAGACAACTGCTCATAAGCGTTCATTAACACTCGTGGATTATCAAGTCAGCCGGGGGGGGGGAGGTGGCTGGCTGGCTGGCTATCGGGCGGGGAGCAGATGCACACTGTGGCCTGTCTTCTTCCCAAACAGAGGGGAGCCTCACCAAACCCCCAGCTGTTCAGAAAGCCACTCGCCTCTTTCAATAACACTGGACGCTTCCAAACTACCTCCTGCAACCCTAACTCTAGGCTTTTTGGGGTTTGCTTAGTGACGTTGAACCACTGCGCCTAAGTGAAAGGGAAAACAGTTGGCTCTGTTGCAACATTGTCAAGGGCCTTGTTACGAGGTTTTGGCCGAGGCTCAGGTTGCGTTATATTGCGTAGCGGTTGCCACGGCGATGCTCTGGGGTTGTTGACATAGTCGCCGGTCCAGCAGAGATTCTCAGCTCCGGCTCGGCATGCTCAGGCCGACTGTAATCCGCTGAGCCCCATATTTCAACATGGCGTCATCTGGCATGCACACACACTCTTTCACTCGTAAAAATGGGTTGGGTGTTTTCTCAAAACAAGCTGTCTGTCAGCCTCTCTCTTGCTCTCTCCTTCCTTCCTTCCTTCTCTCTCTGCTCCAGAACACTTGTACCCAGTATCTGTTGCCTAGCGCCTGTCTCTTGTTCAGGACAGCTGCACCGGCTGGCTATCCCTGAAATCGTCTCTGTGCCTGGCCCGACACCCACACAAGCATGCTACAAGCCCATAATTCACTACTATGTACATCCCCATGTGATCTGGACCCTCACTCTATCCTACCCTATCCTCCCTGCCGCTTTGGCCCGCGGCATTAACACTGCCGTCCAGCCTCTTTCTCGCCCCGCATTCCCTCTGTCCCGCTGTTGTCCCCTCTCTACTGTGGGTCACTACAGCTGTGGGTCAGCTGTCGGTGTGTACCCAGTGTGTAGTCTGAGATGAAGGGGTCTGGAGGGAGCCCAAGCCTGTCCCTCCCTCCACCTACCAGCTGTCACTCCCCCTGGTACTACTGGACAAGTCTCTTTGTCTCTTCAGATCTATCTACCCATAGGACACATGGCGAGATCAACTTGATAGGAATCTACGCTAATTCTTTGACTGGCTAACCCTTTAAAATATTTGCAAAGCTCTCTCTATAGGACTATAGGACACACTGCCCTTTGGCACTATTCCCAAAATCTTTTCTGTTTCTTTGACTCTTCTAGTTTTTTCGTTATCTTTTCATGTTCTCATGCTGTGTTTAACTATTTCACCTTGTCTGTTGACACTTTCTGCTCCTAAATATATGCATATTTATTTATTTATTATTCTGTCCTAAAAGGAACCCAGATGCTCTGGTAAGACAATTACAGCTCAGAGCCGTTTTTATTAGTGAGGGGGTGTTAATAACGTTTCCAAAGCTGATGGAACGTAGAATATTAAAAGGATTATAAGGATCTAGGAGCAATTTAAGATGACTAATTACACCATGTTTATTACCGAATTGTTTACTGATTTTCTTTGGTCATTGTATCACTTGCTGTCTGTTGTCTGGGCCGAAAAGAAACGGATGTTTGAAGGTCGACAGCGTCTTTGTGTCTCTCAGCTGCCTAGTCATTTAAGGGCCTGTTGCTGGAGTGGAGCTAAGTGCGAAATGCAGTCAGTGTGACAAATAGCTTGGGAAGACGTGCTTTGCCGTTAGAAAGAGGATCTGATGGAGAGACAGACTTGATTTATTGGCAGAGATGGTGGGATAGGGAGTTCTGTTGCCCCGGGCATGATGCGACTTTGTTAAGGTAAATTCCCACGCGCACACTGCCGCGCTAAGCTGGAGGATTTTGTGGAGTTTCAGTTGGTGTCAGGTTCCATTTCAACAGGAACGAACAGGACCCGAGTCTTAAATCACCTGGTAAAGCTACTGCATGTAGACTGTGGTTGACATTCACAAATGGAATCTCTCCACTTATGAAAGTGCTCTTTCATCTTAAACAGTAGCCGCTCTGTGATCTTCTAATCATCCTCTTTCTTTTCCCCCTGCCCCACTCCAATCCTCTCTTCCAACAGGTATGCCTGTGGTTATTGGCGAGTCTCCGGACAGGTAACCAGCTGTAGTGCTGCTGCCATGGCAACGCCAAAGCTGCGGCTGTTGCCTGTCGTCTTGGCAACCCTGGTGTTGGCGGCGTTGTCGGTCTCCCAGCGCCCGGAGGATTGGCACTTTAACCCAGGTGAGGGGGTCAAAAGTCTATCAGGAACTGAAAAACCCTGTGTTAATTAACTTCCCAAAACCTTTCAGTTTTTTCACCTCTTAAATTCTTTATGCAGCCGCATTCGGGAACAATCATTTCATTAAATGCAAATTGCTCCTAAGTGATGTCCACTGCGCGCAGAACAAGGGGCTCGTTTTTTGATAAGCTGCCACTGAAAGAAAAGGGCCCCCTCTCTTCCGCGGCCTCTGGCCCCGCTCTTGGTCCGCCCCTGGCCCTTGCTGCCCTCTGCCTCTCCAACCCCTACGCATTCTCCTCACGTTCTCAGATTGGTGCGATAAGCTCCTCCATCACCTATCAGCAGGCTATCCTGTTCCAGCCCCAGCCTCTCGCCGCGAGCCGGCTGTAACGGGAGAGGGATGCAGCAGGACGATGGCCGCCGGCTAGCCCACACCGCTAACGCTCAGGCAGCCGCTCATCAAGGTGTCAATCACAACGCGGGAGCGAAGCTAATGAGACCTAACTAGCTGAAACGAGAGGAAGCGGCGGCTCGCTGCTCAGTCAGCCCACTGCAAGCTTTTGTCCCTAGATAATGGTCTAGACTCCAGAGGAGACTGCGTGAATATTGTGTCAAGAAAGAGAGAGAGCGAAAAAAGACAGTGAAAATACTGTATAGAGAAGGAAAAAGAGAGACAGAAAGAAAGAGGGAAAACGGAGAGTCTTATTTGCCCTTTTTACAACAACTTACATTTACGTGTATTACACACACACACACACATGCAGAGTCCTTTTGTCATCTGAAAGGAATCAACCTTGACAGCCATTACATGAGGCTCCATTGTGTGGTAGGGGGAGAGTTGAGAGAGAGGTGAGCAGCAGACATTGACATAGCGACTGAAAGGGAGACGTAACAAGAGAGAGAGATTGAGGGATGGGTGTTTAATGATGGCATGATGGGGATGTAATGAACAGAACCTGTGTGCGTGTGCGTGTGCGTGTGCGCGTGCGCGTGCGTGTGCGCGTGCGCATACTGCGGGGTGTCAGGGTTTGTCTTCCAGCCTCACATTCCAGCCCTCTGACTCACTGACAGCCATGCAGTTAGACACCTCCCCTCACCCCTCCATCCCATTGGTATCGTCCCTCTAAGCCCCTACGTTAGGGCCTTGCCTACCCCCTCACTCCCTCCCCACCCAGACAGCCCCATATCACTGTCGCTGAGCATGTTAGCCCTTCCTCTGTAGGGGCAGCCAGTCTAGCTGACTACCACTCCTCGTGGGTCCAGTCCCCTCCCCCCCCCAACCCCCACCAAGCTCACCTCTCCCTGCCAGATAAGACTACAGAGACTACAGCAGGGTCTCCCCTTTTAGTCTTGTATGCCCTCGTTGCCCGGAGGCCGGTCCCTCCCTCCACCATGCTTGGACTACGAGCACACAGACAGCGTCAACGTTCGAGGCAGGGGGGGGTTGGTTGGTTTTAGCAACACCTGCCACCCTTTTGTTCTTCTATCCTTCTTTCTCCATCACCGTGTCCCGCTCTCTGTCTCCACGATTTGCCGCTGATGTGTGGATAAAGCCCTGGAGGAGCTGGAGGCCGCCCCACAGAGTGATGGCAGAGGACGGGGAATAGATTGGATAGATTTGGAGGACAGGTCAACTGATCCTGCTGATCTAGCAGCTAAACAAAGGACTTTAGAGGGCTGGCAGCGGGCCAGCTCTGAAAACAAGACACGACACAGTGAAAGTAACATCCGTCTGCAGTGAACGGTATAAAACTGTATGATAAAATCACACAAGAATTCATTACCATTGATTCCACTCAGCACTTGAGTAATCTAATAGCAAACCAGAAGAGGCACAGGCCATTAGATAAGAGAACAAGACCCAATATATGAAGTGTCCCCTCGGAGGGTAAACACAGCTCGGTGCCAAAGGCAGAAAGGGGTTCTGGAGATGACATAATAATACTGCATGACCAGTGATTGGCATGGACAGTGACAATGACATGGGGCTATTAGGTTTCAGATGGACATCTGTGCAATCCTCAAGTAGGAGTCAGAACGTTCTGACATTACTTGTTTTTGGACGGTTTCCATCGCTGTTTCTGTCTGCCTGGTTCTATTTTTCACTCTATATTTTCCAATCGCCTCTCTCTCTCTCTCTCTCTCTCTCTCTCTCTCTCTCTCTCTCTCTCTCTCTCTCTCTTTTCAAAACAGTTAGTGTGACCAACGTGAACTATTGTTTTGAAATCTTTTGGCACATATGGGATAAGGTTTGAGTATAAACGATGGACTCTGTACATGTATCTACCTCTGTGTCTCTGATACAGCCCAGTGCCGTTATGCCATGGGGATGGAGGATGGCACCATCCCTGATTCTGACATCACAGCGTCCAGTGCCTGGTCCGACTCCACTGAGGCCAAACACGCCAGGTGAGGTTGTGTGTGTGTGTGTGTGTGTGTGCTGTACCCACGTGCACGCGTGCTGCTGGTTCTGGAAAGTGTCTGTCTCCAGGTCTTGTTTTAGGGCTGTTAACACCCTGGTATAGAGATTTGAAAGAGGACTATTAGATTATAAAAGTGTGTGTGTGTGTGTGTGTGTGTGTGTGTGTGTGTGTGTGTGTGTGTGTGTGTGTGTGTGTGTGTGTGTGTGTGTGTGTGTGTGTGTGTGTGTGTGTGTGTGTGTGTGTGTGTGTGTGTGTGTGTGTGTGTGTGTGTGTGTGCGTGCGCGCGCGCGCGCGTGCGTGTTTCCTCTGGCCTGCTGGGCTGGGGCTCCTGGCTGGCTGGCTGGCTGGCTGGCTGGCTGGCTGGCTGGCTGGCTGGCTGGCTGGCTGGCCATGTGGAGGTGATTAGCCCCAGATCCTTTAGCAGACACCAGAGAGAGAGAGAGAGAGAGAGAGAGAGAGAGAGAGAGAGAGAGAGAGAGAGAGAGAGAGAGAGAGAGAGAGAGAGAGAGAGAGAGAGAGAGAGAGAGAGAGAGAGAGAGAGAGAGAGAGAGAGAGAGAGAGAGAGAGAGAGAGAGAGAGAGAGAGAGAGAGAGAGAGAGAGAGAGAGAGAGAGAGAGAGAGAGAGAGAGAGAGAGAGAGAGAGAGAGAGAGAGAGAGAGAGAGAGAGAGAGAGAGAGAGAGAGAGAGGGGCAATACGCTACGCTACATGGCCGAACCAGAGTCTGTAATGTTAATCCTGCTGGCTGCACTCTACCGCCATCCTTCTTTCTCCTTCGTTCCATCCTGAGATGCTGATTAAGTGAAGCCCTGATGCCATCGTACTGTGGTCTCAATTTTTATGATCTCATTTAACGCCGAACAAGATTAGGAGAGGGGGGGGGGGGGGGGGGGGGGGGGGGGGGGACGACTGGATTGTGGTCATAAATTGGATTTGAGGGTAATTTGGTGATTTGTTTTGCTGGTATCAGCGTTGGTTTCAAAGTATAATTTATGGCGTCCCTGTGGTCTTATGGTTTGGCATTCATTTGCAGACTTTCACTAGGGATCGATCCTGGCCATGTCCCTCTTGTTGTGGTCGTTTAGGGCAGTGTATTTGGTTCTGACTGGGTGAGAGTGCTGGGAGCGGGTTTGGACCTCTGTCTAGGGCCTAGAATTGATTGTGGTTGTAATGTGGTCATACTGATGTGAGCTCTCCTGGGAAGGCTGCAGGCATGGCCGACCAGCAGGGCTGTTAAGCGTGGAGACAGACGGAGTCTCGGTCGAAGGGTGGCTCAACAAAGGTTCTCTCTGTGTTTTCTCTGTCACTGTCTCTTTTTCGGTCTCTCCTCTACGCTCTCTCTCCCAGGTTGAGTACAGGAGAGGGCGATGGAGCGTGGTGCCCAGCAGAGACTGTCTTTCCTCATGGCTCTGAGTACCTCCAGGTCAGACACAAACACTGAATCCAAACACGTTATTAAACACGACTAACTCTGGGTTTCATCATTTTTCATTCGTAATATTCCTTCACCTCTTGAGAAATCAAGGGTTATTTTCGTGTTGCAGACAATAGAGAGCGTGTTTTTCGGTTGACATTGAGGTCCCCCCCTCCCTTGCAGGTGGATCTCCACACACTCCACTTCCTGGCCCTGGTGGGAACGCAGGGTCGCCATGCCGACGGCCACGGGCAGGAGTTTGCCCGCAGCTACCGTCTGCGCTACTCACGGGACGGCACCAAGTGGATCACCTGGAAGGACCGCTGGGGACAGGAGGTCGGACATGACAGCCTCTCGTACCCCTCTCCTTCTGGTCCTCTCTCTCTCTCTCTCTCTCTCTCTCTCTCTCTCTCTCGTGTCTCATAATGCTGCCGCACTGCAGGTGTTGTTTTTCTTGTCCTCCTCTGCGTCTCTCACTCTCTGCGTCCTCCCCTCAGGTGATCTCGGGGAACGAAAACACCTATGACGTGGTGCTGAAGGACCTGGGTCCCCCTATCGTGGCCCGCATGGTGCGCTTCTACCCGCTGGCCGACCGGGTCATGAGCGTCTGCCTGCGAGTGGAGCTCTACGGCTGCCTCTGGAACGGTGTGTGTGTGTGTGTGTGTGTGAGCGAGCGTGTGTGTGCGCTTGTATGCGTAATGAATAGCTAACCGACACTGGCTATGTGAAAAGCATACTTGTCATCTCTAGTTGTCTACTAAGACCTTGGCTGAGCAAAGCTGTGTATTGTGTGAATGTGTGTTCATCCACTCCACACGTGTCATCTTGAATCCGTCCCCCCGTACTTACTGTCTGCCTGATAAGAGAAGCCATGGTGAGTGAACGATGGGCCTTGAGCTCCACTCCCGCAAGAAAACACAGACTAGACATAGACTTAGACATAGACAGCACAGACTAGACATAGACAACACAGACTAGACATAGACTTAGACATAGACAACACAGACTAGACATAGACTTAGACATAGACAACATAGACATAGACAACACAGACTAGACTTAGACATAGACAACACAGACTAGACATAGACTTAGACATAGACAACACAGACTAGACATAGACTTAGACATAGACAACACAGACTAGACATAGACTTAGACATAGACAACATAGACTTAGACAACACAGACTAGACAGACTTAGACATAGACAACACAGACTAGACATAGACTTAGACATAGTATAGACTAGTGCTCCAAACGGTGTTTACGAGGGCTTCACCTCCTCTCCTCCCTCAGATGATAGCTGGCTGTAAATCACAGTGCTCGGTGGCTCAATGCCCGGGGGGGTCATAGTCCTCGCCATGGGAGCGGAAATCTTCCCCCGGAATAAGGCTGTCTTTGCGGAGCACTTTGAGAGGGCTTCCCACCTCAAGCGGCAGAATGTGCCGGCGGAGCAGAAAACCCGGCGTTGCACGCATTCCGTTCCTCATCACGTACGGCATCTGATCCAACTGCCGCGATGCACACGGGACGCTTTTGTTTGTTATACAAGACTTAGTGTCTGACCCCTGTGACCCCCCCCTCTCCTCAATGTACTCTAGTCCCACCAAGCACACACACACACACACACACACACACCCACACACCCCTTAGCACTGACACACCCATTCCCTCCACAGCCGATATGTGAGGCAGTGTTTATTATGGGTAGCGGAGATGCTGGGCCGGTGTGAGTGTTGGTGACGTCACCTCTGGGCTCAGGGAGCCGGCTGATTAGCTGCCGTACCGAGGGGATAGAGGCTTGGGTTTCACCCGCTAATGGTGGCCGCAGCCCTCCATTTGTTTTCGGTGCTGCAGGACGCAGCTGGGCTCCTTGGCTGGGGCACCAATGCGGTTGGGCGGTCCATGTGTAACAAACTGATCATCTAAGATTATGGCTTCATAAACACAAGCAGACGTGAAATTAGGCTTGATGTAACTCTTGTGAAATGTAGCTTGTGAAGAAGGAAAAAAAAAAAAAACGCAGCCCTAATCATTTAGTGTGATTTACAAAGCTAACAACCTTCACTACTCCACTGTGTGGTGGAAACGCTGTTGCTTGCCAAGAGCACATGGCTCATTTGCTAAATGATTTAAGTAAAATAATGTGACAATCTGCTAACAATTTCTATCTTGTCTTTTTTTTTCTCTGTCTGTCCTTCTTTGCCTCGCTGTCTGTCTGTCTGTCTGTCTGTCTGTCTGTCTGTCTGTCTGTCTGTCTGTCTGTCTGTCTGTCTGTCTGTCTGTCTGTCTGTCTGTCTGTCTGTCTGTCTGTCTGTCTGTCTGTCTGTCTGTCTGTCTGTCTGTCTGTCTGTCCTCTCTGCTGGTCCTCGTCTCCCAGATGGTCTGAAGGCGTACACGGCTCCAGTGGGCCACGTCATGCACCTGTCGGGCTCTCCTGTCTACCTGAACGACTCCACCTACGACGGCAGCACCGAGAAAGGGTGAGAGCTCCGCACTGCATCAGTACCCCTCCCCCCCACCACCACACACACACACACACACACACACACAAGTTCTCCTCCACACATTATTAGTATCAGCTGCTCTCTTCTCCGCCCCCTAGATTTCCACACCTCTAGAATGACTCGAGGTTTCTCCTCCAACCTCCCATGTTTTTTTATCATGTCGTGTTGAGCCAAAAGCGTGACAAAGACTCGCCGATGCCCCTTGTTGTAACCCTCCCCCGGTTAGCGCTGACAGCAGGCGCCTCTTTGAGCAAATGCACGTCTTTTTTTCGGGTGCCGCCTAATCAAATGACAAACGACATGGTTTGGTCCGCGGCATGCCGGCCTGTTTGCCGAGGGAGGGGAGTTCTGCTTCCTGTCGTATTGTCCAGGGAGGTGGGAGTGTTGGGAGGGAGGACAGGGAAAAGGGGGGAGTCTTGGACTCCACATGTGCCTGCTTAATGGGCTGGAAATGTTTTCTTTGCGGGTGAGCTAAGGCGCTTGACGCAACCCAGACGTATTCACAACAGATGTGTGCATGTGTGAGTGAGAGCTGTACAGGATCTGCTTGGCGACCCTAAAGTGGTGCGTTATGTATTTGTGTATATGTGTGCGCAACTGAGCCATAGCTGAGCTATAGCGTCTTTCATTCATTCATCTCTCTCTCTCTCTCTCTCTCTCTCTGTGTGTGTGTGTGTGTGTGTGTGTGTGTGTGTGTGTGTGTGTGTGTGTGTGTGTGTGTCCAGGGTGCAGTTTGGAGGGCTGGGCCAGCTGTGTGACGGCGTGCTGGGAGAAGATGACTTCACAGAGACCAAGGAGCTGAGGGTATGGCCCGGGTATGACTACCTGGGCTGGAGCCGCGAGGCTCTCGGGCAAGGCAGCGTGGACATCGAGTTCCACTTCGAGGAGACGCGCGTCTTACACACCATGCAGGTGATCTGGACTGTGCTCCATTTGCCTGGTCTAGCGTCAACCTCTGTTTCAGTAGGCACTGGCTGACCGCACAACGGCCATGTTTGTTTTCACCAAACACCAACCATAGGCAAGCCCCCCCCCCCCCCCCCCCCCCCATCCATCCCCATTGTTTGGCTAGGCTTGAGTAAGAAGGTCTTCATTTGCTGCCTTTGTCTGTCCCTGGCCTGTGTGTGCGCTGTCGGCGTTGCATCACCGCTCCTTTGTGCGTCTGTGTGGTTTTGGCTTTGACTCTCTGGTGGTGCAATAAGGATATTAATGCAAAACATAAAGGGTAACAATGGGTTCGCTGTTGCCTTTCCCCTTCACTGGGAAAGGCTTGGGGGGAAGTTAGAAGGGTTAGACCTGGGGGTGCACACACTGCAATCACTTATCCACTGGCTGGAATTCCCAGGCTACATAAAATCCGCTGTGTAATCCATTGTAGTTCTCTTGTGTTGAACTCTCTTGTGGGACCTGCAAACGCAAAACTCCTTAAATCCCAAAGTTTTTCAAAAGCTATAAAGGAAAATGGTCTCTCTAATCTCCAAGCTTTTCTTGTCCTTGCATGTTTTCATTGTTTTCCTGGTTTTTCACAAATACCTGTCGTAAATCCCGAGTCCCCCCTGGTGTTTTTCCTGACCTTATCCTGTTTTTCCTGCTTTTTCCCCCGTGCCCTTTTCCCACACTAATCATTTCCCATATGTACCCTTGTTCCTGCCCTGCTCGGAACGTATATATATCACACACACACACACACGTCAAACTCATGCAGGATGAAGCTGAGCCTTAGTGTGTAGGTCGTGTCAGCAGGTCTGGGTCTCCCTGCTAGGAGCTGAACTCTCGACAGCTCCCATAGGGAGGCCTCTCTCTCCTTGGGTCACCAAGTCTGCCCTGACTCCACCGGACATGGTCGTTCATATCCACGGGGAATACACTCTTTCATTTGACTTCTCCCTCGTCAACTCCAAATGATTTGTATGTGTATAGCTTTCATTTTGCGCAACCTTATAGCAGAAAGGAAGGATGCGGCCACTAAATAATGGCACGGTTACATGTTGTATGGGGAGCTGTACTTTAGGTACATTTGTGGAGATCTAAGGCCAACCTAAGATAATGTCATGGCCTGGATTAGTATAGGTCAGCTGTGCATTCCCTAAAGGCGGAGTAGATTACCTAGGCTCTGTTGACTTATTAGACATCCCTCTCTCTCACACACACACACACACACACACACACACACCTACCCCCCTGCCCCTTCCAGATAGAATCAGTTACATGTCGAACACTGTCTGGAGCAGCTGTTCCCTCACCGCCTTTAAAATATATGTGTGTGTGTGTTTACGCATAGGTACACATGTGGATTCAGTTAAGAAGGGCTGGTCTTACAGCAAGTGTCAGGTTAATAGCCAACCTGGACATTTACCCACTTTCTCTCTCTCTCCCTCCTCTTTATCTCTCTCTTTTCCCTATCTTGTTGATCTATTGTTCTGACCTCTCCTTCGCTCTTTAAAACTCCCCACCCCTCCCCCTCTCCCCCCCTCCATTCCCTCTTCACTCCCAACAGCCCATATAATGGGGCAGTCTTTTCGGCCTTTGTCAGGCTCGTAAAAGCAACAAAGATGTATCCTCTCCTGTCCTCCCTGCTGCGTCATTCTCACCTCCCCCTCTCTTCGTCTTCCTCTTCCCCCTGCGCTCTCTCTCTCCTCTCCCTCCTTTTTCACCCTCCTCCATCTCTCTCAGCACATTGTGTTTGGTTGTTTTCCGGCCCAGTGCGCTGTCAGGCCAAGCCAATTAAGAAGCCGGATTAGAGGCTGTTATTCATTTAATGTGTTAATTGAATCTCTCTCCAGCATTTGGTCACGTTCGGGGAGACGTTAGCATGTAAGCCGTCCAGATGTCGGCTGTGTCCTGTAACCGACAGGGAGACTTTTCACTGAAATCGTTTCTCTCTCTCTCCCTCTCCACCCACTTCTCCTTCCTCCTCCTCCCTCCGTCCCTCCAGGTTCACAGCAACAACCGCCACACCCAGGGCGTGCGCGTCTTCAGCCAGGTGGAGTGCCTGTTCAAGCCCACCCTGCTCCTGCCCTGGTCCTCACCGGCCCTCACCCTGCCCGTGCCCCTGGACGACCTGAAGGACCCCTCGTCGCGGCCCCTCTCCCTGCCTCTAGGGGGCCGGCCCGCTCAGGTCCTGCGCTGCAAGTTCTCCTTCGCCGACCGCTGGCTGCTCATCAGCGAGATCTCCTTTTATTCCGGTAGGTGAACGCGCCTCCTCATGACGCACGCTGCGGATCTTGAAGAACCCGTGCCCCAAAAGGGCCTGAGGGTCCCGTTGTGATGGGGATACCTAGCTTCTCTACAGAATAGCTTTAGCAGGCATCTCTCCTCATGACGTCTCCCTATTTTCCTCTTGTTTTGAACCCAGTAATGACCACTGTTATGCGGTAGCAGTGGAGGAAAGTCTGAGTCTGTTTTCATTTCATGGTGTGTACCTCATGTCTTAAAGTGCTGTGTAGCGGTCCACAGACTGTGCTCTGGCTGTCTAATATGATGGTGTTTATCATTCTGTCTGCCTCAGTGCCTCTGCAAGGGGAAGACGCTCCCGACAGCGGCTCAGCTCCTCCTGTTTATGCTCCTCTTCCTCCGGTCCGCTCCCCCTCCTCCGCTCCCCTCCCCCCCGTCTTCCTCACCTCCCCCAGGCCCGACTCCAGCCCCGACCCCTCCAACTCCACCGCGGAGACCTCCGGTGAGTCCCTCTTCCTCCTTTCCTCTTTCCTTCCTCTTCCTCCCTCTCTCTTTCTACCTGTTATTGTGTCCTCCCCACCCATCCATCCGCTCCTCACGTTCCCCCTCTCCCCCGTGGCCTCCTATCCTCCCAGACCTCTCCCTCCTCCTCCTTCCTTCTGCTCCCCCTGTCCTCCTAAGTGCCTGAGCCCGTGGGTAGACAAACTCCTGTTTGATCACCAGGGCCTGTGAGCTCTGCTGGCCTGGGGCTGTGAGCTCCGCTGGCCCGGGGCTGTTCCTCTACCTCCTCTTTAGTACAGGCAGGCCCCGAGGCCAGCTCATTTAAAGGAGGTTCATTGAACATAGGGCCATGGTTTTTACTGTAGGGGGACCCAGCATTTTGTTCCCTTTACGGAACACGTCTCGCCGCACGCTGCTGAATAAGGGGGCCGATAAGACCCGGGGGAATGGAAGCGCTCGTCCAGTCAGGAACAGGCTGCTCCCGATGTCATACCAGTGCCTTTTCATCCTCCTCATCGCATTTTCAATCACCCCTTCTCTTCTCCTCCACCACCCCCACTTTCCCCCCCCCCCCCACCCTCCATCCCTCACTCCTCCAGACCCCCCCACCACCGGCTCCGCGATGGACAGCACGGGTAACGACACACTGTCAGGTGAGAGAGCGAGAGCGAGAGAGCGAGAGAGCGAGAGAGAGAGAGCGAGAGAGAGAGAGAGAGAGAGAGAGAGAGAGAGAGAGAGAGAGAGAGAGAGAGAGAGAGAGAGAGAGAGAGAGAGAGAGAGAGAGAGAGAGAGAGAGAGAGAGAGAGAGAGAGAGAGAGAGAGAGAGAGAGAGAGAGAGAGAGAGGACCAGAAGGAGAGGGGTACGAGAGGCTGTCATGTCCGACCTCCTGTCCCCAGAGAGAGAGAGAGAGAGAAGGCTAGCTACCTCCTCTGAAACCATGCCATAAACCTTCCCACTGTTCAGCGGAGGGAAGATAAGGGGGGGAGCTCTGGCGCTGGGCTGGCCCCATGGTTCTGCAGACATTCTACCAAAGTCCCAAAACACTAACCCTGCCATGCTACGTGAAGTTTCCGTTCAATAACAAGTGGTCTCCCTGCGGTCCCCTAAACGACGCGGTACCATTGAACAGAAGCGCAGCATGAACCAAGGCTTAAAAAGCAGAGGGCCTTGTCCCCTCATTAGCCGGGGCTGTGCACGGCGTTATCAGGAAAAGGGAAAATAAGGCGTCGGATGTTTGCGAATTGGGTTGGTTATTTAACAGCATGTTGTGTTTGTGTTTGTGTGCCTGTCTTTGTCCATAAGCCTCGTTGCATGTTCCCAATCCCGAGGTCATTTCAATAAAACTGGATTTGGGAGTTTTTTTTTTTACGGGCCAAGGTTTTCGCCGCACCAATCTGAAGAATGTCTTTAATGTCTCGTTGAAATGAGCTGGACCGAACCCTTGAATGTAGAGAATTAACTGTCGTTGCCATGTTAATCAGCCATTCAAGGAAGGTTGAAAGAACATCGTTCTTACACTCTGCTATTAAGACTAGGGAGATTTACGAGAAGTGTGGGACTGAAGCATGGATTCTGACACGCATGCATGCACACACACACACACACACACACACACACACACACACACACACACACACTTCAATTCAACCGATAAAGTCAATTAGTCAATTCTACAGCAAGCCGGATGATATATATGTGGATGTGTATGTGCGTGTTATTCAAATGTGACTATGCAGACAGTGCTAATACACAGACTGTACAGCACATTAACACAGGCCAGGATGGACTCTCCTCTGCACACAAGCCGACACACTGTGAAGGGGAAGGCATACAGTCAGTTTAATTTGGACACACCCTAAAATGACTGACATAGTTGACCAAACACACACACACACACCATCAGTCAAATATTTCATCACATCTTTGCTCTTTCCAGGAGCCGATTTTGCAGCTGTGACCCCACGGGCGGGTCTGCCTGTAGCTAAGGACGACAGCAGTAACACCGCCATACTGATTGGCTGCTTGGTGGGCATCATCTTACTTCTATTGGCCGTAATTGCTGTCATTCTGTGGAGGCAGTATTTGAAGAAGATACTGGGCAAGGTAAGAGCCAGTAAGAGTCTTTTGCATTAGTAAGTTTAGTTTGTGTGTGTGGGTGTGTGTGTGTGTGATTGACTCTTGCCTTCTTTTTCGGTCAGGCCCAGGACAGCCTAACGAATGACGAGCTACGGGTGCACCTGTCCGTCCCGTCCGATAGCGTGGTCATCAACAACACACACAGCTACTCCAGCCGCTACCAGCGCATACACACCTTTCCCAACGACCGGGAAAGAGAGGGGGAGGGGGAGTACCAGGAGCCCAGCGCCCTGCTGCGACCCCGAGACCATAGAGACCAACGGGACAGCACTGGTAGGACACACACACACACACACACACACACACACACACACACACACACACACACACACACACAAACTGTTAAGAGGAGATACATGAAAACAGACTGTGCATTTGATTAACAGAAGGGATACAGGCAGGGCCATGCTTTGGGGTCTCGTCCCAGACTGTAACTTTAGTCCCATAGACAGACAGTGGTAGTAAAACACTGAGGCAGCTCACAAATGCTGCCAAATATTTCAACTTCACACTGTGAAAAATGCAAATTGTGGTCGTTGAGTTGGTGCTCGTTTATGTCAGCAATTTTTTTTACCTCAGGCTTTGTCTGTTTACATCAATAAGCACATTGGGATGAAATGGAAGGGAAATGGAAGGGAAAATACTTTATTGATCCCAAGGGAAATTGTAAAAAGCAAAAAATAAATTGTAAAAATTCATGTTTGTAGAGGAAAAAGAGGGCGAGAAATGTGGTTCACATTACACAAAGGAGGACGCGAGAAAGAGAAAGAAATCCCCAAAACAAAACCAAACAGACGCCCCACTAGGAGCACTGCCTGCGGACAGTCTTGCGACACTCATGCACAAAAGACATATTGTTCTCAAAGAGAGAGAAAACTAAGCAAGGAGGCCAAAGGAATAAAGAAAAGCGGGAGTGAAAGAAAGAGTGAGCATTCCTGTAGTTGTGCTACTCGACAGGAGCCTGTCTCTACTGGGAACGTTCTGGAATAACAGGACAAGGGGAAACCTTGTTCCATCCATTCCCGAGTGTTGTGTTTGGTCCTTCCTTGAGTTGTGTTAACCCCGTCTGGTCCTTTGCTGTGGTCTTTTCTTTTCTCTCCTTTATTTTGGCCATGTTTCCCTTTCCTCCCGCCTGCATTGGAATGAACATGCTACCATGTGAATGCAATTGATATGCTAACATTGTTCCTCTAACAGTTGTGTTGTGTTTTGTTCTGTCATATTGCTTGCAATGTGTGACGTGTGTACGACGTCTTTTTTTTTGCCTGTGCTGTGTTGTCGTGTGTGTGTGTGGGTGTGTGTGTTCCATGTGGCCTCCTCCAGCCTTGCTGTTAAACAACCCAGCCTATCACCTGCTCCTGTCAGATCAGAGACAAGGCTCGTGGCCCCTAGCCGTCCCCAACACCACCCAGCCCCAGGAAAAGAGTTTGAATGTGCCCCAGGGTAAGACACCTCATCCTGGGTAGCAGGCAGGAATCCCCCCCCCCGACCCCTCTAAGGGGTGGAACCCACACAACCATGGCTACTGTGTAGTGGATACCTCTGCAGCACGCTGTCTAGGGCTGGCCTTTGAATGGAGGGGACAATTAAGTTTGTTTGCATGCCTTCCCAACCATTCTGCATAAGACTCACTCAACTACTCATGATTCAGATTGCTCAACTACTCATTACTCAGATTACTAATTTTTGGATGCTTTGTTCTAAATTTAAAGTAAATGAATAACAATATTCTCTGTTCACTTTTAAATCCTTCGGTTTACAACACAAGCTTAGGGCAAAAGTGTTGGTTATTAATTAACTTCAATCTAATCCCTTGATTACCTCTCCCAATGTTCCTACCCCCCCCCCCCCCCTCAGCCTGTGGGATGGACAGGGACACGGAGAAAGGCTTCCCCCCGACCCAGGAGGAGCCCCCTCCCTACCCGGGCGCCCCGCCCTACCCCTCCCTCTCTCCCCCGGTGTCTCCTCCGTTGCCCCCCAGCGTGCCGCACTACGCCGAGGCGGATATCGTCAGCCTGCAGGGCGTGAGCGGCAACAACACCTACGCCGTGCCCGCCCCGACCTCGCCCAGCCCCGGGGCCGACGCCGCCCCGCTGCCCGAGCTGCCCCGCCAGTGTCTGGTCTTCAAGGAGAAGCTGGGAGAGGGACAGTTCGGAGAAGTGAGTGGGCAAATGGATTGTATGTCTGCCTGTCTTCTGAGTGTGAGCGTGTGTGTGTGCGTGTGTGTGTGTATTCACATACTGTTTTTCTCCCGTCTCAGGTGCACCTGTGTGAGATTGAGAGCCCTCAGGACCTGCCCAACCTGGAGTTCCCCTTCAATGTGAGGAAAGGTCGCCCCCTGCTGGTGGCTGTCAAGATACTGCGACCTGACGCCTCCAAGAACGCCAGGTCTGTTCCACAACTACCATCCCTCTTCCCTTCTCGTTTCTGTTTGATCAATTATTATCCCAGACGATTTATCTGAGCGACTCTCTCTTTCAGGAATGACTTCCTGAAGGAGGGGAAGATCCTGTCTCGTCTGAAGGACCCCAACATCATCCGGCTGCTGGGAGTGTGTGTGAGCAGCGATCCTCTCTGCATGGTCACAGAGTACATGGAGAGTGGGGACCTCAACCAATACTTGTCCCACCGAGTCCTGCTGGACAAGACTGGACCCTCTCACAACACACCCACCATCAGGTGAAGACACACTCACACACTCACAACACACCCACTATCAGGTGAAGACACACTCACAACACACCCACCATCAGGTGAAGACACACTCACACACTCACAACACACCCACCATCAGGTGAAGACACACTCACAACACACCCACCATCAGGTGAAGACACACTCACACAACACCCCCACTATCAGGTGAAGAAACACTCACACACTCACACAAAACCCCCACTATCAGGTGAAGACACACTCACAATACACCCACTATCAGGTGAAGACACACTCACACAACACCCCCACTATCAGGTGAAGACACACACTCACACAACAACCCCATTATCAGGTGAAGACACACTCGCACAATCACACAACAACCCCACTATCAGGTGAAGACACACTCACATATTACAACAATATATTAGATAATAGTATCTAAGATATGCATGGTACGAATTCAATATTTGTGAGTCTACTTGATCTTTTCATCACACATCTCTCCCTTAGTTACCCAGCCCTCATCTCCATGGCCAGTCAGATTGCATCGGGGATGAAGTTCCTCTCTTCCCTGAACTTTGTCCACCGAGACCTGGCCACGCGTAACTGCCTGGTGGGGGGAGAGAGGGGCGAGAGCGGCGGGGACCGGGGAGGCGAGCGCCCCATCAAGATCGCCGACTTTGGGATGAGCAGGAATCTGTACGCCGGCGATTACTACCGGATTCAGGGACGAGCCGTGCTGCCGATCCGCTGGATGGCCTGGGAGTGCATACTCATGGTAAGGGAACAGGGTGTGTGTGTGTGTGTGTGTGTGTGTGTGTGTGTGTGTGTGTGTGTGTGTGTGTGTGTGTGTGTGTGTGTGTGTCAGAGAGAGACGGTTTCATAAGAATGGATGCTAAAGGCACGTGTTTTTTTTCATGTGAATGTTTGCATTTGTGTGAGTATTTGCGTATGACGTGATAACACGCGTGTTCCCCCCGCCCAGGGTAAGTTCACCACGGCCAGTGACGTGTGGGCGTTCGGCGTGACCCTGTGGGAGATGCTGAGCGTGTGCCAGGAGCAGCCTTACTCCGACCTGACCGACGAGCAGGTCATTGACAACGCCGGCGAGTTCTTCAGGGACCACGGCAGACAGGTATGGCTGTCCAACACACGCACACACACACACACACACACACACACACACACACACGCACACTAAAACGTCCCACTGGGCCAAGAAGGCCCTTAATAAGCACATCCTACCTACATTAACACTTCCATTAGCATCCACTTTCAGGGGTTTACCAGTAATCTTGTAATCTTTATCCCTTCCACTCTTCTTGCCTCCCTCGCTCCTTCTCTCCTTCCTTCCCTCCCTTCCACTCTCCATCCTTCCTTCCCTCCCTCCCACTCTTCCCCCCCCCTCCCTCCGTCGTCCTCCAGGTGTACCTGAGCCGTCCCGCTGTGTGCCCCCAGGGTCTCTACGAGCTCATGATGAGCTGCTGGAACCGGGACTGCAAGCTCCGCCCGTCCTTCGCCCACATCCACTCCTTCCTCACTGAGGACGCCATGAACATGGTGTAGAGAGAGAGAGAGGAGAGAGAGAGAGAGAAAGAGAGGGATGAGAACAACGCATCTGTAGGAAGAATACCTCTCCTGTTTTCCTTTCCCTTGCGGTGTGGATTTGGCTGTCTGAGTGTGTCGGTGGGGGTGCAGAGGGATGAGTGGGCTTCCTTTGCTTGTATATTGCGCTTTTTGTCGGCAGACGGGACTGAGACACCGCAGGTTCGGTTTTTGGCAGACCCCCCCCCCCCCCCCCCTCCCACCTAAAACCCTACACCCCAGTAGAGGATAGTCCTAGCTGCATTTCCTAATGGATGTAACACAATGGCTGGTGGTGGGTTCCTATCTGCGTAGGCTTAACAGGGCTGTCGTTTCTCTACTACACTTCCTTCCACAAAGGAGGGCTTAAGCTGGTGCGAGGGTTCATGTTACTATGGTTACACGTAATGGAGAGAAGATAAGTCAATGTTCAATGTGAATCGTAGTCGGAGAACTGCAAGACTTTGAACTGTGATCGTTAGTCTTTTAGGTAGTCGTGGTGTTCTTTTTCTGCTAGTTCTTTCAATGTTGTGGAAATATTTTTTGACTCTTCGCAGCACACATTTCAAAACACATACAATTTCCAGAGATGACACTGCACATGGGGATCGTTGTCTTAGTATTTACAGTATACATGCAGTGTCCACGGCACAGCCAGTACGGACAGACCAGTTCCAGCCCGGCTTCCGTCCCAGTAAACATATGAACATTGAACTTCCACAGAAAGAGATGCGTAGTCCCAGTATCTTCACCAGTGTCACACTAATGTTCCACCAGCATTCCTGTCCTAACCCTCTTCACTAATCTTTTAGCTCAGTGTTTCTCCTACACATGGGTTCTCTCCACTTCATAATCGATGTTATAGTGAACTCCTGTGGACCCTCCGGGTGTTTTGTGAAAGTACTCGACAGAGGTGCCTGCCTGTCGCGTACGACACCCACAGAGGTCACAGAGGTCGCTATATGGATACTGAACAGAGAGCTCAGCTACTGCCAATGAGATTTGACAAGCCAAACACAGCGGTTGCTTGAGTCAATGCTGCCGCCTAGGGGAAGGGAGGGAAACTGCAGGACAGGGAGTGGCGGTCACTATGTGAGTGAGTGAGTGAGTGGGTGCCTGCCTGGATGTTGACTGGGCAGTATGTCGACACTATGTGTGGCTGGGACCCAGGCCCGGGGATATAAAGTCCCTTTACAGCAGCACTTTAAAACCCTGTTCCCCTGGCCAAAAACAAAGGCTTTGTCCCTTTGTCAGAGTGCTGGCATGTCAATGCCACAAAGTGGAATGAACATGGTAGGCCTCCATCTTCTACTCAGGAGGCACTGCTGACTTAACAAGCGAGAACAAATGTATATAAAGAAGTGCAATGTCATGCCATTATTTTCATATCTCTGTGTGTAAAATCCTTTGCTACGTGTTTGTGCTTTTAATCAGAGGCCAAAGTGTTCCCAAACCATATTGATATGGCTTCCGTGTGCGAATCAACAGGTCTGTGCAACCCCCATGCAGCTACATGAGCTGACCTTGGTGGAATGAATTTTTTCTGCCTTACTAATTTGTACAGAACTTTCTTTCTTGCCCCTTCGAAATGACCTTGATTATTAAGCCACCCATGTTTACTGATTGAATGAGTGTGAATGGTTGTGTGCCATTTGAATACAGTATGTGGTTTGTGGTTAACCATTTTTTTATACACTGTAGTTCAACTAAACCATTATTTTTTATATATATATATATATATATATATATATATATATATGTATGTATACTGTGTTTACTTAGACACTCCTCATTGTCGGTGATCTTGTTCTTTGTCTTTGAAGCTAAACCTTTGGTGTGTACATATTCTGAGGACATAATTGTAATTTTGTTCACTAATATATGGAAATTCTTTGTTACATTTCAGATCTCATGTCTTTGTAGAAAGCTTGCTACCTTAATGCCATTGTAATTCATTGTCGTCTATTTTTGTAGATGCTTTAATAAAGTTTAATCTTTTCAAAGAAATCAACGATTGAATTTCAAAATGGTCCTCAGTTCAGCAACTTCCTTTGAGAGTCAACAGGTCATGAAACGCTCAACACAAAAGGTTAGAGTTAACAAATCAGTTATTTATTATGTTGATATAATTCTACAATGAATTACTTTTGAAATACACATTAATATTCACTATTTCATAACACATGCATATGCATTTCAAACCCTTATAGACAAACATTATTTGGCAAATCAACTAGGGGCAGATAAAGGTAATTGCAGATATAATTTCTGTCAGGTGATTGTAGTCAAATCACGAAAGAAAATAAGTAGCAGACAAGTTGTTGTTTGTCCAGGCACTTTGCGGTAACTAAATGCATAGAAATCAGGCAAACTGACAAGCCCCTGCCCCCGAGTCCTGAGCAGAAAAGTCTAAAGCCATAGAATTCTAACAGACACTAAAAAGGAAACGACAGCAAGAGATTTGATTTACCAAAAAATCGAAAAGAATCAGCTCTGGATAGAGAGAAAATGTCAACGTTTAAATTCTTTACTGGTACAAAAAGCATTTGTCCCATAAAACAAATATATATATTCGAATGAGTATCTGTTCAGTGAGTTAACATGATTGGATTACTTCATAAAAGCAGTTCTCTGTGGCCTCAAACCTACAGCATCACGGTGTTTGGGTACTAGGTGCCGTTCACAGCACCTGACCTATATAGAGATATGGCTTCTCAAAGCAATGCTACCGGTCAAAGGCAACCCACTTCCCTTTCTCTTGCCATGCACGTGAAACCCTTTGGGTAGCGCTGGGCAGGACACCCTGCCACACATGATGTTCTCCCCTTTCACTTTCTATACGACCTTCACTTTACATAAACCTTTTTACCTCTTACAGCATCTTAACGTCACCTGGTGTGGCCCTATACCCGTATTAGTTAAACTATAAGGCAGGGGCCATTACAATGAACTAGAGTAGCAGACAATATTCTCATTCAAAGTTATCATCGCCTAACTTGAAGCTAGTAGTGTACTGAAGTTCAAAACGGTTATAAGCATGCAGAGTTCAAACTGCACCTAAAATGCTGAAAACTATACAAGTTAGAATAAAACATTTGTCCTCACATTTTCATGAAAAATAGCTATTTCTTCTGTACTGGGTATACGATTTGCAGAACACGACAAGTAGATATTAACAAATTAGTTAACTAGTACAATCTGCCAAGTACATAATCATAGCTCAACAGTTGGGATAGGCACAGATGTTTGGAACTGAAAACACTGGATTTACAGCCAAATATGTCAGGAATTGATTCGAAAACTTTGACACAAATAAAAATGTTCCAGTGAACTACGTTAAAATGAAAAATAACTTTCCTACGTAAAATAAAAACAATGTAACAGTAAAATGATAGCATATGGACCCATTCCCTTTGAAGGGTGAAAAGGCAGCTTCAAAATTCACATATATTGGAAATGGAACACGGAATGGTTAAGACTTCCTACAAGGACTACGACTGGCCTGAACAAATGACAGCAGCCCACACAGTACATTTTTAACTAACTTTACACCTATCCAATGTTTTCAGATCAGTGCACGTAATGGAACCAAAGGAGAAGCCACTTCAGATGACTGACACGACAGAACAAACACATCCATGCAGACAGAGAGACAGAGACAGGAAGTCATTTAGGGGTAGTTAGTGGTTCTAGGCACTGGAGGGAGATATGGATGCCTCTTGTTTTAACGGTCAACTGCCTCTTAGCCCATGCGGGAAACCTTTGGAGACGAGGAAAGAGCATGTTTAGTATTTACAGAGAAACAAATGTACTCTATAAATTGACTCTCACTCACTCACTCACTCACTCACCTGTGAGATGCTGACTCCGGTGAGTTTCTCCACGGTGTAGGGCAGCCTGGCCATGATGTCCAGCACCTCTCCGGTCAGCTTGGCGGGCCCCACGTCTCCGCCGCCACTGGATACCATGGTGACCTTCTGGGCTGCGCACAGGGGCTTGCTGATCTCCTCTGCAATCTAGAGGGAGGGGAGGAGGAGCGACGGCGGGGTCAGGGGCTGGACTCCACGGTCAGCTGGTTGTCATTGACCAAACTGTTTAATTCAGTTTATTAGGATCCCCATTAGCTACAGCACAGTAGCCGCTTTTCTTCCTGGGGTCCTCAAATCATACTTTACATAGTGACAATGCAACACATTACATTGCCAAATAATAATAACTTTCATTTAAGAGCGCCTTTCTAAAACCCAAAACACTTTACAAGGCATATTAAAAACAGACAATAAAATACACTGGGCCAACGACTCTTTCACATTAGCTTTGTTTATGCACTGGTGACTTTCCACTGAGAACTATCCATCGGTAGCTCCAGATCTACACATAGAGAACCCGTCCTCTACCCTACAGTGTTGGTGTGGTGTGCCGACTGACCAGGGGCAGTTTCTCCAGCAGCATGTCCAGCATGGCTCCCTCCTTGTACTGATTGAAGGCCTCCGCTTTCTTGGCCATCTGCTCTGCCTCAGCACGACCCTTAGCCTCCAGGGCGAAGGCCTCTGCGTCGCCCCTCATCTGTCTCACACACACACACACACACACACACACACACACACAGCCTTTGAAAGACATACTAGGAACTCGATTGCTACTAAAATAAAAAATTCAGCAAGGGAAAAGAGGACTTTATTGTACTTTCTGCTCTAAAAGAATTATAGGAAAGGGAAACTACAAGCATTGTAGTTCTATCAACTAGTTACAAAGCAGGTACATAATATACTGGACGCTAAGGGGGAAGCCAAACCCATAACCATTGAGAACCATGGAACAGAAAGCCATAGTTAGTAGGCTACACGAAGGGGTTCAACTCCAGTGTATGAGATGCATGGGGATGCCATTAATGCCAGGGAGACATTGACTCGTAGTGAGGGTAAGAAGGTAAAAAAACAATACATAGGCAAACGGAAGCTGCTGGGAGGGAGAGGAGGGTGAGAGAGAGAGAGAGAGAGAGAGAGGCAGCGGAAAGGAAAGGAGTGGAGGCGCTGAACTCACTCTGATGGACTCGGCCTCAGCTTCAGCCTCCATGATGAGCTGGGCACTGCATGGCAAAGACCAGAGAAAAACACACACGCACACAGAGAGGGGGAGAGAGAGAGGGAGAGGAAATGAGCACAGTGACAAATCCAACAGATCTGCACATCGTCCTGAGTGGCCGGTAGCTTATTCACAGTCAAAGTGTTTCTGAAAGGGGCTCTCCGTCCCCGTCCGCTACCGGTACACCGTTACCAAAAACACAAGCGTGTCATGGCATATTCCTTCCACATGATTGGCGGATCATGTTTACACGCTATGCAAGCGTGGTATATGCCTACGTTCTATCGAGCGAGGCATTCAACGACATCGCAACGTTATCAGACTATTTCTAATGTGGATTTTTTGGAAGCAAATCATGTTTTTTTTTTATAATCATCATTATCGTTCTATTGCCCAGCCCTAAGTGAAGGTGGTGTCTGGAGAACCCACCGCTGGGCCTCGGCGAGTTTCTCCAGGCGGTAGCGCTCAGCGTCCGCCGGCTTCTTGACCTGGGCCTCCAGCTCCATCTCGCGGCGGGTGATCTCCTGCTCCTGCAGCAGGATCTGCTGGGAGCGCTCCACCACCTGCACCTGCATGGTCTCCTCCTCGATGCGCTGCTTGGTTTTGGCCACCTGGTTTCAAGAGAAGCAGGAGGTAATGAAATGGTTCAGACGCAACACTGATGGCTGTGCCAACCAACCCCCCCCCAGCACATTTGTTCCAAAGACTATTCTCTGGAAGGCTCTCGAATACATAATTCTCACACCTACATTCCTGTAAGTATGGAAATAGATTTATTTAAAGGCCTTCATTCATTGTAATGATCTACTTCATGGCTTTTCAATAACTCCTGTTACAGACGTGTGCAGAGGGTGTCAAACGAGTGTCTGCTGATGATGACATCATCAGAGGGGGCCACAGGCCTGTACCTGCAGCTGGTAGGCCATCTCGGACTCGGCCTTCTTGGTGTTGACCTCGTAGTCATAAGAGGCCTTCTTCAGCTCGTAGTCCCTTTGGGCCTTGGCCATCTGGATCTCGTTCACATACTGGGCTGACACCTTCTCCTGCATGGCATGGGCCTCCTGCACACGCATACACAGAAGACACGCAACCATCTTAAAATATGGTATTTAGGTTCTGCTCCAGACCAAAGCTACTCTTAGGATTGTCTGGTAATAGAGTATACACTTTTTTATTTATTTATTAAAATGCATCTATTTATAAAGGATTAACCGACTGAGACAATGCCTCTTTTCGAGCGGTTCCCTGTTTAAAAGGCAGGTATCCATAGCAATATATATATATATATATATATATATATATATATATATAAAGAGAGATAAATTAGGATATGATTAAAATTAAGAAAAGAAAATAAGAATTACAAATGAAAAAAAGAGCATTTGACCCAATACAGTAAAATTTTTTAAGATCCAAACAAACCAACAACACTTTTCAACTCCCATATCATTCAATACAACTTCAAATTGTTGAAGTGAAACAAAGTGGTCCCTTTTCATTTCCTGCCGCACCATATTTCATTTATCTGGAGCAGATAAAAAACTAAAACTAATTTCCCAACAGTGAGCGTAGTCTATGACCAATGGATTTGTGCTTTAAACGGGATGTAAGGTATGCAACATATAACTACTTGCGATGTGTTAATAAAACAAGTCACCATATGTTTCATTATATCATCACATTACAATTGTTCCGTTAACAGCACAGAATAAATGGGTTGTTGCAAGTTGTGTAAAGCCTGTTTACGCTCACCGAATCGACAAGTGCCTTACCCTGATGACAGCGTCCCGTTTGTACTGGGCCTCCCCGATCCTCGCGTCCTTCTGCACCTGCGCTGTCCTCGACTTCCCCAGGGAATGGAGGTAGTCCTGAGGGGGAGAGCGGCTGGTGGTGAGTCATTAGAAAACACACAAAGAGAGAGAGAGAGAGAGAGAGAGAGAGAGAGAGAGAGGCTGGCGCTGCATTAACACTCTAAGCGGCTAGAGTCTAGCCATTAGAGAAAGACACTGGTGTTGACACAGGAAGATCAAACCCATTAAAGCTGCCGAGAAAGCTCGTCAGAGACCGGCAGTCTATGGAGCCTCAGGAACACAGGAACTGGAGGAGGCTTTCCATGTGGAATTTGTATTCGTTTGATTTTTTCCCTTCCGAAACCTTTAAATTCATATTTAGAACAATTTCTGTTCCAATTTGAGGCCCTACCTGGTCGTCGTGCACGTCTTTAAGCGTGTAGCTGACGACTCCGATGCCCATGTTGACCAGGTCAGAGGAGGCCACCTTGAACACCTGCTCAGAGAACTTCTTACGGTCCTGGTAGATTTCCTATACACGGGGACCGGCAGAACAGAGCGAGAGAGAACATCTCCATCAAGTTACAACAGAGAGAGAAAGAACAGCTCTGCACATGTTACCCAGTCTATTCAATTACCTTTTAATGGCACACAAAAGGAGCAGGAGAAGTGAAATCTGCAAAGCCAATCGGAGCATGCTCTTCTTAAAGGTCGTGGCGGGTTGCGTCTAGCCTTTTGTTAGTTTCAGAATCAACAGCTTGTGTGTGTGTGTCCCACACCCACCTCCACAGTAAGATGGGCGATGATGGCTCTCTGATGGCCTTCCAGGGTCTCCAGAGCGATCTGGGCGATCTCGTTTTCCGACTTGCCCATGAACATCTGACAGGCTGTGGCTAGCATCTCCTTGTTCTGGCCCTGGATCTTCACCTGTGGGCGAAGGAAAGCAAATAGTTTATGCTGTTTGTTGCTAAATCTGCCCATGAAATGAATAGGAGACATGAGGCAGTTTGTGAGTTTCTTTTTCATAATAGATGTTGATCGTAGTAGTTGAAATAGAACAGGGCTTTCAATTGATATCAGTGCACTCTTTCCTTATGAAAGCACAGTACCTGTGCAATCCCAGTGACGGAGATAGGCACTCCATGGCGGGTGTAGACTTTGTCACTCTTCACATTTAGAGTTATGGTGTTGAGGGTGATTCTGCAAGGGGAAATATGAGCGATATATGAGATATGAGAAGGAGTAGGTGAGTAGAGGAAGGAAATAAACATTGCTGTAAATCAGGGAGCAGAAACGCAGACTCAAAGACAAGTCAACGACCACAATGACCACATCCTCTCACCTAGAGACTTCTCAGACTGCCAGACATCTCCCAGTGCAACTTCACCGATTGAATTTATTTGGTGAAACTTAGTTTGAAAGTCAGAGAGACATACCTCTGCAGCTCTAACACAGGGGAGAACAAACACTCGTCCTCCAAATATAGATCATCAAGATGCTAGTGTGTGTGTGTGTGTGTGTGTGTGTGTGTGTTAGACAGACATACCTCTGTATCTTTTGAACACAGGGGAGAACAAACACTTCTCCTCCAAATATCAAATATAGATCATCAAGATGCTTCTGTGTGTGTGTGTGTGTGTGTGTGTGTGTGTGTGTGTGGGGGGGGGGTTAGACAGACATAC
The DNA here is from genome assembly GCA_017639675.1 of Aplochiton taeniatus. Taxonomy (NCBI): domain Eukaryota; kingdom Metazoa; phylum Chordata; class Actinopteri; order Galaxiiformes; family Galaxiidae; genus Aplochiton; species Aplochiton taeniatus. Next base: position 6,660,205 of record CM030178.1, read on the forward strand.
CTCTGTATCTTTTGAACACAGGGGAGAACAAACACTCGTCCTCCTGCTATCATTAAAGGCGGGGAGCGGCAAAAGCCTGTTGGACAGGGTGATAGCGAGAACCAGGACAAACACACACAATATTAAACAAGAGCTGTTCTCACTGTTGAGACAGAAATAGCAGAAATGACATTCTGAATGTTTGCAGCACTGACATCTAAGCCCTCTTTCCGAACCTGAACATTGTACATTACTGATTAGCCCGTTCAACAACTGGTCCCATCAAACAAGACAAACGCAAATAATTTCAGTCGCGTTTGCAGAGTGAAAAGAATAATAATAATAAACTTTATTTGTCATATCATGTCTGTACTGGGCTTGGTGATATTCCTCTTCAAAACATTCCCCAATAATATGTAAGATACATGTCAGGTTCTATGGACTTAGTTTTGCTATTTGAAAATACTGTCATAATTTCTTTTAAGACTTACCTCTTGTCTTTACCGAGCCTACTTTTTGTATTAACTATTGGTTTGAGACACCATTTATTTTGTTATGTTTATTCATCTGTGGAAGTCATGGTTTATGATTTGTGTAGGTGAAGTATTATCATGTGTAAGCTACTCTCCCACCTACGTCATCGTATGTAGAGAGCTGAGTTAGACAAAATATGGCTAAACTGGAGAACTCCTGGTTTATCGTATACTACACTAATCTGTGACATCAGAGAAGTTGCTCAATACAATCACATGACGTTTTGTAGCTCTGTCCAGATTTGCCACATGACCTGAAGTGATCTCTATTAATTTAATCCTAAACAAACCCTGTTTAACCCAACCCTCTTCCACATGCCAAACCATGGCAAGTAAATAATGACATTAACAAAAGCTAGCTCTAGGCTGCAATTTTCAAGTGCGTAGTTTAGTTGGTCAAAGCCAGATATTGTGGGTTTCTTCACTTTCTACATTGTTGTATGAAATATTAGTGTAACAAAGCAGGTAGTTAGAACAACTTACCAGATACAACCATGGCTTCATTTGGACCACAAGTGTAAAACATCTTGACTTTTTCTTAGGAACTCTAAATAAAAACAATGACATTGTGATGGTTTACTTTATCCACTCACTCATTTCAATTGAATGGACACATGTAGAACTTACTCTAAGAATAATCAGCCAATAACTAAAAATAACTTAACAATAAATTGTAATAGGTTACATTAGTAGCTAGTATTTAGTAGCCTTATCATATCTGCCTATTTTTAAAATGTAATATTGAGATGTAATACGGGTATCAAATAACGTTACACATAGAATATTGAAGATGTCATGTCTCTCGGGTGAGTTGGCTAGCTCTAATCTGAGTGAGTGAATCAGCAATGGCTGCATCGCCATCATCAGATAAGGCAGTTACCTACTACTGATACCCTCTTAATTCTCCTAATTGGAAACACATACCTTCCCAATCACATGCTTTTAACTGCTTAATGTCGCAGTTAAGGTGTGAATCAAAAGATACTATTATAAGCAAGTTGGCTAGCATTAGCTAACCAATCCTGTCTAGCTGGCCTGAGCGAGTGGGTGGGGGACTGGTCGAAAACGGTATGGAAAAATTCCATGTTTAGGTTACATTATGCTAGCAAGCTAAAACGGAAAAATCTATCGAATCACAAACCAAAACATTGGAAAAGAATATTCAGTAAAACTTACCAGTATCCTTCACTGTTGAGAAGACTCGCTTTAATATCCTTTACCTCCTATTTAATTACCTTGTCAGTAGCTTTAGGTTAGCTTTAACGTTAGCTAGTTGGCTAGTTACTCGAACAGCAATAATGTTTTTCTATGCAGTGTTCGATGGCGTGACCACGCCCATCATCTGCAATGAAATGAGTAGATACATGTCGCCATCTAGTGGTTAGAATTTACAATTGTACTTCAGCTGTTGATAACTTTTAGTCATTTCCAAGCAAATATTTTATGAGATAAGTTAATAATAAAAGTGGTATTGTATTGTATGTATTGTATTATATACATAGCATAACACTAATACCATATGACCAAACGTGCACAAATACTAAAGGATATGACTGTCTTTAAGAAATTGTCCGAGAATCTCTCTATATTTTTTTATTCTACACACACTTGTGTACTATGACCCCGCCTTTTGCTTTGGTCACTGCCATGCATCCAATCCTCATCAGGAATTGCTCGGGCTGGAGCTGGTCACGCCCAGTCTGCTACACCAGCCTCGCTTTGGACCAAGTCCAGACATATAAAGGCATTGTCCCTTCTACGCTCTGTGGCTGGGTCCCAGAGCAGTGTTCAGCATACACTTAGTTGTCTGAAAACCTTTAGCATCAAAATGAGGGAAATCGTCCATATTCAAGCTGGCCAATGCGGAAATCAAATTGGTGCCAAGGTAAGTATGATAATCGTGAATTATTAATTTAAAAAACTTTTTTTTCCAACTGTTGAAAATAGCTGTGGTTTGCCATCCACATGATAATTATTGTTAATTGAGAAATGTGAAATGTCAGCCATCCACTGTTAAGGGGTATCACTTCATTCTATTTAATCAAATCTAACCCATCCAAGTATGTTCCAAAGGTCACATTAATTGTAACAGAATTCAATACTATTAAGTTACCCACAAGTTCATATTAATTCTTAATATCTATATTTAGGCTTGTATCATTTTATTAACTTATGAATTCTATATTATGGCATATTTACAGATGTAGCCCATGGTTTACAAAGTGAACTAAAGATGCAATAGGCCTAATGCTGGACCCGGTGGGTGGGTGTGGATTAGCGGACTGATTGGTCTAGAAATAACCGCACAAGGGGTCTGTCTCGACTTCATATTTTTTGTTCAAACCATCGGGCGTGTCTGAAACTCGATGGTGGATGATCTCAAGACAGTATTGTCTGAAAACCACCATATTCTTCATTTGTCAACCAGATTCAATGTCCTATTGTCTTGGAAAGGCAGGCAGATTCCAAAATGAATGGCCCATACTTTTAAGTTGTGCTTGTATTTTAGCATAGATAATAAAACATTCCTATATAAGTGATGTTTAATCTATGTATAAATCCTATTTCTGGGGTAAATTATTAAGTGAATGTTCAGTTGTGGTAGTGTGAGGGAGACAAGGGTGTGGATAAGTGTTTGAAAAAGAGTTCCCCCTGCAGAGTGTGCACCGAACCACACACATGATTAGTCAAATTCTCTATCAGTCAAGTTTAGTCGTGATTCAAAAACATTCATTACACAATAATATTAATTTAAGGGTTTTCTCTAAAGGCAATGCCATCCATCTTCAATTCAATAAGTTTGAATAGAAAAATAATCCCACCTTTGCTGTTCGCATCAGTTTAACAGTTATTGCTTTGTCTATTTTATTGTTCCTATCTATACAATGGGCAGCATAAGGTCTTGTCAGCCTAATTATTACACAAAGTAGCTGCTAAAATGGTTTCCAGGTTGGACTTGCTGATAGGATTTGTCTCCTGCTTAGAAATGATGTGGATGTCCATAACAGCATGCCCCTGGCTCAGCCTAATCAATGTATTTCCTCTCCTCTTCTAACCAAATTAGGGTCGGGGTGGGGGTGGAGGAAGCAGCTGATGCACCCACAGAGGGTGAAGTCACTGGGTTCAAACATCCAGACCTAATTTACAGTTACGACAGGCAAATAAAGAATAGTTGTGCCAGGAGCATATTGCAAATTTCTGACAAACAGTACCTACTTACAGACTACATTTGGTTCTCAAATCTTGATCCATCTAATCATCTGTTTCCTACATGGAATCGTGCATTTATCCTAGTTCCCACAAGGAACTTCCGTTATGAAAGAACATATTCCTTCAAAACTGGGTTGACCCAATTAGTATCCGTAGCGGTGATTTTCGGACAATGTTATAGACAAACATTAATATTGACTTTGCAGTGAGAGAGGCCTCTGTTTGTCTCCCTTTCTCATGGGTGTCATTCAGTCTGATGGCCAGCGGATCTGATTGACGGGCCTGCTGAAGGGTTACATTGTGGTGAATTCGGGTCAGGGTGTGGCTTCGCTTTCCTGCACATTGTCCTTATTATTTCACTGCATTTCTATTCGACATGCCAGTATATGTACTTTTAAAAAAAGAAAATACCCTGCTCCTCTTATTGCTTTTAGAATGAAATTTGTTTGTTTGGTATACCACTGAACTACAAATATATGTTTTTTTTCTCTCATTCCCTGCCTGTCTCTCTGTAGTAACCCCTTCAGATTAAGGTCACTCGGACATTTTTGCCCTAGCATGGCTTTACCAAAACGGCACTATAGAGTCCACACGGTTTGGAAGACTCAAATCTCCCTAAACTGGAGGCCTGAAATACAGGCTGCTTATCCAGATGACTTAAATCCTCTTTAATGCTGATGTTCACAGAAAGTCTACAGAGACACTAAATACACACAAAATGTCTGACGGTGAAACCTTCTCTCGTTCTCTCTTGCTCAACCACATACACAGACAGATACTTACGGCGCTACACAGCAGCAGTCCTACCCTAATGATTATTCCATTACACATGCGCGTCTGCGCGCACACACACACACACACACACACACACAAACACAAATGAGATCCAAGCCTGGTCTTTAAAAACCGAACGAGACATGAACACAGAAAGGGAGACAATTAGCCTTCTCAGCAGTGTGGCTGCCTGCACATGGAGTTAATTTTCTAATCTACCCATGGACCGCTATGTAGGGTCTTTGCGCTGTCTCCCTCACATGGTATGACCAAGTGCCTAATTTGCCACAATGCCAGTATTATATTAAGCCAACAAAGTTACTGCGAGTGGAGATTTAACTGCTGTCGAGTGTTATATTTTAAACGTGTTAAAAATACAATTTGAAAAACACTATAAATTCCATGTCTTTAAACACAAACCACTCTTGCTAAAAATGTGCCCTTTCTTTGTTAACTCCAACTGTATGTACAGCTTGGTGTACAGTGATAGTAACGATCATGTACTCCATTTTGTGCCTTCAGTTCTGGGAAGTGATCAGCGATGAGCATGGCATCGACCCCACAGGAACCTACCATGGAGACAGTGACCTGCAGCTGGACAGGATCAGCGTCTATTACAACGAAGCTACAGGTAGAGTTTTTTCAACCTTTGTGCCATAAGAAGGAAGCATTTGATCCAACATGATATATGTATAGTGTTGGTATAGTTTGTAGATGGTATACCTAAATTGTTCTGACCCAGATCAATTTCTAATCTGCAATTTCTTTTATAATGTTTATTTGCCGTGGGCATGTTTTTACCTATCATGTACAACTAATGTGTGTTTGTATCCTCCATCTTATAATTTGTCTCTCTCTCTTTCTCTGACATATGTAGGTGGGAAGTATGTGCCGAGGGCCATCTTGGTGGACTTGGAGCCTGGCACCATGGACTCTGTGAGGTCCGGGCCATTCGGACAGATCTTCAGACCTGACAACTTTGTCTTCGGTGGGTGTAAAATAAAAAACCAAAACTCATCAAATCTGGCTATTCGTGGTAGTCTTTTTGTATGTGTGATCTTATCAAACTGAATGTTATTCATTGAGGCTTCTCTCTCCCCCAGGTCAGAGCGGTGCTGGTAACAACTGGGCCAAGGGCCACTACACTGAGGGTGCAGAGCTGGTGGACTCAGTGCTGGACGTGGTCCGTAAAGAGTCGGAGAGCTGCGACTGCCTGCAGGGCTTCCAGCTCACACACTCCCTGGGCGGGGGCACCGGCTCGGGCATGGGCACCCTGCTCATCAGCAAGATCCGCGAGGAGTACCCCGACCGCATTATGAACACTTTTAGCGTGGTGCCCTCCCCCAAGGTTAGCAAGGCTTGCTATGCACAGTCGTTCCCCCTTAGATATCTCCATGACGCCCAATGCCCCAGGAGTATTGTGTTTATCATACTATTATATGGTGTACGATTTCTAAACAAAGTTACAAGGTTAATGAATAAACAAGCTCACATTTCTGTTTGGTTTTCTTTTTTAAGGTATCTGACACAGTGGTGGAGCCCTACAACGCCACCCTGTCCGTCCACCAGTTGGTGGAGAACACAGATGAGACCTACTGCATCGACAACGAAGCCCTCTACGACATCTGCTTCCGCACGCTCAAACTGACCACGCCCACCTATGGCGACCTCAACCACCTAGTGTCTGCCACAATGAGCGGGGTGACCACCTGCCTGCGCTTCCCCGGCCAGCTCAACGCTGACCTCCGTAAACTGGCTGTCAACATGGTCCCCTTCCCCCGTCTACACTTCTTCATGCCCGGCTTCGCCCCCCTCACCAGCAGGGGGAGCCAGCAGTACCGCGCCCTGACAGTGCCCGAGCTCACTCAGCAGGTGTTTGACGCTAAGAACATGATGGCCGCCTGCGACCCGCGCCACGGCCGGTACCTGACCGTGGCCGCCGTGTTCCGCGGGCGCATGTCCATGAAGGAGGTGGACGAGCAGATGCTGAACGTGCAGAACAAGAACAGCAGCTACTTTGTGGAATGGATCCCCAACAATGTGAAGACCGCTGTGTGCGATATCCCTCCCCGGGGGCTGAAGATGGCTGTCACCTTCATCGGCAACAGCACTGCCATCCAGGAGCTGTTCAAGCGCATCTCCGAGCAGTTCACTGCTATGTTCAGGCGCAAGGCTTTCCTCCACTGGTACACAGGCGAGGGCATGGACGAGATGGAGTTCACCGAGGCAGAGAGCAACATGAACGACCTGGTGTCGGAGTACCAGCAGTACCAGGACGCCACAGCAGAGGAGGAAGGAGAGTTTGAGGAGGAGGCCGATGACGAAGCGTGAAGATCCCAGAATGTGAAGATGAGGCAGTCCAGGCCAAACTCAAGTGAATCATAAGAACAAAGTCTGTGTTATTGGAAAAGATGTGATGAGTTCAAAAACTATTTAAAACATTTTTAGAATTGAGTGAACAGAATTAGCACACACAGGACCTCCCACAATGTTATTGACAAGAAATAAATAATTTTGCCAAATAAAATGTTTGTAATTCTCAATCATTTTTAGATATGCGTCTCAACCACCAATTAAAACAATATTCACAGGATAAAACAAAAGGCCCTCTATTGTATTGTACAAAGTATTCCCATTACGTATCTACTGTACAGACTAGTTATACATGCACACATTCAAAACAACAATTCTGGTAGATCATTTTAAATGCTGACAAAGCAGACATAAGGTCTCGTCATACAGTGTACAATTAAAAACTATAGGCTTACTGTGAGATCAGGGGGGACTTTCAGAGCTGCAGAAAATGGTATGAGTCATGTAAAGATAAACCAACTTGAAAATAACAGAATCTGGTAAAAAAAAAAGCCAGCTGATCACCAAGCACAACGTCAGCAACCTTCTAATGCGGCAACCCGAGTCCCCGCGCAAAAAAACGAGATGGAGCGTCTGCAAGTGTTTGTCCAATCAGAATTTCCAACGCTTTAAATTACTTTTATTTATCAAATGACTACAGGAAACAAGTTTAACTGATAGACACAATGGCCAATCGTTGACGTTAACCCGCCCACAGTAGGCTGGGCACATTGTCTACAGGAAATCAACGCACATTAGCTTTATTTACTTGTGTGGCATGCATGCGAGGTAAGTCCCCTAAATGTAATATTAAATGTATAAGTTTAAATTTAAAAAAAAAGGAAAATGTGACACATACACTTTAGGGAGATGTTTTGTTTTGTATACGTATGCACACCGATTCAAAATGTGTAAATGGGTAGCCTGAGTGGTAACTTTCAGTTCGGCAGGGAAGAATACTTAACGAAGTAACGTTAGCAACTGCAAACCAGCAAACTTGACCCTGTTCAAAAGAGAATATTTCCATGTGTGTGCAGAGGTACAAAATAAAACCAACGTGTTTTTGAGTTCCCATCATTTGAAACAACTTTGCAAGCTAGCTAGCTCATTGTTCTTCATAATGCACTTATATTTGACGATATCTGACGTCAGGAGGCTGCAAAGTTGCAAAGGGTTTTGATTAAAACCTTCTCTCACCCAGAGTAAATGGAGAACACTCAGTGCATTGATGATTCGTTTTTGGAGGAATCCGAGGAGACTGAGGAGTACAGGGGAGGGCCTTTGGCCAAGCTACTGGTGTTCAAAAATGATCACGTTCCTGAAACAGGTACACAGGTTCAGCTTATCACACCCATAATGTGCTTGTTTACCCTCTCCAGTAATAATAATCTCAATGATGCTTACTTTATCCCAGAGCTGCCCCTCTACTTAGGAGAGAATGTAGTGGGTCGAGACTCCAGTACTTGCTCCGTGCCCCTGGTCGCACGCTCCGTATCCAAGCAGCACACGGTCATCTCTATTTCAGTCTTCCGTGGCAAAGGTCGCCGTAGCAACGCCGACATGGAGGCCCTGGTTTGGGACTTGGGTAGTATGAATGGGACACGCAAGGGTCGCATTAAACTGACTCCTAATGTCCGTTATGCTCTGACTGAAGGGGAGAGCTTGGTAGTGGCGGACATCCCCTGCCAGTTTGTCAGCTTCTCTCTGGACAAGATGGCTGGTCATGGCGACAAACTTAGCCCCTCGAACAAGAGATCCCAGTTTGGAGGGAAGGCTGGTGTTGGGCCTGAGGGGGCTAAGGGGCAAGGGCCAGCTGCAGGCACTGCAGCACAGACTACCAATGGAAAGGTTTACCCCCCTGTTGTGAGAACGTTGTCGGGAAACACCCCAGCTAGGACAAAGGCTCTATCTTTTGAAAAGACGCCAACCCAGCCAGAGACAACGCTGGTCCCGGAGTCTGAGTCTGACTCTGACGAGGAACGCGATGGACGAAGACGCAAGCAGGGAAAACCCTTGGGTAAAGTCTGCTGAAGTTTGGACAGCTTGGACAACTTACCCTGTCCTTGTTTTGTTGTAGTGCTACTGTGTAGCTTAGATATTGTTTTCTCCCTGTACTTTAGATATGAATACGTTATCCTGTCTCTCACTGTCTCTTTCTCCATCAGTGTCAGATTCTGACTCTCACCTTTCCAGTCCCGCTCCCTCTTGTTCTACATTCCTAAGTCCATCGAACAAAGTCATTCCAGAGAGGTAACAATCTCAACATTATATTTTTATAAGCCCAACTATTGTTCATTGTGTGGCAAGTGCTTATTCTCTTTAGAAGGATATTTTGGCTATATCCTTTTACTTAGAGAAAGGATCTGCTTACTGGTTATCACAAGTGTACTTCTCTGTAAGGGCTCTTACATTTGCTCGTTTTGTTTCAGTGAGGACGAAAGCCCCATCACTTCCTCCTCCGCCGCTAAAAATGGACCCAAGAAGAGCGTGAGCTTCAGCGAGGAGGAGAGAGACACGGAGGTGAAGCAACGGCAGCCCAAGAAGAAAAAAAAAAGGGCACAGGTGATCGAAGATGACAGCGACGAGCAGGATCAAGAGATGGCGGAAGAACGGGCGGCCAGCAAAGTCAGCCTTTCTGCACTCGGTGAGTCTGGACCTGCGGTCGAGTTGAACATGGACAGTGACACGGATGCTGAGGGAGGGGAGGACGCAGGGGTGTCCGGACCGGGAAAGAGCGCTAGCCCCGTTACCTTGAGCGCCAGGTCTTCTTCGGAGCCCCCTGCCGATCCGGACCACTTCCACTTGGACAGCGACACCGATGTGGAAGAGGACGAGGCCTCAGGCAACCGCTCCAAGCCAGAGTCTCTCTCCGGGAGAAAACCTGACGGCTCCGCGGCACCGGTGGAGCCAGCCGACATCCATTTAGACAGCGACACAGACGTGGAGGAGGAGAGCGTGTCAGAGGGCGTCGCCAAGACCACACCGACGACGGTCGAAGGTGTAAAAACGTCCGGCCCTGCCCCATCGGAAAAGCCGTCAGAGTTCCACCTGGACAGTGACACCGACGTGGAGGGCGAGGAGGAGAACGCCGACTCTAGACCGGCCGAAAGCCACGCCAGGTCAGGTTCCAGTTGTGAAACGGGCGCCCCCTCAGCCGCCCCCCAGGACCTGCAGTTGTTGGACAGCGACACGGACGACGAGGGCGGTCCCGCCGCTGCGCCTGCCGACACCGCATCCACTCATAGCCCCACTGAGAGCAAGCCAGCCACCTCGGTGGACCCAGCAGCAGCTCTTGAGATCATATCGGATAGTGACACAGACCTGGAAGAGGAGGGCCCGGTGACAGCAGTTTCGCCGAACGTCGCCGCCGCCGCAACGGAGGACGCAGCACCCCCAGCGGAGAGGCCCTCGGCTACCGCGGCATCTACTGCGGACGCCACGTCAACTGATCCTGCGTCAGACTCTGATGCTGACACAGGCGAAGGGGAGTTGGCCCCTGGCACCACCCAGGAGGCCCCTGCGGTGCCGCCTCCCGAGGGCAGCGACTTCAGGATGGACAGTGATACAGACTTGGAGGAGGAGGAGGAGGAGGAGGAAGAGGAGGAGGAGGGGGCGCGGGCTGCTCCAGGGAAGGCAGCAGCGGAAAAGAGGAGCCCAGGGTTGGCTGCAGAGAGAGCAACTGCACAGAGATCAACTGCTCTGAGTCTGTGCTCCACCCCACTGGCATCAGCAGGTATTTGTGACTCGACTTTTTTTTCTTCTTCTATTTATTTGTCTTGTATTGCTATTTTTAAAATATGTGTCTTTGTAGTCAGCTGGCTTATTGTGTATTATTATTTTCTTGGTGTATGTATGTATGTTTTACAGTGTGATGTAATTTTTTTTGTCAACCCACCAGAATTGAGAGAAGAAGAGATGGAGACTCAGCCCTTCCTTAGTCCTATATCAGACACTTTCAGACGTAAGTGGGGGGCTAGGAACATACACGCACACCCCTCTAGGAGATCTGAACATGGTCCTTTGGTCATGTCAAAAGATCTTTTATAACGCTACCTTGCGAGCCCTCCATTCCTGGTCCCTTTATGCTGTTATTTGTAAACCTTTTCCTCAACCTAAACTTGTAAACTTTGTATCTGGCTGTTTGTGTCTGCCTCTCAGGTCCTTTCCCACTCTCAGCGAAGCCTGCTGTGTCGACCTCCTGCTCAGACAGCCCAGAGGACGAGGACTACGCCGTGGCTGAGACCCAGTGCTATGTGCTGGAGACACAAGAACAACAGCCCAGCCTCTTAGTGGACCCTGTCCTCGACGCCACTCAAGCCTTTGGGGTGGAGCCTTCGTCTGAGGAAGAGCCGGAGGACAAGCCCAGTGGAGGAGGCTCATTCCAGCTTGGGCTGTCAGACAGCAGCCACCTCCAGGCCCAGGCTCTAGCCATGGAGAGCACCAAGGACTTTGGCCTTCCAGAGGGGGAGGGGGAGGCCACCCAGGCCTACAGGGCCTGGCTGGAGGGGAATGCAGACCTGGAAGCTACCCAGGCCTATGGGGTCAGCGATGCTGCGTTGCCTGTGGACATTGCCCTGGAGGCCACGCAGGCCTACATCCCCGAGGAGTCCCACAGTGACCCAGAGGAGGAAGAGATATCAGAAGAAACCAACCTCGCCACAGCTGAGACTCTAGATATGTCGGCTTATGCCGGAGCCAACGAGGAAGAGGAGGAGACGCAGCCTGCAGACTTCTACGCTTCATCTGCAATAGCCAGTGCCGAGACCCAACTCATGTGTCCATTGGAGGAGGATGAGGATCTGCTGGGACCCAAACCCACTCCCCCAGTGAGGAGAAACAGAACCCCAGGACCCAAGAAAGAGGATGGATTTGATCGAGAAAGAAGGGAGCAGAAAGAGATGCTTGAAAAGGAAGAGCAGGAGCGATTAGAAACGCAAAGAAAGGAGAGGGAAGGTCAAGAAAGAATAGAGCGGGCAAGAGCTGAGAAAGAAGAGATGGAGAGATCAGAGAGGAAGGAGAAAGAAAGGATTGAAAAAGAGAGAAATAAAGGGGAAGAAAAAGAAAGGTTGGAAAAAATTCTAAAGGAAAAGGAAGAGAAGGATAAATTAGAAAGAGACAGAAAGTTGAAGGAGGATCAAGAAAAAATAGAGCAGGCAAGAGCTGAAAAAGAGGAGAAGGAGAGATTAGAGAGGGAGGAGAAAGAAAGGATTGAAAAAGAGAGAAAGAAAGGGGAAGAAAAAGAAAGGTTGGAAAGAATTCAAAAGGAAAAGGAAGAGAAAGATAAATTAGAAAGAGACAGAAAGTTGAAGGAGGATCAAGAAAAAACAGAGCAGGCAAGAGCTGAAAAAGAAGAGGAGAGATTGGAAAGGGAGGAGAAAGAAAGGATTGACAGAAAGGAAAGGGAAGAAAAAGAAAGATTGGAGCAGCAGAGAGTTCTACAGGCAGAGAAGGAAAGATTAGAAAGAATTCGGAAGGATAAGGAAGAGCAGGAAAGAAAAGAGAAGGAAGAGCAGGAGAAAAGACGAGAGAAAGAGAGGGCAGATGAAGTGAGAATGAAGATGGAACAAGCAGAGATGCAGAGGTTGGAAAAAGAGAAGATGGAACAGCTCAAAAGAGAAACGGAGGAACGAGAGGAAAATGCCCGACTGGAAAAAGAAATGAAGGAGAGAGAGGAGAGGGAGAGAAAAGAGAGAGAAAAGAGCGAAAATGAGGAGAGAAAACGACTTACAAGGGAAGCAGTTGAAAAACAAAAAATAAAAGACCAGGCCGAAAAGGACGATGAAAAAAAGCCTAAAACATCTGCCAGAGGTCGAAGAGCAGCAAGCAGAAGAACCATCACGACTCCTCTGACCACTACACCGGATTTTAGCCTAGACACTCCAGCCGGGAGAACCAGATCCCGTTCCGACTCCTCCAACTCGATGAGCTCTGAGAGGTCCACCTCAAGTGTTGGCACACAGGGAAGCAGAGGGGGAGGGCGAGGCAGAGGGGCAAAGAAGCCCTCCCTTCCAGCCTCCGAAAATCCCACTCGCCGCAGCTCCAGGAGAAGGACAGGGGCTGTGTCTCCCTCAAGTGAAATGGAGGCATTGGGACAGGACGATGAGACGGACATTGGGACCAGAACCAGGACTAGATCCAGCTCCACCAACTCCCGGAACTCTGACATCTCTGCCTGCACTGTGAGTTCCCGGAGTAGAGGGAGAGGAAGAGGGAGAGGGAATGGAAGCGGAAGCAACGCTGTTTTAGAATCGGAGACGGAATCAATCCCACCGAACGGCAGTCAGTGTGATGGAGCCGCAGGGCCTAAAGCTAGGGGGAGGAAAAGTAGAAAAGTGGACGACACTGCAGTAACCACGCCCACCAAGGCCGCTCAGCCCCATCACAAGGAGAAGGCAGGATCCCAGCAGCCTGATACCACAAGGGGGAGGAGGCGAGCTAAACTCTCCGAGTCAGAACCTGTGGCCGTACCTGAGGAAGACTCAACAGCACAGGTAGAGCAAAATGTCACCGTGGACTCCCCTCCGAAAGCCCCAAAACAGGACAGCACAGCAGCAGCAGCAGCAGCAGCAGTAGAAGCAACAGCAGCAAGCGGAGTAGAAGAGGAGACCAAAACTAGAGGGACAAAACGGGTGCTGGAGGAAGAACGAGAGGAAGAGGAGGAGATGGCTCGCTTCAGGATCCCCAGGGGGAAAACGAAAGCCCAGAGGAAAGGAAGTAGAGGAGTTGCAGCGGAGGTGAATGAGGAGGAGGAGCAGGTGAAAGAGGAGGAGCAGGTGAAAGAGGAGGAGAAAACAGTCTGTGGTCGAGCAAACAGAAGGAGTAGAGCACCTGCCGCACAGAAGCAGACACAGGAAACGGAGGAAAGGAAGTGTGCTGTGGAGGAGAAAGAGGAGAAGGAGCAATTAAAGGAGGACACTGTTGCGAGGAAAGGCAGGGGAAGGCCGTCTGGGGCCCAGAAAAAGAAAGAAGAGAAAGAAGAAAGCGTTTCTGCATCCAGCGTTGTTGACCCCACTGAAAAAGTTGAAACCGCCACGGTAATTAAGTGCCCTCCTCTTAAGCCCTGTCCACTTATGGTCGATGTACCCCCATTTTGTTTTTATAGACACACGTTTACTTTCCACTTCCAATAGAGCTGTATATCATCTGGATAGCTGAATTGAGAGCCGTTTTCAAATGATAGAACATGCGGACGTGTCAATTGGAGATCACATGTTTTCCGTGAACAGAAAATGCCTCAGACAAAGAAAATAAATAATAATTACAGAGTGCAGAAAAGCTTCTTTCTTTGTGAAAGGGAATCCATTACCTGGACCCTAAGCTTATAAGCTAAATACGCTCTCTCTATTCTGTGAGTCAGCCTCCCCTATCCATTCTAAAGTACTTCAGTTATCATCCGTGACTCCCTACTCTAGCTTTCTCCCTCCGACAGCAACATGACTACACTGACTTCCGGCATCACCTCCTTCCCTAATGAATTAAGTGGTTCTGCGGCCGCTTGCTCAGCCCCAATCCAGTCATTAATGACCCCCCCTCCCCCCATTTCTCCCTTTCTCTTTCTTTGTCATCCGTCCATTTCTCTCGTTTTTTGTCTCTTCATCCCTTCTTTTGTCTTCTTGCCCCTGGCCTCACATCATTTTTTTTTAGGTACCCAAGACGCCGACCACTAAAGCGTCCCGTAAGCGTGATGCTCCTGTGGACTCGCCTCCTGCTGCCAAGACCCCCCGCTCCTCCTCGGTCTCCCCCCGCTCCTCCAACGCCTCCCCCCGCTCCTCCACCGCCTCCCCGCAGGCCTGGCTCTCCTCCCCGCGGCCAGTGGGTCGAGCCAAAGCGGCCGGTCCCTCCTACAAGGTTTGCTCTGTCGGCCTGTGCTGGTGTGTTTGGCCCGTGTGTCTGTGTGAGCTAACGTACCGACGTGAAGGTTGGACACGTTGGATTCAGGAACCCTCTCCTTTCGTCTCCCCTCTCCCAGGTCTTGTTCACGGGCGTGGTGGACGAGGCAGGGGCCAAGGTGGTGTCCCGCCTGGGCGGCAGCGTAGCCAAGGGCGTGTCCGACATGACCCACCTGGTGACGGACAAGGTCATACGCACCGTCAAGTTCCTGTGCGCCGTGGCCAGAGGAGTGCCCATCGTCACCACCGAGTGGCTGGAAAAGGTGAGTCTCCCCCAGCAGCACGTTGAAACTCTGGGCCCCATACACACAGGCATGGTGTATGTACTCTGTCAGACACACACGTCATACATTCTCTTAAGTAACACTTAAAACAGCCATGCTCTTGGATTATGGATGGACCCCCTCCTCCACCTGTCTCTGTGTCTGTCTCAGTGTGGTAAAGCAGGGAGTTTCCTGCCTCCTAATGCCTTCCTGGTGAAGGATACGGAGCAGGAGAAGAAGTTTGATTTCCTTCTGGAAGAGTCTCTTTTGACTGCCAGCAGCCAGCCCCTCTTACAGGTACTGACATATACAGACCCTTAGCCCTTCCCTAACAGCTGTGTGTGTGTGTGTGTGTGTGTGTGTCCGTGTGTGTCCGTGTGTCTGTGTGTGTTTTGTATTTTGTATCAATGGTCCGAGTCATGGTGGAAATTCTGTTTCATTGTGCTCTCAGAAGGCTGGGATAATATATTTGAGGTTTGATCATATTATTAATCTTAATGTTTTAATGTATCGCACAATGCTTCCTTTAGTTGCCACAGTGAAATATTTGTAGGAGAGAGATTTCCTTTTTTCGACATCCCCAAAAAGTGACAGTCTAGCTGTGTTTCGTGTAGGTTTTGCGGTTTTGCGATGACTTGAGGCCTCTCAATTTGACCTAATGAACAAAGCCTATAATATCATAAGGGCCACACACGGCTTCGCTGAAGTTCAGATTTCCTGTTGAGAGAGAGGGCAGCCATCTACTCTACTGGAGTGGTCTTGTACAGTGCGGTTTATGGCCATTTCCCATTAGCAAGCTGGCTGAGGTCTTACCAGTCCATTTAGCCATCTTAAAAGCCTCCTCTGCACACACTCCACACCCACATAATATCTATGAATACAGGATGCCATCGTTTTAGCAAAGCATCAAATAATTTTGTGTGGAATCAGTACCGTTTTGCTGTGGTTGTAAGCCACAATCCATCTCTCTGGTTCATGTTTACTGTCAGGTGTTGGCGGTATGTCTGCCCTACTTCATGGCGACCGTTTTCATAATGAAAGATGTTGATGCAGAATTTGGCCCATATAGGTTGTGGACAGAGAATTACACGTCGAAACCCTATCAACGAAGCAAGAGTCTGTTCCGTAATTATTGGCCTTATAACCCTAATCTCGTAGCAGATTCCTTTTTTTTTTTTCAAAGATCAGGCAGGTGTGTGTGTGTGTGTGTGTGTGTGTGTGTGTGTGTGTGTGTGTGTGTGTGTGTGTGTGTGTGTAGCGCGCCCATGTCTAATGGTATGAGCCATTTCCCTCAGGGCTATGAGATTCACGTGACCAAGTCTGTCAAGCCCGAGCCGGCCCAGATGAAGGACATCATCTCTTGTAGCGGCGCTCGCTTCCTCCCAAAGATGCCCTCCGCTCACAAGGTACAACATGTTGTGGTCACTAAGAAATATGACCATTTTGTCATTCTGGGGTGCTGGGGTTTCTATACATTTCCTCACTGTGGCCGATCGCACTCTCTGTCTGTGTGTGTGTGTGTGTGTGTGTGTTGGTGCAGTAGCTGTAGGCTTATCTTATAGTGGGAACACCATTCCTCCACCTACTGTATTAGACGCGTGTTTCCTATTGGCCCCTCTCCCCTCCAGGACCAGACGGTGGTCGTCTCCTGTGAGGAGGACTGGAGGTTGTGTGGCCCAGCACTCTCCGCCTCCCTCCCTGTCCTCAGCTCAGAGTTCCTTCTCACCGGGATCCTCCAGCAAAAGGTGGACCTCGGGAGACACGCCCTCCCGCCCCCCGCCAGCCCCCCCCGGACAGAGCGCCGAGGCCAGGGCAGGGCCCGCAGGAAGATGTAGCACCCACCAGGGAGGACTGCAAAAAGGCTACAGCACCTACCCATGTCATGCAGTGGTTCAGCCGTCTGAGTCCAATACAGTAGTAGACAAAGGGGTATTGCAGTGCCAGAGGAGTCTGCTAAACAAGGACACATATGTATGGTAGACTGTGTATTCTTGACTGTTTTGCTCATTTTGTATACATTGAGTAAAGAGTGGAAAGTTCTAGTGTGTTTTAAAAATTGGGGAAAATCTGTGTAATATTGTACAGAACCCACTCTATTTGGAAATTGCGGTTTTATATGCAGAGGGAGAAGATACACTGTTCTAAGAACTCCAGCCATGATAATTTATTAGCAGACCAGGTCATTAACCAGTCTATAGTCATATTTCTTCCCTCTGTCTACTTTTCCTCCCCCTCTCCCTCTCCTCCTTTATCTATTTCTGATTAATAGCCATCCTATCTATTTTATATTAGCAAGCCCAGTGCCTATTTTATGAAGGCAACTTTGAATTCACCAGTGTGTCTCTATAATAGTCTTCACTGCCTATACTGATTGCTAGAATAACACTGGGATCTCCTTTCCCTAACCTCAAGGGAAGACTGTCACCTCAGTTTAAGATTGTGATGCCTGTTGATCTGAGCGTATACCTTTCTAATAAATATGTTTCCTATAAAGGCTTCTGTAGTGTGACATGCAGTGTCTTGTTGTCGAGTTAGCTGTGATTTGATCCTCTCACTGCAGTGTGCATCATCAAGAGTTGAAGGCAACAGAGCCCAAGGACATCAACCTATTTGTGGGGTGTTGTATGGTAATTCAATTTGTCCATGCATAATTTATCCCCCGAGAGATCGGAATATGCTACTGCATTTCTATTATGCTGCGTGTTCCCGTAAATGACTATACATTCCCGTACTTGGCTTATGAACCCATAAGAAGTTCTTGTTAAGCTGATGTATATTTCCCTCACGATGGACGGTGCCTCAGGGTTCGGAAACCGGTGTTTACCGACATTACTCGAGTGGCTCCGATAGTGAACTGGGACCGACATATTCTGAGCATCCTCCAAATGTGCAGCCTTATTCGTCAAGTGCTGTTCTTGGGGGGGCGAGGTTGAGAGGGAGGGTGACGGCTAGAAGAAATAAAGCCCATCGTTCATCAGTGGCTTATAGATACATTTTGAAATCCAAAACCGTATCGAATTAATACTGTACAATAAAGGGTAAGTGGACAAAAATGTCTTTAAATGCTTTTATGCTTTTAGTTATCTGCCTTAACATTAAATTGTGGTGTGTGAGGGGTTAAATTCTGCGGTGGATGTCGAGGCGCGTGTAACTGCTGTCCTGAACAAGGCACCTGAATCAGACTTTATTGGGGTTATTTATTTGAAATGAGTGATTTTAGCCGTTGAAGGAAAGGTTCGAGGATTCTGCTCATCCCATTTACAGACGGATTGAATCTCAGACTGCTTCTTTTTGTTTCATGTTTAGATGGGACATGCATTGAATTATGCATAAGCTTACTAATTTCCTAACCTTCCGTACAGATTGGCACACAAGTCGGCATTCAGGTTAAGTACAGTTAAAGCACGCATTTGTGCACATTTTTGCAGATTCGCTTTTAGCCTTTAAATTAATTCTATAATACCTACATATTTGCAGAATTATTCATTGAATCCACATATTGACGATTATGTTTAATGTGTTCTCGTCTGATAATCTTGTCATTATGTCTATGTTTTTATCCTTAATTCGCAATACCTGTTCATGCATAGGCTACACTTCTTGCTTGTTTCAAGATTAATTTAAAAAAGCAGCCTGGCTGCGTCCGCTTCTTACACAGTTTAGCATACTTTGGCTTTTTAAAACGTGTTTATTTGGTTAATTATGGTTATTATGGAAGCCAACAGCCGTGATATGGGTTTATGTCTCAGCCCACCGGCCCTGACTCTACTGCTCGCCGTCTACAGTGATGACATAGGGCGGCCTGAGCTGCAGAGGCCCCAAGACATGGTTGTCTTTGTAGGCTAATTTACTCTGACTGATCCAGTTTATCCAGCTTTATACACGATTTAGATTGTTGAGATTGTTAAAAAAGACACAAATCTCAAAGTGTAATCCAGATTAACATGACAATCTTATCCTGAGCTGCAGACCGATGCCTTGTTTGTGCAATACTCCAAAATAGCACTTCCTCCCTTCTCATCTGTCTGATCTGAGAGGATCTGACAGGTGCAAGCAATATGGTGGAAACCAGTCTCATCGTTTGTATTCTCTGGGATTGTGGCTTTTGCTTGGAGAAAATAAAGATTTTAACGTTCTTTGAGGAGATGTTGCATGCTTGCCTCATAAGGGATGCATCTTCAGTCACCCACCACACATTCAGCCGAAAGCTCTGGATGATTTGCCCTGGCATCTTTGTGTTTATATGTGAACATGTCAGATGCTAACACAACATACAAATGAGACTTCTCTATGGGGTTTGTCCAGGCATTTCTAGGTCTCTGGAATTATAAAATAAGACCATTACATTTTTTATTGGGTAGATGCTTGAAATACTGTAGATTGCCTTTCTTTAGTCAGGGAAGTAGATAAATCCCCTGAAGCAAATGAATGCTTTGTTCTTACAGCAGTAATGTGCCTACTTGTTTTGGTAATGCCTTTTGATTTATGTATGTCTTGTGTCATGAGGATCGAAGGGAGAGTGTCTCCATGTGTGTGTGTGTGCGTGTGTGCGTGCATGTCTTAACAGAGACCGACGTTTTGCGGTTGAGTATGTGTGTGTGTGTGCCTGTATAAGTGTGTTTGCATGTGTCTGCTTTCCAGTCTGCCTCTCCTTGAGGTCCGGCGGCAGACTTTGCCGTAGATGCACTCATTTTTATAACAGGAGAGATGCACACCATAAAAGTCCTCCAAATGAAAAAAGGGCGGTGAGATTGAAGGGGGAAAGAGGAAGGGCTGACACAGTGGCGTCTTTGTGTGGTTCCCACATCTGCAGTCATTGAAGGCATTTCCGCCTCTTTAAGGTGCCGTACAAAGATCTGTCTGTCCCCTCGATGGCCAGAGACTCACAAATGTCTTTGAGATCCCAGTGGGATGAGGGGGACACAGGGAAAGGTGTGTGGGAGCAGGTGAGGACGGGCCGGAGAGGAAAAAGATATATATATATATATATATAAGAGACAGAGGCAAAGGGCAGAGATGTAAGAGAGAGAAAAGAAGGCTTAGGGATAGCAGGAGAGACAGACAAAGAGAGGAGGAGTTTGAAAGCATACGGGGACCCGAAAAGAGAAGAATAGAAAGAGGAGGAAAAGCGTGACAGGATGAGTGAAGTTAAGTGAGGCTTCTAGGAGAAGGCAGGAAAAGAGAGGGGCTAAGTGAAGGATAGCAGATGGTACATTTTGTCCGGCAGCCCATGGTTAAACACCCCAAAGGAGGGGGGAGTGGGTGAAGGACTGTGTGTGTGTGTTGTGTGCGTGTATGCATGCACATGCATGTAGTTGTATGTGTGTGTGTGTGTGTGTGTGTGTGTGTGTGTGTCAGTGTGTGTGCTCATGCTCAGTGAGTGGAAGACGATTGTGTTGTTGTTTTTTGGCCCCAAATGATGGAAAACACTTGTTTTGTTTTTTTACCCCTCCTCAATTGGAGAAGAAGAGGTCTGATTATCTGCTCCAGGGCTCCTACAGCAAGGACAGCTTGCCGCGTTTCCTCCACCAAGGTCTAGTGCTGAGAGCCACAGGGACACAGTGCACCTGGCTGGATCCAGTCCCATCTCAGATGTTTGTGTAAACAATGCCAGCTGTAGAAGCAGACAGCGGCCAAGGCTTTACATGTGCATTCTGCAAAGATGGCAAATGAGGTTTTGACCCACAGGCCCAAATTACATTTCCCAAAATAAAGGAGGAGACAGGTTTTATTGAGTTACGGGGATATTTGAGATATGGACCGTCTCAGTAGTAGAAGAGGGACAGGGTTTGTTTCTCTCAGAGGGAGACGGTGCACTGTGGCGACATTTTGTCCTCCTTTTTTTTTGTTTCAAATGCAATAAAATCCCAGAGCTTTTAGGCTGTCTGCCCAGGCTGTGCGGCGCGAGGCTGAGCGAGGCTGAACGTGGAGAGGCTTGGCGCCTAGAGACTGTATGAGGGGGCGGTGCAAACAGCATGGCTGTCACTTTATGACACGGTGACATGTTAATTGCACTCATTTACTGATGAGGCACCCTACTCCCCTGCCAATAGATCCCACAAGTGTGAAGATCGCTTTGTGCGACGGACACACATACACGCACACAAACACAAACACCTGAACCGGGAAGATGGCTCAGTGCTCTATCCTCTCATTTCGGCACCATCCTTGTTGCAAAAAGGCTACGATGTCAGGGTGGTTGCAGGAGCAGTGACAAGGCCCAACGCAAATGCTGTAATCTTGGCTGCATTTTGAGCTGAAAGTGCTGAGCCGGAGCACTGCAGGTGTTTTCTCCTGGCACCCTTCCCCAAGTCCATAGATGACAAGCGCAGAAAACCCTGACACACCTCACCCTTGATGTTCTGCATCTGATGTCTCAGCGCACAGAAAGGCAGCTCAGATCATCATAATCCCCTCAACGCTCCAATTAATCAGGACGCTCACCGACTCAGCGCCTTGCCTCGCGGGGTCCTAAGGAAATTGCGGTTGGCCCTCCTTATTGCCGGAGTCTCACATCTTCGTTGGAAACTGAGCCAGGCAATTACCCCTTTAACACAGTTCCAATTAACTCAGAATCCATGAATTATTCCGCTTTTTTAATTCAGGCGGCTTCAGGGACACCTAATCAATAGACAACCCCTGTTGGTGAGCAGAGGCCCAGGAGGTCCTGATAAGCTAGAGCAAAACACAAAGGACACTGTAATTAGCTCCCGAAAGGGCAACAGTTGTAAGGGAAATATGCTGTTCTTATGGTGTGTCCTTAACGATTGCCCGGCCTGTTCTCCATTATAAATCAAATGGCACAGTTGTTGTTTTGTTGATTAGCACTAATACCACAAGTGGTTTTGTTCTGCTACTTGGGTCTAATGATAACTTCAAGGCAAAAAAAAGTGAAATTGATTTTACATGGACAGCTAAATACAATTTAGAAAGGACCATTGGGCACTTTGACTGTGCAATTGCGTAATCTAATAAGATTCTCAGGCTGCTTCTCAATACCCATACAACCATCCTACTTACTATGCCAGAAAGATATTTAGTATGTCCCAATTGTCTTTCTGCATGCAACAGTACATACTTTGTAAGGGCAGCTGCAGTGTGAATTAAAAGTAAAAAAGTTGTAGTATGAGATTCGGGACGCAGCCCGAAAGTCATTAAAATGTGGAGGAACATTTGATACTTCTCTGCTATGCGTTGATGCACATGCATAATACACACTATATAGATTGGACTGTTAGAGATATGTGGTATCAATTCAATGTGTGACCCTCACACTTAATATGAACAAAACCATGAGATTTCATCTTCAGAAAGATTAGAACAAATAGACAAATGTGCTCCATAACAAATAAAAAATAAAAACTGAGGTCATACTGTGTCCACTATAGACAATGTTCTACTCTAATTTCTATGGTGTGCAGTCTTTGTGGGTGAATAAGCCATAT
This sequence comes from Aplochiton taeniatus, assembly GCA_017639675.1. Lineage (NCBI taxonomy): Eukaryota > Metazoa > Chordata > Actinopteri > Galaxiiformes > Galaxiidae > Aplochiton > Aplochiton taeniatus. Next base: position 6,682,650 of record CM030178.1, read on the forward strand.
GATTTGAGTAGACAAAATCTGTGTCCTAAAATAACCCCTTCAAAGCCCATCCTACCCCAACATCCAAGAAAGAGAGAGTGTGGAAGAAACCCCATGGGAGTGAAACTGACAGTACACTAGAACCACTGTCGAGAAAGAGACACATAGAGGCTACGACAGGGAGGAATGGATTTTTCTCTGCAGATTTTCTTTCCCCACCATCGCCCTTTTAATTAATCTGTCCTTCATATTAATACATTGTCTCCTTCTCCCTGAACACAGAAGGCGTTGCCAACATGAAGACCATTAGTGTGGTTCTGCTCAGCTCGCTGCTTTGTTCAGGTATGTGTAAAAGCTGTTGGAAATGGAAGGGTACCAAAAAAATATGTCCACTTGATTTATGGCAGCCTAAGCCTTCCAACTTGATAAATTGTAGTGTACTGTTTTTGGCCAGAAAAGGCCAAACACTTTGAGTAATTCCGAGCAGTTGCCGGCGCTTGCAGTTCGCGGTTGTACCGTTTGCTTATGGCCCAATGTGCAAAGTGTTCCTTCCACCAGGAGGAGTGAGAGACAAATGTACAATCCACATTAGAAAAAGATGATATTAGTGTTTCCCTTAGAGAGAAGCATATCAACAACCATTCAGTTTTGCATCATCATCTGAATCAGTCATCATAATGCAATGATATCTTAGTATCAAACATGAACAGATTTGATTGAAAATCTCTTCTAAATCTAAACCTTTTTTTCTTGTTGTTGCTCATAGCTCTTTCTGCCCCTGTGAAAGGTAAGTGTTCTAGTTGTATGTTGCTGATGTTTAGACTGATAATGAAGTCAAAAGCAGTGGACACACGCAATCTTCCTCTCTTTCTCTCATAATCTACCGCTCACCCCATTTTGCCCTCTAACCACCTGTCCTCCATGTCCACCCAGTCAACGAGGAGTCCAGCGCCATGTTCTTAGGCGAGGACTTCCACATCCCCCTGTCCTCCATCAACGCCGAGGTCACGTTCCGGGCCCGCACACCCCCGCGGTCGGCCGAGGTCGACCTGATGCGGGGCGGGGTGGTGGTCAGCTCCCGGGTCAAACTCAACGCCTTTCTCAGTCACCTCATCGTGGACGCCGTGGCCAAAGAGGACGAGGGCGTGTACGCCGTGAAGAACAGCGAGCGGCCCGACCTCGACCGACGCATCACGCTCAGCGTGCGAGGCATGTGTTCCGCTTGCGTCCACGCCGTAGTGCATACAATGGGTGGCCGTTTGGTGGCCAGAGCCTCGCGCCTCCCAGGCAGCCGCTTTCCGCTGGGCGGGACCTCACTTGGTGGCGTTGAGGCTTTGGTCCAGCCTCTGCACCACCAAGAACAAAAGGCCTCGTGGTGCTAGGCCGTAGTGCTCAACCACGCACAGTTCTTTGACAGCAGGCACGGGCGCTGGCTCGTTCACACACGCACTCGTTCAGAGAACAACGGGTTCACACGGCTCATGTCCGTCTAGACCCAGGGCTCTGGGTCATGTGTCTGTCCACTCGTGCCATCCCTCAGGTCAATGGGTTAAGTCTCACAGTCACGGAATGTGTGTGTGTGTGTGTGTGTGTGTGTGTGTGTGTGTGTGTGTGTGTGTGTGTGTGTGTTACAACACACTCGGCTCTCGCGGAGTCCTCAAACTGCCTCCAGCGTCTGAACGAGGAGGGATGATAAACACACCCAGTCCGAGAGAAAGGATAGAAAAAGAAGGAGAGAATGAGTCAGGGATGCCTAGAGACTGGTGAGTTCAGCTTAGCAGGGATCAGGGAAGTATCTTGGAGAGTCTAACCAGTGTGTGTGTGTGTGTGTGTGTGTGTGTGTGTGTGTGTGTGTGTGTGTGTGTGTGTGTGTGTGTGTGTGTGTGTGTGTGTGCGTGAGTGTGTGTGTGCGCACGCGCGTGCGTGTGTGTGCGGTTCGAAAAATCTCCATATGGAGTTCGCAGCGTGTGCTGAGTAGGTGTGTGTGTGGAGGGTAACAGCGTGTGGTCGTTGCCAGGCAGTAATTATGCAGCTCTTTAACCAACAGCCCGTCCCTCCATCCTCTCCTCCCTGCTGCTCCTCTGTCCTCCTCCTCTCTTTACTCTTCCTCTCTTCCCTCTGACTTGGCTCCCGACCCTCTCATTCCCCGTGGGTATTTATAGAGCTGTCTGTTTCTTTCCTTCCCACTATCTCCTTTATCTGAGCATTACGTCTCCCTCGCTTCCTTCCCCATTGTGTTCTCTTTGTCTTTCTTTCGCCCCTGTTTTTTCTCAACCTTTTTTTTTTGTTTTTCTCCTCCTTTGTCACGTAGACTGTTCCATTGAGCAGAATGTGATGTATGGGGATAACTTCCACATCCAGCTCTCGGGGGTGACCCCTCCGATCACGTTGGAGTACAGGCCCAGTGCTGCGGAGGCCGACCAGACCCCCAGGTAACGTCGGGGTGGCATAACACAATCATTTCCCACATTCTCATCCGATTAATAGATTATAATAACTTGTCATGTAATGTAAAAAATATATATATATGTAAAAATATACATATATATATAACCTCTCGTACAGCTATCTCCTCCTGTGCAGTCATTTTTCTGATGACGAATGCAATGTCCCCCCCCCCAAAAATCGAGTTACCGCAGTCCCAGGAACCCCTTGGGTCCCAAAACGATGACCCGCAGCATGTGTGCTCCTCCCCCGGCCGTATCCCCAGGTCGGCGCTGGTTCTGCTGACCAGTACGGGCCTGGCCCGCGAGGGCTACCAGGGCCGTGTAAGTGCCAATGAACAACACGTGGAGCTCAGAGCAGCCACCGGCGCCGACCAAGGCAGCTACACCATCCGGGACGCCGAGGGCACCGTCAAGAGGAAGGTGTGCCTCAACATCAAAGGTGACGGCTCGTGTTTTCCACCGCTCTGTTTTTATTGTGTCTTCCAGAGGGATCTGAGGGCACCACCACATTTTTGGTGAGGTCAACGAGACTGTTTAATGATATTATTAGTGCCGTATTTCGTCCATTCGGGATGTAGCCGCTCTTCTCTGATCAAAAAAAAACAAAAAAACTAAACGCAAACATTTCATCCCATTTCAGAGCACCACAACTTTAATCTCCTGCCGTACGCTAGCACCCTGAAGATCAACCTGATCCTCAACAGCTCCATGGTATTCTACACTCCCAACTACGATTCCAGGAACCACCTGCTTCTCAACAACGGAGAACTGACCAGTGTAACTCTTCTGTGTTATATCACTACAGCTTTGACCAATTCCCCATATAAATAAGAACCATATTTTGAATCCATTTTTTTGAATCCTAGGCCGAAACTGAACTGGGTCTGGAGGGCCGTCTATCCCTGGAAGGGTCCGTGTTGACTCTGAAGCAGGTCAAGGGGGCCGACGCGGGCCTGTTCAAGGTTACCGACCAGCTGGGCTTTGCTGTGTCCAATGTCTACCTGGAGGTTCAGCGTAAGGAGAGGGGGAAGAGGGGTGAAAGGGAGGAGGGGAGAGAGGTGTGACGGGTCAGCCAGAACAAGCAGGGGAGCGAGGAATAAGGGTGGGCAGGAATCAGTAAACAAGTTGAAGATTAGTTTCTCTACTTTTAAAAGAGCACGCCAAGGTCAAATTGATCGAATTATTTGCTGATGCAAAAATAAACGGAAACAAATGCCTTTCCTTTCATACATCCTTTTTTTCAGAGGACTGAATTTCATTGAGGCACTGAAAGGTCATATGAATAATTGATTCTCTCCCTCCTTGCCTCCCCTGGCTGCTAGCCTACAAGCTGCCTACACTCTATGTGGCTATTATTGCCCTGGTGGGCCTGCTCGTCTTCCTGCTGCTGGTCTGCCTGCTCTCCTGTCTGATCAAGGTGAAGAAGAGGGCCAAGAGGGCCGCGGCGCTGGAGAAGATCGCCGAAAGCGCCGGCAAGGAAGACGACGGAAAGGCCTTTGCGCAGGTGGAGGCTCCCGACACACAGTGTAGAGTCACAGAGCGTCGTGATTTAAGGTCCTGAACTTACGTTAGACCTATCTGTCTTTGTGTGTGTGTGTGTGTTTGTGTGTGTGTGTGTGTGTGTGTGTGTGTGTGTCTGTGTGTGTGTCTATGTGTCTATGTTTCCACAGGTGGTCAAGGAGATCACTCACCTAAATGAAGAGTCCAAACATTCCCAGGCCGATAACACAGAGAAGTCTCAGAGCACGGAGGTGGACATCAAAGTAAGTTAGGGGTGCAAAGATGAATCGTAGCACGATACTTCGCGGTGCTAAAATGTGACGGTACATATCGAATAAGTTGGACGGTTTTACTCGTCAGCTCGAATTATATTTTTGTATTGTTATCACTAAACATACATTTTATTTCAAATGTTTAGACATACAAATACATACAAACACCAAATATAACAAACACTAGGCCTACATTACAATTAATTGGCGGTAAATCATATAAATATATACAATGAAAGTAGATTTTTTATTTGCACTTATTTTGTTTTATTTATGATTGTAGTAATTTATTTATTCTGCCTTTAAAATGGTACTGCTGGAAAAGAGACCTAGTCTCAGTCAGTTATGTATAAAGAATTATAATAATAATTTTACATTTTGGGTAGAGCCACATCCGAAAAGTAACGTCTGCTGGGCAGTGTATAGTGGATCAAAGTGCACCATTAGACTGCGAAAACCTGTCTGGTTATTTAATGCAATAAATTAAATTACTTTCTTTGTAATTGCTATTGCTTTTTGGCCGTAGCTCTGTGTTTTCTGAAACATCACCTGTACCGATGGTTGAATGAGGGGTGAAGCTTATGCCTGTTTAGCATTATTAGCACATTTAGACTTGTTGTGTTTTTTCGGGTGATGAACCTTCAAATGTCTGATCAAACTTTTCCTTTGCAGACATTACAGATTTAAATCTTAAAGTCCTGTTCACAGACTTCGTAATGTTTCCACTCAACTGACATTTTGGAAAATAATGTCACAGTGTGTGACACTGAACACAGAATGGCCAAAAAAACAAAAAAACGTCCGGTAGCCATCGCGTGTTTAGAGCATTAACAGAATATATGAGAGCAAATCCGACCGGTTCCAATTGATGGCCGGTCGACCGGTGCATCCCTACTCATGAGTGGTATTTCTGCTATCTTAGCTCATTAAATTGTCTACATTTCAGCATGGTGTGTTAAGGTGCAATTTTCATTATATAATGTAATACAGACAAACCCATTCAATTGAATATTATTTTATGTTTGAAGACAATTTTTGTCTAGCTTTCAAAGAATTCCTCTTAGGGTCAAGCTGATATCACTTTTTTTGTTTGGTTTAATGGTACAAAAAGACAACAATCCATTGCTTTCATTACAGGGTCAGTTCAATTGATTTTCTTTAGAATATCGTAAAAGAACAAACCGTAAACACAGTATCGTGAATCAAATCGAATCGTGAGCTGAGTGTATCGTTACATCCCTAAACTATGTGGGACCACACCGATTCTGTTCTCCATCTTAAGCCCTGTTCAGGGAAGAACAAAATGTCTCCCATGCATGCCCTCTTTGTGTGCCTGCAGGGTCTGGAGGTGTCCTCTAAGGAGGTGCTGGACGGGGCCAATCTGGAGACCAGTGACTCAGGGGTGGAGTTCAACACCACCGGCCTTCCACTGGACACAGACACGGACGCCCCCGACCAAATCCCCGATTCCGAGGCCATCAGCGTCTCTTTCGCCACGCCGGTCAAGGCGAGCCCCCCTGCACCGGTGGAAACCAAACCAAGTGCACCCCCTGTGGAGGTTAAGCCAATCCCAGTGCCTGAAGTTAAACCAAGCACACCCCCTGTGGAGGTTAAGCCAGTCCCAGCTCCTGAAGTTAAACCAAGTCCACCCCTTGTGGAGGTTAAGCCAATCCCAGCTCCCGAAGTTAAACCTATCCCAGTTCCGGAGGTCAAGGCTAGCCCTCCTCCTGAGACCAAGAAGACTCCCGACCCACCTGCTGAACCAAAGCTGAGCCTCCCCAAGCCAGTGGACACCAAGCTGAGCCCAATCCCAAGCCCTGAGCCCAAGCCTGCCCCAAGCCCCATCTCCACCTTGAGTCCCAGCGATGGCCTAGAAGCCAAAACACCCGAACCAAAGGCAGCACCTACCCCGAGCCCGGAGCCAAAGCCCACCTCCCTCCTCGCTCCCTCTCCCAAGACCACGGCACCCTCGACGCCTGAGCCTACGCCAATCTCCTCCCTGGCTGCTTCTCCCAAAACCACCGCACCCCCGACGCCCGAACCCAAGGCAGCGCTGACACCGGCCATGGCCCCGGCACCCTCGACTCCTGAGCCTACGCCAATCTCCTCCCTGACTGCTTCTCCCAAAACCACCGCACCCCCGACGCCCGAACCCAAGGCAGCGCTGACACCGACCCCGGCGCCTAAGGCCGTCACCCCGGAACCGGCTCCCACCACCAACGGCACCCCCGAGCCGGCACCCGAGTCCAAACCGAGCCTGGTCCCCAGCCCCGCTGCCCCCAAAGCAACGCCTCCTAAAACCCCAGAGGTGGAAGTAAACTCAGCAGCCGAAGCCAAAGGGGATGGCCCACCCGCTGGGGCTGAGGAGACCACTGCCGCCACCACCACCACCTGAACAAAGCCCCTGCAGGCGGGAAGCCCCAGAGCCCCATCTATTATCACCGTAGAGAATCCAACACCCCTACCAAATAAGGAAGAAACCACAGTTATCGGGGCGGGCACCTAACACTTGACGTAACACTTCTAACGCCGGAATATAATTGTAGCTCGTTAAGATATCTCACCTCTTACTAACAATTTTAGCTATGGAATAGGCTTTTCAATCACTGAATCTCATCACATAACTACACGAATCGATTTGATTTTACAATGTTTTTAAATTTTTAATGCTGCATACTCCTTTATAGTTCATAATCTTTACTACTATGACTGCCGGTCTGCCAACAAAATCGGTTGGTGAGTTTACAGCTAAAATCTTAACCCATATCATGTTTTTTTCTAATATTTTGAAGTGGAGGAAGATTTTACTTTTTTGTCAATTGAACAACAGACAATTGAACATGGCTAATAATACATCTACACAACATAATTTGTGGACTAAGAAAACCTTTGATAATTGACCGCCTAGATGCCTGCTCTTCTATCAGCATGTGGACCAAGAGAACAGAAGCATGAATCTTTGACCATATTTCAGTCCTTAAAGATAATATAGTCCCTTAACATTATAGACTCCCCGCTCCATCTCCTTTGGTTTGTATGATGTCATCAGTGCGTGTATCTTTGAATTGTCATGCGCCTCAAGCTACACTTGAACAAAAGCAAGTGTTTCTGTTAGATCTCGTTGGGACATTTCATAGCTGCCCTTGGTACGAAACGGCCTGTTTTTCACTCTGTCTCTTTACAACTGAACGATGACCTGTGCACTTTGCCAGAACCTCCGTCCTGAGAAACAACTGTGTTTAACCATCACCTTGAAAAAAAAAAAAGCATATGACTTAAGGTAGTCGCAAAAATGAATACCAACAGGACTTGTCTCACCACATCTGGCCTCTTTGTAATTGCACGTTTGTCCCCTTTTGGATGTTTTACAATCTCCGTCCCAACATTGAATTGAAGCCCCAGATGAAGCACTCACTCACAGATTGTTCCGGGAAGTTCTGAGGTGAGGTGTTGAGCAAAACATCCGTGGTGAATGCTGCTGCTATTCTTATGTTCAGCAAAGCTTTTGAAGATTCCAACAACTTTATTGGGAGCAAAACTTTCCTCAATGTAATGCTTGCTATACGTTCCAGAGAAGGAACTGGATGAGGTATGAGTCATGGTAATCACCCAATACCCAACAATGTCCTTTTTTATTTTTCTAACCCTCTTGTAGTGATTTTTCCTTTGCTGTAAGTTACAATTTGTAACTTTAACTATAAAGTTTAAGTTATCTAAAGAAAAAATGTACTTACAATTCTAATATTAACATGACTAATTACATCGTATAATAGCTTATGCTGATGAAGATAATCCTTGAAAGAAACAAATTTAAGAACATGCTGATTGGTATTTTAGGCAACTATTTTGATTGATTGATATGAATCAATCCAATGCGAAGAACCACACGTGAGCCTAATGGGATGTTAACACCGAGCGTTATGTACATTTCACTGAATTGGTTCGGTTGCAAGCAGACTTTTGACGTAATATCTCCTTTGGGGGTGGGACTAACGACGTATGCATTTAGAAAGGTTCATATGAATTTAAAGTGAAGGAAGATGGGACCAGTGGTTACAATTGGTGTGGAACGTGGAGGTTTGCGGAAAGAGTTTTGCCCATCAAAAAGCACATCTCCTCCTCACTAACCACGGACACCTTGAGGAGGGTTGGCTACATTTGGTGTGGTGCATAAAAAATCTAGAGGCATTTAAGGTCAATAAACAAAGCACAAGTTAGAGCTGTGATATGTCAATCAAAGGAACAATAAAACTTACCAAACCGTAGCCAGTATAGATCAATGATCAACACTTCGACAAAACTATGGCCTTTCCTTGGTTATCTTAGAACATTAGTGATTTAAAAAAAAAAAAATTGAATAACAAATTAAGTGTATTTAAATGCATTTAAAAGCCATATGATTAGACTTGGATGTCAGTTTCGGTGGGCAATCCATTTATTGATGTGGTCGAAAGTTTAAATTCAAGATATCTAGTATGCTGTATTGTTTAAAAAGAAAACAACCAGTTATTGTATCTCTTGAATTTTGTTGAAAGTAAAAAAAAAAAAAGCTTTCTACTTATCATTGGTCACGGGCCACATGGACATGTCTTGAAAAAGATGTCAGGATATCAACAGAAGCCAGAGTCTGTTAGGGAACTGTAAACTCCACTTTGCCAACACTAAAGGCACCCTATCTGCTTATGCACACACACACACACACACACACACACACACACACACACACACACACACACACACACACACTTACAGACAGGATCAATCCTTTATGGCCCTGCTGACTTGCCAGCCAGCCTTGTAAATATTGCATGTGTAAGCTGATTTAGAGTATCCTCTTGAAGGTTGAATGTTTTTAGTGTATAGAGCGGTTATTGTATTATATGACATAGAAAACTAAATCAGATTTATTCTCACCAAGCTTATATTCTAAATATAGAATCTACTTACTTAATATATACTAATACTCACTTAACTTGTAAATCTAACTTACAAACCAAAAAGCGAAAAACTAGAACAGTATTGTAAATGTATGCTTCTCTCTCATCAATAACTCCACCACTCTAGTGATAATATATAACACCTTCACAATATTTACAAAAGGTATAAAATAATATATTAACTCTGTCACTTTAAATGAAAGCATTGATTGCAGCATGCCCATGAGACCTTCTCAAACACAAGTTTTTATTGTTGTGTAAAAAGTTGTATCTGTGCGTGTGGGGAACGGTGTTGTGTTAATGCGACCATCATCCCGGCTTCCATGTGTGCTGGAGATGTGTGTGTTCTTGATGTATTTACCTATGGCACTCATTATTGTGTGTTTGTGTAAGGATGTGTGCGCGGAGGGACATGGGAGGAGGGGTCGGGGGTGTCTGAGTTTGTGTGTTGATTTTATGACTTCTACGACTATGTATTTGTGTGTGTGTGTGTGTGTGTGTGTGTGTGGGTTTGTGTGATTGTGTGAAAAGCTTTATAGTATGTTTGTGTACTGCCTCCATTACCTATTATGATATTAATCGTGCGTGTGTGTGTGTGTCTGTGCAGTTGCTTCAAACCCATTTCAATGTTAGGATAACAGATGTCTGAGTCTTGAGTGGGTGTGTTTGATGTCACAAAAGACGTCATCAAATTGTAACTTTAAGGTGCTCTGAGTGACTCTCCACTTTGGTTTTGTGCCTAAAATAGTAAATGGTTAGTAGGCCTCTGTTAATTCAAAATGGCACCTTTTTGGTCTGTAACTGTGTAGTGGCGTGCACAGAGACAACAGGAGGGTAGAGGTCCAAGAGGAGGCCTCCGTATTTTGCCGACTTTATTGACCAGTGCATCGTGGGTACCCTCCGAGGGGCACAGAGGACACTGTGTATTGTCTTGTGTTATAACATGAGTTAGAAAGCACTTTGACTCCCCTGGTCAATACTTGACGCTGGAGAGTGAGAGAGAGAGAAAGACCATTGATTTAGCCAGATAACGTTTATAGGTTGTCCGGAACGTTTCATGAGTGAAAGGAATACCAACGTATCGTGAGCAGAACTGAAAGTAGCCATTCCGAATTGTTGTATTCACTGACACAGTGCACTGTAAAATGTATCGAAACCACAGACCCCACTGAATCGGAGTGTAAATCCTTGCCTAAATATAGTATGTGGAGTAGTTCAAATTATACCTCGTGACACGGAAGAGGGTGAGGATGTGCTTGCATGCCTGAGAAGCAGGGCGACGGTGCACACAGTATGCAAAGGTGCCCTTGGAAGGCACGTGTCCAGCATCTCAAAGACCGTCGGGGACTGCGGTCAGCGTGTCCGGTGCCAGAGTGTTGTCGGTTCGACTCTGCACTAAGATAGCCTCCTCCCCCCCCCCCCCCCCCCTCCCACCTCACAGAATAAAGCACTAGTGTTACGCCATGGGAGCTCCTTGCACTATTGTGAGCTGTCTCTGCCCTGGTCCTGTGTTTTTACTTATGCTGTGCCGGCCTGAGTGTGATGTTCTACCCGGTGTTGATCTCTGTACTACTCCCCTTTTTTGCACAACACCACACACAGACGTTTTGTAAAGAAATGTTTTCCTTTCCTTCTTTATTTCATGTCTAAAAAAAAAAGATATTAAGATTAAACAAACCATTATGAAAAGAAATGTTTGCCCCCTTTGTTTGCCTTTATTGGGGAACTTCAATAGAACGACCTATCATTCACGTGGGACTAGTCACCGGGCCATGGTGGCGCTGCAGGAGAGCGGGGTCTGTGTGTGGGAGAGTGTGTGACAGGACTGTCACACCATTTCTGTCATCAGGGTTTCACGTAAATGTTGCCCTCCTGGAGCCACCCTTTCCCATGTCACCTATACTCTGCTTTTACGTCAACCCCCATCACCCCTCAATATCTATCGTTAAATGCATAGCTCCCATAGCCGTGTCAGTGTCCGTCACTTTGGGGGAAGCATGACTCGAGGTATTTATAGACAGGCCAAAGGTAACATCATAGGGCAGTTAACACCTGCTGTTGGGCTTTGAAGCCCCGTGACATCTGTGTGTGTGTCTGTCCCTTCAGTCCACAGTCGGCTTTTGTTATTCCGCAATGCAGAACATTATAATGTTAAAATAAAATTCCAGCTCTACGAAACGTTACCTTTATTACAATTCTTCAATTGAATGTCATACGCATCCATTTTGTTTTTTTATTGCATCTATTTATTTCGATTTTAAAGCACAATATATAACTTTGTGACACTTGCCCAGTAAATTGTGGTTACATTACAAGTTGGGTTTGTTAATTTCAACAACATCATTTCTCTTTACAACATGCTTTTAACATCAAAACAATAGATATACACTTTTTTGTTTGTTTGTTTTTTACTTACGTATAAAATTATTACATTGAATCTACTCTTCCATACCAGGGTAGGCCAGTCCTTAAGCAGCCCCATCTTCTCCAGACAGGGCCTTCACAGTGAGGGGGTGAACAGGTTCATGGGTGCCAGGTTCTTGCCGTAGTCGGCGTCACACGGGTTATAGAAGGGATACAGGGGCACCAGCACCGTTTCCATGGAGAAGGTGAACAGCGGCATCATGGTCACGGCGTTATAGAAAGACACCTCCTCCTTCTCACAGTCTAGGAATACGCCGACGCGGAGGAGGCGCGAGGACACCTGGAGCCGGGTGGGTTTGGGCTCCGTGCAGGCCAAGATGGCGCCCGACTTCAGGGCCAGGGTCCACAGGCCGCTGGAGGGCCCGCTGGAGTTCATGGGCCCCCTGTCCACGTCCGCCCGCGCCACGCCCACGCGCCAGGCCGTCTTGCCGCCCAGCTCCACCTCCCAGTAGTGGCGTCCGGTGGTGAAGCCTCGGCTGCCCAGCACGCAGTAGTAGTAGTGGAACTGAGCCGGGTTGGCCTCGGCCGCGCTCAGGTTCACCTCCTTGTCCTCCTCAAAGCACACCGAGTTGAGGGAAGGGGAGAGGGTGAGGTTGGGGTGGGCCGTCTCAGGGTCAAAGGTTACGGAGGAGATGTCTGTGGGCGGTCAGGGGATAGGTAAATAGGAATAGGAATCAGGTAAGAGCTGATACTGTTTTTTGTTTTTTTTGGAGCTATATTGTTTCACTTTATTTTTATGATGCTGTATACGATTGACATCCTACTTGGGTAGAGGCAGCTTTTCATATGCTTCCATATCCGGTACTGGATGGGCCCGACAAACTGCCCCGAGCGCACCTCTGTGTCCACCTCGGTTGGGGGAATGAAACTGACCTGGGACCTGCAAGAAGACAGCGGAGAGAGGGAGGAGAGGAGGCGAAATTGAGGGGTGTGGGGGGGAAGGGTGACGGGAACCGATGGACACGTCAGAAGCCGGATCATGGAGATAGATGGAGGGGCGGAAAGGCACAAGCAGGACGATGTACGGAGCATGCCCGCAGATGATGGATGAGTTACAGAGAGGGACGGGGACACCGCGGGCTAGAATCAGTTTACCTTACACTCAACTTACCTTTTTATGAGATCCTGAATATCCTGTAAAAACACAACACATAATGTACGGGTTAATGTTGGTGACCTAACTTAAAACATCATTATGTAAAACGGTGCAATATGATTATTCTGCCACACCTAAATCCGTGGAGGTCTGCAGTGCCTGCTGCCTTCAGTTGTCACCTTTTAATGAGAAATTGATTTTGACCTGCGAAACTCGGCTAGCTGACTCTTTAAGCAATCAATGGCTTTAATTGATTGAATATGTGCCAGTGGAACAGGGCAAAACAGCTGACAAGGTGAGGCTTGTAGGAGGGAATTTTCTTGCGCAAGGCGGCATGAGCTGTTGGTATCTGAGGCTGTTTCCAGCATGTTCTAAAGACCCCCAGCGTTCCCTCGCCTCTCCCCCCTCCCCAACCCTATCCCTTGTTTGTCATCAACAGGATTCCCCCACAATCTAAGTAGATGTGCACAGAAAGAACACCTGTCTCCACAAGTTAGCCCAAAGATTTCCTTTATGCTGCTTGGGATTTGAATAAAGAAAATGGTGGCTGGTCAATTCCATTTCCTCTTTTTTGTTACTTTCTTTTCTGCAATTGTTGCTTTTGTTTTATTGTGCTTTTATGTAGTCATCTCAATATTTTGAGTTTTTGTTCAGTATTCTATTTGTTCTGTAGTTTGATAACAATAATTATTGATTCGTTTTTTTTATTATTATTATTGTCTAGGCATTTTTTAACATGCTATACAGGTAAAGGTTTTTAATAATGAATTAGTTGCTACTTCAACAACCACTTGAGCTCACTTTAAGCAGTTTGGAAGTTTCTTCCTCTGCTAGTTTGCTGTTAAGCAGAGCGATGGCTTTCTCAAAGTTGTCCCTTTGCTGTGCAATCTTCTTCTCCCTCTCCCTGAGCAGCTTCACTTGTTTGTCTCTCTCCTTCCTGAGTCGCTGCAGGTCCGTCCACTCCTCCTCATCAAGGAAGCGATGGATGTTCTGAAACTCAGCTTGGATCTCTCTTTCCAAATCCTCAAAGTTGTTCTGAAAAGTACACCAGGCAGAGACTCTCTTTTAAACAACACATTTGGAATGTGTGTACGGTGTCAATGGAATTACATTCCACTATAGGTTCACGTAGTGCTCACTAGTGTGTTTGTAGTACACTTCTGATGTGACTCTACTCTCAACTATAATCACATCCAGGGCATATATGCTCATATACCCAGTTTAAGCATAACATGAAATTTAATTTGTGCATAGTAGAAATGGAGAAGGAATACCTCTACATCTATTGCCTCAATGCTTGTGTATCTCTCCGCCTCTTTGCATTTATCCACCTCATGCCATATTCTTTTAATAGCCTGGATGAGCTTCTCCTGCATACAACACACACACACACACACACACACACACATGGAAGCAAATAGAGAAGAGAGAAAAATGAAATCAGTGTCACCGGAGGAAAGCTACACTTGATCAACTTTTTGCCAAATGGCCTTTACCGTCATGGCTAGTGGTTTAAAAACAGAGGCATGTTGGGTGCAAATCAAGATCTATTGGATAGGATATTGCGTTCCAAACGTAGAAACAATCCGAACCGGACATAAAGGTCAACTCAGAATATTTATAGTTTATTGTAGCATACGCCTCTCGTTCTGCTGTTAGAGGAGAGGAACACCATGAGAAAGTTACAAAGTGTGAAGCTTACCTTATTTTCGGGGAGAAGGCTTTTATGACAGTTGTTGTTGGTATCTTTTTTGTGATTTTTGTACATTCCAATTTCTCCTAATGAGGCCACAAAAGACACCGAGAGACTCTTGGGAGTGAGCCGGGGACAAGAGGAGTGCAATAAAAAGAGGGAGGGAGAGACAAAGGAAGCAGGAGGGGCAGGACATGAATCAGACGATGTGTGTGTGTGTGAGAGAGAGGGGGGGAGAGAGAGAGGGAGAGAGAGAAAGAGGGGGAGAGAGAGAGAGAGAGAGAGAGAGAGAGAGAGAGAGAGAGAGAGAGAGAGAGAGAGAGAGAGAGAGAGAGAGGGGGAGAGAGAGAGAGGGAGAGAGAGAAAGAGGGGGAGAGAGAGAGAGAGAGAGAGAGAAAGAGGGGGAGAGAGAGAGAGAGAGAGAGAGAGAGAGAGAGAGAGAGAGAGAGAGAGAGAGAGAGAGAGAGATCAGTTGAACAGAAACACATACCAGGCTGTCATGGTAAAAACAATTGTTAAATCAATTTGAACCCGGATGCCGTATAAATCACTGTAAATTGTGTCCCAGGCTTTTCTAGAAGGAGCATGCTGATAAGTATAGGTCACCATTCCCCACCATACACGCTCAAGATTTTGGCTGGGGACTACTGTCCATTAACGCTGAGTAGAACCAACGAGGGAGAGAGGTAGGGAGGGGAAAGAGGGCCACAGCTGCCAGGAGGGGCGGCAACAGCAGCAATTTATGGCATCAGCAGCCAGGGAAGATTCTATTTCTGTCTGCTAGTGTCTTTGGAAACAAAGGAGAGAATCTGGCAGTGAAAAAGAAGCAGTCAGTTAGATATTGTTTCACAAGGAGTGGCTTTGCCTGGACGGTATCCAACAGTGTCTGTTTGTAAATGTTCATCTTCAAAACGTCTTGGCGTCTGAGAGGATTGACTGTAGCAAAGATAGTTTGTTAAAAATGTAAAAGGAATGTGTGTACGAGAGATGATATTTGTTTAAATGGACCATGTGGTTTTTGCACCGGCGTGGAGAGAAGCACTGGTTCAAATCGTGCTGTCAGCATTTCCTCCTCTCCTATCCTTCTCTCCCACGGAGACAAGCACACATGCATGCCTGCTGCCTCTAGCCCACACACACGCGCGTGCACTCACGCTTGACACGCACGCGCACGCACACGCACACACGCACACACACACACACACACACACACACACACACACACACACGCACACACACGCACACACACACACACACCCTTTCACACACACAAGCTGGCTCTAGCAGGGTGTGCAGAAGCAAAAGCATTACTCATCTCTGCGAATGTTCCTCATCTATAATTCATGGTGCTGGGTCCCGATGATGTGACCGTGTGCTAGGCTCAGGTTGAGCTGCAAACTCACTGCACTACAGTATGGTGGCTGAATGGTGGGATTCTGGAAGGATGTCGGCGACACCGCCCATTTGATGCAAGGCTGCAATTCAAGAGAGCCTACAAGTTACAATATATATTATTTTGAAATCTTTTATTCAACATTCTTTGCAAATTTGATTTTCAATTAATTATGTGATAATTAGATGGACTATATTGGCCCATATATGTTTATGTACTTTAGTCCCTGTTAGTGGTAGTGGTAAATCTAATAATTTACTTTAAAAATCGTGGATTTCATTATCAGTAATATCCCCCCCCCCCCCCCCCCTTCTCTCCCCCCTCTCTCTCTCCTGTCTGCATTGCCTCTCCCCTGCCTATACTACCTATACTAGCTGCTCGTGCCTACCCTGTAATGGCTCCACCCACAACGACGCTTAAAAATGACATTACGGAAGTAAACAAAGAACATGTCGCATGCTACTACAGGTATGGTTTTTTTTTTCTTTTTTAGACTAAGTGTTAGAATAATCTGATAACCAATCTTGCAAATTAAAGTAAATATTAGCTGCTTCCGTTGAAAAGGAGTGTGGCAGTAATTCAAGTTGTTCACGTAGGGATTATGAAAGTCTAACGTGTGCATTAGATTCACGGTAATGCTAGCTAACCGCCTAGTTGGCTTAGCTGGTAAATTGTGGCTAGCATTGGTAATGTTCCTTCTTATATCTTAAATGTGAACACAAAATTTGAGCGTCAGTTTGTACTAGATGCAATAATAGATAGGCGAGCATTTTACAATCTAATTCTAATATTATCGTAGGAGCCAGTTAAATGGTAATAGTCTGCCAACAGCACAAGTTTGCATGATTAAGTTTTGTTTGTGTTATAGAGATATTATAGAGCCATGAACGGACAGACTGACATGGAAGTGGACTACAAGCGGAAATACAAAAATCTCAAACGCAAATTGAAATTTCTTGTTTATGTGAGTGCTCTCTTCCAGACGCTGAAAGTCTCTTGATCCCTATATATTAGCAAGGATGCAACTCGTAATATGTTATTATTTTTGTTTCAGGAACAAGAATGTTTTCAGGAGGAGCTCAGGAGATCCCAGAGGAAGCTGCTCAAAGTTTCGCGGGACAAGAGGTGGATATGCACAGAGGGATTATCGAGTGATTGAGCTAAATCTAAATGTTTACAATTCATTGTATCTAAAATATATACCCCGCCCCCCTCAGCTTCCTCCTGGATAGACTTTTACAGTATGAGAGGGTGGACGAGGACTCTTCAGGTAGGCCATATTATCCTCTTGCACTCTCAAAAAATTCCAACGATTGTGTCTACCATGCCTCAGTCCTTGTGTTTCCCCCCCCCCCCCTCAGACTCAGACGCCACAGCCTCCTCGGAAAACAGTGAAGGAGAAGGCCTCAGGGAGAGGGAACGAGAGAGAGATGCAGGGAAGAAGTGCGTGAGACTATCACGTGATTACAACAGCTGTTAAAGAAAATAACCATACACTTATACCATATCTTGTTTATTTTCCCTCACTGCACGTCTTAGAAGGAGAAGTAGTCCTGGGGCAAGCCTTCCAGCAGCCTCATCCCCCCATCTGTCCCTGCTCTCTCGCTCCGGAGTTAATGCTGGAGCATACATCAACACGGTGAGTTTTTTCATCTCTCCTCATCAGCATTGACCATTGGCAATAACTTCATCGATTGTTTCCATAATTTGTCACCAGCAGTGATGATCCCTATTTTGATTTAACATTGTCAATATGATTTATTCATTTATTTCGAGATTTATTTTGATTTGACGTACAGTATCTTATCGTTTGTCATGTTTTCATTGTCCTTGTACTTGTACATTTGTTTTTTTTGTCGTGTGTGTGTGTGTGTGTGTGTGTGTGTGTGTGTAATTTGGCACGATGTATGTTTGTGTTTCTATGTGTCTCTGTGTGTGTATTGGTGGTAATTTCACACATGGGGCCTGTGTGTGTGGTGGGCAGTTGCCCTTCCCACCAGAGTATTTGGCTCCTCCAGCGGAGCGTGTGAAGAAAGAGAGAAAAACAAAGACGCCCAAACACAAGAAAGAGACGTCGGGGAAGGTGAGAGAGGATGAGGAGAAAAGATGTCCCGACCACAGAGATAGGCTGCTCTCATACGTTTAGACACAAGTCCCTAGAACTCTCAACTCATTAAAAAAAAAAGTGTTTTCTCACTCTTCTTTAATATGCCTCCTAATGTATTCAGAACATAGAAAAATGTGATGTGTAGTGTCATGTGTAGTGTTCAAATATTTATTAACCCCCAGTTACCTAGTTAGCCATGGGCTAGCCGTTGAGCCTTGAGCTTACTGTGGATCCCTGGCTCACACAAAATAGACCACATGGAAGGCTATCCCTGGTCTGTAAACTCCCAGTCCTATTGGTGTGACTTTGTCCTCTCTCCATCCACAATCCAAAGGTTACACTCAGTGTGTCATCCACCCCACCGCCCCTCCCTCTCTGATCTCTGCATCCCTCACTTCTCTTTCTTCCTCTCTCTTCCCTCCCCTGCGGGGCCTCTCCTCAGGTGGTGGCCCCCATGGCGTCTAACTTCCCCTCGGGCCCTGCGGCTCCCCCGGCAGCCAGCGCCCCCTTCAGCTGGGTGCCCCGGCAGATGCTGAGTGGAGATGCTGCCGAGGAGGAGGGAGACAGCGAGGGAGACAGCGACAGAGACGAAGACAGGGGGGAGGGGGACGATTCTGAACTGGTCATTGATATCCCCAACGAGTGAGCCCGACTGTGTGTTTGTGTATGTGAGTTTGAATGTGTTTGTGTGTGGGTTTCTTTTGGCATTTTTTCAGGCCAAGGAGGTTATGGTGCGAGTGTATGTGGATGATATTGTGGAGATGTGAAGGTCTGCATTCCCTGCAGTTTCAAACACAGAGCCAGGCTCCCCCCTGTGGCTTTTCATGAAACTGCAGTAGGATCCTTATCTGAACCAAAACCCATCAAAACATTTGATTTACATCTGTAATGCTCCTACTATATAAGCTTGGTGTTGTTTTTTTATTTATTTTTTTATTTGCTAGTCATGGAAAACAATTAAATTGAAAAGTAGTTGCTGTTCCAAATCCAATTATGATGTCAACATTTTTCTCTTCTCAAAATGGTCTCTATCCATCTATATCTCTGTTAGATATACTATTTTGTGTACGTGCAGTATCATAGTAAACTGGTAACTTTTCCATTCACTGTGTTTTGTTTAATATTGATCTTGGCTTTCACCAAGTAAACATTCCTCCATCAACAACCAAGGCTTCAATCATTAGATACTTTTTTTTAAGAAGATTTGTCCATTTGCAACCTAAAACCAGATATGTGATTTTTACCCAAACCTCAGTGATTGTTTGACATAGTTATGACAGTACGCTTGTATTCAGCCTGCTCAATGCCCCACCCCAATGTAACACACCCAATGGTTCTCAAACTAGCAGCCTCAGCAGTTAGTTAATTTGGAATGCTGTCATACCCCCAAATGCCATATAGGAAGAGGATCAGAAACAAACAGCATTACACGCTCTGAAAATGGATAGTAAACTGACAAAAAAAAGTAGGATTTAATAGACTGGCTGCAAAAACACTATGCTGTTATACACTGTTGTCCTGGGTCTTCCTTAGGTTAGGATTAGTTAACCCCACCTAAAATACTTAGGAAATACCTCATACCTGGTTTTACAGGTAAGCCTGAGGCTACCCTTTGTCCTACCATAACTCTTCAGGAAAGTTACAATAGTGCTCCTCTCAAAGAGCAGAAAGTAAAAAAAAAAAAATGCTTTCTTCTGCTTGTACACAAAGATATCATCTGGGGACTTGATGGTAAAAAAAAAAACAACGGGTTTATATCACTTAGATCAATGTGCTGGTACTACCATCATTCAGATAGGAACCATCAGACAGCTCAGCTGCATGGCCTGATCTAAGGGGATATTTTCTCATTTCCTTTGTCTCGATGTATAAATGAGCTTATTAGGGTGAGGCATTTATCCATAACAGTTTCAAGCCTAGAACTTTGACAGCACCTTTATAGTCAACAAGACAGAATTTAGCAGAGTCTGCAGCTCTGTTCTGGGTTGCAGTAATGGGATCCTATATCTCACTCCAAGATTTCCACTGTGAAACAAGACAGGTTTTATCCCCAGCGCTTTCGGCGTGTTTTGGAAGACTGGTAGGGGTGTGTATCCAATCAAACCGTTCAGAGGGTGTATTGTTTTGGAATGCAGACCTACAGGTAATTGGCAGTTGCTTTTGGGTGTGGATGCCGTTCGTGTACTTAGCAGCTTATTACAGTGAAGGTGTAACCAGATAGAAGGGTTTAAAGAGAGCCAGGGTAAGGAATAGGTAATAGCTGGAGGGAGGGGTGAGATAGGGAGGGAGGGAGGGAGAGAGGGAGGTTGTCAGGGAGGGGGAAATGAAAGAGTAAGCAAGATTGTGCCTGCAACACTCCAGCTCTCACTGTGCAGTGGACATTAGACAAAGACAGACATGGCCGCAGACCAACTGGAAGAGAGAGCAGATTGACACAGCCACAGAAGAAAAACCATCGACAGAGATCGCCTCCATTATCTCTCCCATCCAACTACGTCAGCCTCTGAATAATTCATCAAGCCTGTGTGTGTGCGCGTGTGAGTGAGTGAGGGGGGGAAGTTGCTGAGCTCACCACCACCATGCTGCGTCCTGCCGCCGCTGTCAGTGCTGCTGTGGCTGCCTGGTTGTTGACAGGGTTGAGTCTGGGCCTGTCTCTACCAGCTGCGGAGGGTTCCCAGGCGGCCTTCTCCCTCTGCAGAGACTGCTTCCACCGACAGATTCCCCCCGTGAGAGCGGCTTGGGGTGCGTGGCTGCAGCCGCTGTGTCACAGGGTGCCAGGGGGACAGGCGTTCGCCACACTCCACCACCCGACCTGTGACACAGCCGTCTACACTGCTCTCCGTCTTGGCCATGGATGGCCAGAGAAAGAGGCAGAGGGGGAGGGTGCTCCGGTGGTAAGGACACATTACATTTCCTCTTGCTAATATAAGATGAACATGTTGGTCGATGTGGAACGATGTGTATGGGGTTTAGAAACTTAGAAATGTCTCTTAGTCTGTGGAGCCTTATGTATTTTCAGAAGAGGCCTATTGCTCGGATGTAAACAAGAAGGTGATAGAGTTCTAATGTGTATGTGGAAATATACAAATGACTCAGGAATTGAAAACACCACTTCAACAAGTAACGTTGACGATAACAGCCAAAAGCCATCCTTCTTTTTCATGTCATCTTCAGTCCTTGTCAACAATGAGTCAGGGTTTAAAAATGAATCAATCTTTTCAGGAGTCATGTGTGTTTGGTTAATCTATGTAGTTCAAACCAACACTTGACAATAAATACATGTGAAAGTTTTTCAATGTCTCTAAAGAAATCAGAATGTATTTATGTTCTTTGAGATTTCCTCCTGACAACCCAGGTAAGCAAAGGGAAGTGACCAATATAACCTCCATGATATTTAAATCTTATAGACCGAGGGGGAGGAAGATGCCTTGCTGGCAGAGGTTCCCGAAGTGATGATTCCAGCCTTCCTCAAAGTAGACGGGCAGACACCTCCTTCAGACTCCGCTCTCCAGCTGTGGGACTCCCTGGTCACAGCCCTGGTCCAGTCCAGCGTCCTTCCCCGGTGTACCTCCACAGGGGGCGATCTCTACATCCTGACTGGATCAGGGATAGAGGGGTCCGAGGACGATGGAGCGGATGGCTGCAAGGCCGGGGTGTTTTGGTCTGCTGTATGCTGTGCAGCCTCCGAGGGAGGAGAGGGTGGCTTCAGCGTGGGTCTGCTCGGAGAGGGGGAGGGAGGAGAGAGGGTGGTAGGTGTCAAGCATCTGGAGGAGCTGCTTGGCGTGGACGAACTGTTCTCTGAGGGGTGCGGTGGAACCAGCGGGGAGACAGAGGGAGACCTAGTGGCTCTTTTAACGGAAGCACTGCCCGGCGTCTTAGACCAGGAGAAATCACACGCCCCCGGTGGAGAACAGGAGGAGAATGCTGGGGAGGTTGACGATAAGTCTGAAGAACCTGGTGTAACGGATGATGTTGCACAAGAAGCATCCGGACAACCTGTCGACTCAGAGTCCCTCGATGCATCAGCTGACAACGAGACCGAAGAGTCCGGCAGTACACTGGTCTACATTATCTCCACCTCTGCCTACCTACTCACCGCACCACTGAGACCCGTGGTCTCTACCCTCGTGGAGTTCCCTGGACAGGTATACAGTCTCTGGATAACGATCTACAATATTTACCTCTCCTTACAGTATCTTTTTCTCTGTTACAGATGTCATTGTTAAGTTTTGCACCTTCCTGTTCCTTATTGTCTGGGTGTAGGTGGGATACGTTCTACAGGAGGACCTGGGGGTTCTCAGCGCCCTGCCTGGGGAAACCCTCTCCGTGTTCCACCTCCTAGCCTCAGACGTGGTCTCTGGTGTGGGCACGGGCATAGGCCTGCTGCTGGGCGTAGGAGAGAGCTGCTTCTCTGGCCTGTATTACTGTGCCTCCTCCATGGGGGAAGCCTTGTTCAGGAGCTGCCAGACCGGGGTCGTCGGGGTGGGCACCCTGGCATCGGACACGATGGGCATTTTGGGTGGGACAGTGGACAACACTTGGTGGTTGACAAAGGTCTTTGGGGGTCAACTTTGGGAGCAGAGTGAGGGGTATGTCGAAGCAGTGGTGTCTGAGATGGGAGGGCAGCTACAGTCAGTGGGTGGGGGTCTAGGGCATTTGGCATGGAGGGGGGGTAACGGGGTAGGGAATGTAGTGAGCACAGTTGGGGGTTTGATAACTGGGAGTGTGGATAAGTTTATAGGTTCAGTAACGGAGGCTTTTGGACAGGAGAACAAATGAGTGACAAATAACTACCATCACTACTGCGGCAGACATTTGCAAATATTATTTAATGAGCCAAAGGTACTAAATATGTCAGTGAATAATATATACCTTAAGACGCCTAAACTGTCCCTTTGCACACAATGCAGAGAGCACATTATGTTTATATGTTTGCACTGTGGTCATTTCTATACTTCAGAACGATGTATGATCCTGGGTAGATATTTGCAGCAGCTTATAAGACGTGATAAAAACAGTTTTAAATAGATAATCTAGTTGGGCCTATGACCTGCAATCAAAGAGTAATCTAATGCAAATTGCTGATTTATGTCTAAATAAAGGCTACACTGATTTTGTTATTCACACTGCTCTTTAAATATTGGTGTTTAAAGCTTCTGAATGTTTAACTACAATAAACCCTTAATATTATCACATAAAGTTTCCAGTTTGTTTGTTGTCTCATAGTCATAGTATAGTCATAAACCTACATAAAAGTTAGTCGTGGCCCCCAGCCGCAAAAAAAGATCAGACAAACAAAGTTTGTTTTACCAAAGCGATAATGAAACAGTTTATCTCTGTACATCCATTCATGGCTAATATTATTGTCTGGGTTATTTTTCTTGGTAAACATTGAAAGTGTGTTAATAACCAAAAGGCATTCACCGAGGTCTACTTGGTGTGGCGGAAATGAAATGAGCCACGGGGTCCTTGGATCGCAGATCATGTTCACCACATTGCATCAGAAAACAGCGACTCGACGGCGTGTCCTTTTCGCAGATTGCACCACATAGTGGCAGGCTAGACTCATCTGGAGTCTCCTGTATTGCTAGCTAGCTTAAGCTGACTTCTCTCTCTTCATTCAAAGGTTTGGACATTATTTCTAATTCATCAAAGTAATTAATTTTGTGTTTAACATGTGCAGGGAACTAAACCTGATCATTTTTAAATTGCTCATTAACAATCTTAACATTTTATGCCAAGAAAGTTATCGTTTATGAGCTATTCAAATAGCCAACTGTATGGGTAGTAGTTTCCCTTGACTTGCTAACTAGCCAGCCACAAACTTACAGGGGTCTAACATAAGCTTCTAATATTAGCGAGTTGTCACTATGAATGCAATTCGATTGAACTATTTGACTCAGACTAGGTAGACTAGGTAACTGTCACAAACCTAACGTGTTAGTTACTAACAAGTAACGTTCATATTTTGCATTGACGTTACTTTTAAACCATGAAGCAGTGCAGTGCATTGTTTTCGTTCAATGAATGTGAAGTACTTCCTGTATTACAGCTTTTGGGAAACGTATCTTGCACACCAATACTACCATCCTCGCCCTTAGCTGAGATGTCTCTACTTTCATCTTGCTACTACTTGAAATGCCTGTAATTTGCGTCCTCTAGGGATGGCGTCTCTCTACGTATCCCCCCATCCTGATGATTTCAGGAGCTTGCTGGCTCTCCTAGCAGTTGAGTACTGCCCCTCCTCACGACCCCGCACTGTCACAGAGGAGCCTCCAGCTTCCCTGGCTACCCGCTCGCGCCCAGCACTGGTGCTGGATGCTGGGGGTGCAGACTCTGTGCTGACTGGCTCTAGTGCTGTAGGCTGGTACCTGGCCCTACAGGGGAAGAGGGCTGGGCAGGACGCTAAGCAACAGAGTCAGGTCTGGCAATGGCTCAGCTTTGCAGACAATGAGCTCACCCCTGTGTCCTGTGCTGTGGTCTTCCCTCTGTTGGGAGTGATGGGTGTGGACAAGAAGGTGAGATACACTCTTATCCACAACACACACTCCTGGAAAACGTACACACACGGTCTTCATATAGCCAGTTCAGTTGGTAATGTGTGTGACGGTCTGTTGTTGTTTGCCAGCTCCAGCAGAGTGCTCGGGCCGAGCTGCTGCGTGTGCTGAAGGTGCTAGACAAAGCCCTGGAGCCTCGGACCTTTCTGGTGGGGGAGGCTGTCAGCCTGGCTGATATCGCTGTGGCAACCGCGGTTCTCCTGCCCTTCAAATATGTAAGTCTCCTCCGACCGATCCTTATTCTGGCATAGTTGTGTGTTATGATAATGTGGTCTGTACACAATCCACACTCTTGAGGCACAAAAACTAAATTGGTTATGGCGGAGTCTTTAGATCACTCACTCGGCCGATTATGAGAGTGTACGGTTGGACCCTTCCTATCCTTTTATTGAACCCCCTCCCCTGATGTTGTCCTAGGCCTTGGAGCCCTCAGATAGGAAAGTACTGACCAACGTGACCCGGTGGTTTATGACCTGCATCAACCAGCCTCAGTTCCTTAAGGTCTTGGGGAACATCTCTCTCTGTGACAAAATGGTCCCAGTCACGCCCAAGAGTCCCCTGGCTGCTAACGCCACCAAGGAGGCCAAAGGAAATCCTACTGCTGAGGCCAACGCTGCCAATGGTACAATTCTCATTGTATGTGTGTACTTATTCAAGTGTCCTAACCTGGATGTAAGTCAGGACTGGAAAAATAGGGGAGTTTTCCAGGTAGCAAGTCAAATTGGAAATAAAACTGAGAAATGTAATAAGCCTGTCATTAAAAACAGGCTTGCCAATAAGTAACTTACTCTTCAACAAAACACCAAATACATTACTTTCTTACTTCCCCCAAAAAGCTAAACATAGTTGGTGATGTTAATTAGCCTGAAATTACGATGAATTCAACATTTTAAATCACAGTTCCGAGTTTCGAGATCCACATATTTCAAGAGGACCTCATTGGGAATGTTAGTTTTGCATAGACCCCAGTCTGAACGCACATTCTTACCTTCCTAAACAAACTACAGGGGGAGAATTCGCTCCATAATTTCATTTGACCCCATCACATGTGCTTGTTATGAAACCGTATTCATTGTTGTCGTTTTGGGGCAGGCCCGCCAAAGACAGAAGCACAGCTAAAGAAGGAAGCCAAAAAGAAAGAGAAGTTGGAGAAGTTCCAGCAGAAAAAGGACATGGAGGAGAAAAAAAAGAAACTGGCACCACAGACAGAGGTAGATGGATGGAGGGCTGTGTTTTGTATCTGAAATATGGTTCTGCAAAAAAAGAATTGTCTTTAATTGTGTTTGCATTATTTAACCAGTCTCTATTCACATTTTTTTCTGTGCTGCAGAAAAAGGCGAAACCTGAGAAGAAGAAGGAGCTGGGGGTGATTTCATACGACACCCCCACCCC
>CM030178.1:6713446-6760946 GCA_017639675.1 Aplochiton taeniatus
TGGAAGACTCATGCTGACCTCCTTTCTCTCTCTCTCTCTCTCTTCTCTTTTCTCTCTCTCTCTTCTCTCTCGCTCTCTCTGTCTCCCAGGCAGGGACATCAACCTTGATGTAAACCGTATCCTGGGCTACCGCCACTTCTGCAACAAGCTGTGGAACGCCGTCAAGTTTGCCATGAGGACGCTCGGCGACAACTTTGTTCCATGGGAGAAGGCCCAGGTGAGGGTGTGGGGCTGGGGCAGAGAACACCCGAGAGGGAAGGAGAAAGCCAAGTGACCAAATATTAGTTTGTACACTCGCCGTTATAATATTCTCTATGTGGTATATTTTTGTAGCTTGCCTTAACCCCTGTGCCCTTATCTCAACAGAGTTAAGACATTTTAATGACCGTGGTTTTATTTCCTCCCTCCCAGCTGTGCGGTGAGGAGAGCGTGGCCGACCGGTGGATCCTGTCCAGGCTGTGTGCCGCCGTGGGGCTGTGCGGCGCAGGCTTCCAGGCCTACGACTTCCCCGGCATCACCACGGCCATTTACAACTTCTGGCTCTACGAGCTGTGCGACGTCTACCTGGTACGGCTCCGGTCCTGTTCTTTACCTTTTATACAACCACAACAGCACACACATGAACACCAAGCCACCGGCCATCTTCTTTAACGTCCACCTATCGACCTACCTGTACACCCGCCCACCGTGTCGTTCCTCTCCCTGACTCCCGTCCTCCCTTGCGTCCCCGTTCCCCCGGTCTCCAGGAGAGCGTGAAGCCGGTGTTCTTCCGGGCGGAGGAGGACGGTGGGAGTCAGCGGGAGGCCCTGGTGTGCAGGCAGACCCTCTACACCTGCCTGGAGACGGGCCTGCGCCTGCTGGCCCCCATCATGCCCTTCGTCGGCGAGGAGCTCTTCCAGCGGCTGCCCCGACGGCGGCCGCACGACCACCCGCCCAGCATCAGCGTCACGCCCTACCCCGAGACGGACGAGGTGAGAAAGGAGGGATGCGTGGGAAACGGAGTGCCGACTCCCGACTTGAATCTCGGGCCGTATTCCTGAGGGGAAGTCACGGCTGTGATTGTGTGTGTGTGTGTGTGTCTGACGGCCATTGTATGCGTTGTGTGGCTGTAGTTCTGCTGGCACAGTGAGGAGGTGGATCGTCAGATGGACTTTGTAATGACGGTGGTCAAGACTGTCCGCTCGCTGAGGGCCGACTACAACCTGACCAAGACCCGCGCTGACTGTGAGAGCACACACACACACACACACACATATCCACATCAAAACAAGTCCGTGGTTATTAAGCTAAGGTCATTAGAAGAAATATTATACACCAAAATATAATGCATAATGAGGCAATTAATCTGCTGCAACTTCGTACCCAAGGCTACCTCCAGTGTATCGACTCTGAGACTGCAGCCCTGGTGCAGAAGCACAGTCTGCAGATCCAGACGCTGTCCTACTCCCAAGCCGTCCACGCTCTCACACCCGACCAGGGGGCTGTTCCCGTGGGCTGCGCTGTGGCCATCGCCTCGGACCGCTGCACTGTAAACCTCATGCTCAAGGTAAGGGCCGTGCACCGACTAGTAGGCAGACTCCCCCCCCCCCCACACACACACACACACACACCCCCGCCCCATCTCTCGTCGCTGGTGTACTTGAAAAATACGAGTGGGTAAAAGTAGGTAATGGCTGTGCCTTTGTTTCTCTTGCACCCCAAAAGGGTCTCATTGACGTGGAGAAGGAGGTTGCTAAGCTGACAGCGAAGAAGGGCGAGTTGGAGAAACAGATGGAGAAGTTGAAGGAGAGGATGGCCAAGGGTGACTACAAGGAGAAGGTGCCAGTAAAAGTGCAGGAGTTGGATGCTGAGAAGGTAAGCCGTGGCAGAGCTGTGTGGTCCAATAAAGACACTAATAGCATACATGCCGGGTTAGTCTGCAGGTGTGTTGGAAATCACTTGATATTGCTTATGATGGTGGTCACGTATGTATTTCACATTGATCATACTGTCAGCGTCAAGTCATGCACACAACTAATTGGTTGCCAACGATCTCTCTCCTACAGCTTCGACAGAGCCAGACAGAGCTTGAGAAAGTGGAGGAAGCCATAGCCAATTTCAAGAAAATGATGTAATTCCTGCCTCTTGCAATATCAATGACTAGATACCCTTAACAACCCTGTCCTTTTGTTCTTGTCAATTGTCCATTTTTATAGATACTTAAGGATCTAAATAAATCTGTTGTATTAGAATCTGTGTGTTCTTTCAGACTACATATATTGAGACATTTTTGAAGCACTGTGTCTGCAGATGATTGATGATGTAAAAAAAAACATTATGAACAGTCTGTCCCTTTTTCAAACGTTTTATTCACCATATTTAATATAACATTTAAGAGGATAATTTCAGGATACAGCTTTGTTCAAACAGTGTCCACATCAGATAATGTGGGGGAAAAGAAGCGCTTCAAAAGGAAAACTGGCTGCATTTGTAAAAAGTAGTCCATTTGCTTTTTTCCCCCCCTAAGAGAACCTTGAATGCTTTTATCACATTCATGAACATTTGCGTTGCTTGAATAAAACCTTAGTGCTTTTTTTTTCTATGACAGATCTATTGCACAAATGCAGCCAAAGAGGAAAAACAAATGGGAGGAGAAGGAGGAGGAGATAGGGATATTGTACCGTAACTTAAAATGCATCCTTTCGTCAATGGAAGCCTTTGATTAACATGAACCAAAACATAAAAAGAATGCATTTTAAAAGACTTTCTGGCAGCGAGAACGTGCGCTGCAGGACTGGATGGTTTAAAATAGAAACGCCGCCAACAGTCCGCAGGCCGAGCACACATCTGTCACGGCAACAACTCTGGGACTCGGAGACGTTCACAAACTGCCCACAGCTTCTCCGGCTGTTGATGACCCAGACGCAACCTGTGGCCCTGATCTTTCCCCCTCGTCCTCCATCGATCGATCCCTTCACAATCTCCAGGGGGTCTGGAACTCCGAGAAGGGCAGGGGAGTGCAGTGTGTCGTGTCGAAGTTCCGCATGTACTTCCGAGCCTTAAAGAGGGGTGAGAGCAGGATATGAAGAGTCGTCGGAGAGTATGAGGACGGTACAGCCTGTGAAGATTATATTAAGGTCCAGGTAGTCTAGCTTTGTCCTCTACACAATGGGCCAACTCAATAGTGTTTGCACTGGGGGGAATGAAATCGAATTCAACAGGCACTACCTAGGGAGGAAAGCAAAGCATTAGCTGTAATTGATGGTGCACCTTCCTATTCAGCGGTAAATTACTTCAATAAGCCCAACTCGGCAAAATATATTACACCAGTCAACCTGAGAGCACAGGTGATTTGGTTGCCAGGGCGACCGGAAAAGTGTGCCTGCACGTGGTAATGATGTCTGAGCAAATGATTTCAGAGGAGGGGGGGGGGGCGGGGGTTCACCCGGGTTTTGAGAGAGAGAAAATTGGTGGAGACAAAATGAGTCTTTAAGGAGATAAGAGACGGGGATAAAAGAGTTGCGGAACCACGTCTGTCTAGACAACAAAGGTGCATGAGAGGGGAAACCATGGTAACGGGGCGACGGAGGGAAAAGGAGAGAGGAGGGCATTACCAAGAATAGGGCCAGCTGTCGCCTTCCCTCCAGCGTCATGTCCTCGCCTAACAGAAGAGGACACTTAGTTAGATAGGCAGGGCACTCAGGAAACGAAATGAGCGGAACCTTTTGGCCATTTATTCGGAATTAGGCTGAGAGGGACGGCCCTTTAATGACCCCCTTTTTTTTGGGGTTGTTGCCTTACCGACGGTCCAGGGGAAGGACACGTCTCGGTCTGTCTGGTAGGACTGCAGGACGGACAGGCACCAGTCGTCGTCCACCTGGAAGCTGCTGTACACCGAGGCTGCACCGGAGACAAAAGGCCGTTACAAGTATCCCTCCGCTTAATAACGCCCTCACAGAGGACACGTAGGCACGCTGTACGCCCACACACACGTACCCTCCTCGAAGGGGTTGGAGGCTCCTAGCCACTGTCTCACGGCCCTCACCCCGTCGTCCGTCATGACCTTTGGGTACCTGGACAGGAAGTGACACGGTTAGAGTCATTCAACCGTGTTGGGGGTGGGTATTGGGAACGCCGGGCGGAAGCGGTGCAGACCTGAACTGGAGCAGTTTGAGGAGGAGGTCGTTGCCTCTGTTGGACATAATGTCTTCTGGACCTCTGCAGAGACAACCCAACAACCAAAGGCTTCAGTGGGGACATACTGGTTGCTTGGCATAATAATACTGGATTCATGAGCAATAGCATGTCCACACAAAGCATAATACACAACACACACACATAAAAGGTGGTATTCACAAGAGCTAGTTGAGAACCCTTTCATCGCAAACCATCATTTAGAATTCGGGTCACTTCTGATGCGAACAAGCATAGCAATGGAGGTGGTTCATTTACACACCGTCCGCACACCGTCTACTCACGTGGTGGTGATGATCTCGTCTTTCGTTCGTCTGATCAGAAGCACTGGCCCGTGGTATCTGGGGGGAGAACAGGTGTCACACCATTAACATTCCCCACAAACTACGGTTCCTAGAATGCATAGGGGTTACGTAAATCGTGGATGTGATAAGGTTGGTTGAGTCGCAGATTTCAAAGCAGCCATTGCTACGCAAATTGTGGGTGGTCAGTTGGTTTGTGCGTGCAGATTCTCACTTACTTGCAAAGCTGCTCTGCGTTGTTAAGGTTGATGTATTGTCTGACCGTGTGTTGTACTAGTGGCCCTAGAGAAAACACACACGCACACACGTCTTTACAGATTCTGAAATGAACCACTACCCCACCATCATACACCATGACCTTTGACAAGCCTCCTTCGGACTCACTCCAGCTGTCAGGCATGACCTTGAGGGCGAGGGGTAGGAGGTCATCAAAGGAGGCGTCCAACACCAGCGCCTGGATCTCTGGGTACGACATCACCGCCCAACTAGCTGCGGAGACAAATGGTTAGGGGTAAGGAGGGGTGGAGAACACAGGGAGGAGCGAGAGAACAGAGTGAAGAGGAAGTCCCCTCTCTCTTGATCCCTACCTGTGTAGCCACCGATGGACCAGGCGTACACCACGATGTCGCTGAGCTGGAAGCCCAGTTTGTGGATGGCAAACTGGATCACCACGTCCATGGCATTGGCCTCATTCTGGGGGAAGGGAACACCCTGAGAGACACAGAGAGGACACCGTTAACACTGTCGTCGTCGGCGGCGACATCATGCATAGAAATGTAACCCCTATACATTCAGGAGCACACAGCCTAGCACTGGCCTAGCGTTTTGAGGCCACCAGAGCAGTATGGAAACTCTAGTTTTTCTATATGCTATGTGAGACAGATTGATGGTGAAAATAGTTTAGTATATGAAGGTGTGATATAATGTCTGGATATAAAACTGGATTTATAAAGTGCCTTCCAGTGTTACGAGGTTCTAAAAGTGTAAAAATTATATAACAAAAAATTATAATAAAAACTAAAAAATGTATGACACTAAGTTATCTATAAAACCAAATAATAAAATACATAATAAAAGTTTGTGTTGGTCACATACGACTCCAAGTTTCCTTGAAGTGAGGAGTAGCAGTAGTAATAGTAGCAGTAGTAATAGTAGCAGTAGTAATAGTAGCAGTAGTAATAGTAGCAGAGTAGAAGCATTATTTGATAACGGGCAAATCCACTGCTGTATTTTATTTCAGACGCTGTCTGTTCCTATCAGAAGATATTCCGTTTGGTGAAAGGTAAATAGCCCACAGACACTCCAGCTTACCGTACTTCCTGCAAAACCAGGGTGGTTCCATCCCAGCACGGAGAAACCTCCTGTGGTCAAAAACAAACCCAAATCAACTAGGTACATTCAACCCTTCCATCTCTAATGACACATCGCCCGATCAGTAATATCTGGCAAGGACCTGGCAGAGGTTTCCAAACTGGACCTTTTCTCGCCCTCTCCTTTACCTTCCAGTGGAGTGTTCATGCAGCCGACCTCATAGAAGCCTGCGTTCCCCTCACAGCAGATGACCTGCAGGGAAAACCCAGAGCACAAAGAACCTTGGGTAATGTAGTTCACTGAACGTCCAGGGGAAAATACGGATAGGTCCGACGCCTTACCAAAGTTTGGCCATTCCGTCCCCGCTCGCTCCGGCGGTCCACAAACATGGTGTCGATCTCATTCCCGTCGCAGGCTACCAGCTTGTTCCTCTGGCCTTCAAACTAGACAGAGTCAAGGGCAATCACTGTTAAAAGATATCAGTAGAAGAGATCTACTTATACAGAAGGTCTATATCATGTGTGTGTTTCTACTGGATAATTCTTTCTAAAAGGTGTGTGTGTGTGTGTGTGTGTGTGTGTGTGTGTGTGTGTGTGTGTGGGTGGTCACCTCCTCTATGAGCCTGGCTTGGCCTTGTTGGAGCATAGGCCTCATCGCCTTCTGCAGTAAACCCACAGAGCCTGGGTAGAGCATCCTCCTCCCGAACGAATGGACAATCAGAAAACTGGAGAGGAGAAGACAGACCATGAGAAAGGGAAAAACAAGACGCTCCTCCAAAGAGGGCCGGCAGAGCCATGAGCTCAGCTTTGCCAGTGTGGTGGTGCTGGTGGTGCTGGTGATCAGCACCTGACGACGTGACACGGTAGAGTGCGTACGGAGTTGAGGAGGCTGTCGGCCGCTCCACGCAACCTGGGCTCCGGCTTCAGCAAGGAAACGCCCGCCTTGGACAGCTTCCTGTCTCAAACACACACATGCGCACACGCACACGCACACGCACACACACACACACACACACACACACACACACACACACACACACACACACAAACACTGGTAAATGTGACGCAGACCTGGACTCCACGTGGATAACAGAAAGGGAAGCAGGTGGTTGGATGCACTGCATGATTCAAATGAGCGGCGCCGCGGGGGGAAACGCGAGGCACCACTTACGGATTGCTGACTTCGGTCCAGCTGAAGTCCGCCGGCCAGTGGGAAAAGTCAAAGTCAAAACATCTCAGCAGTTTC
This sequence comes from Aplochiton taeniatus, assembly GCA_017639675.1. Classification (NCBI taxonomy): domain Eukaryota; kingdom Metazoa; phylum Chordata; class Actinopteri; order Galaxiiformes; family Galaxiidae; genus Aplochiton; species Aplochiton taeniatus. Next base: position 6,720,478 of record CM030178.1, read on the forward strand.
TGCAGAGAGAGCACGAGAGAATCCATTATGAGAGCAATGAGAGAGAAAAACAAGGTCTGTGGCGAGGGAGATAAAACAAGTCTTTGGCTAAGTTCTAATCAAGGGATTTGCACTCGGCTATCTACTATTTCCATGAATAATATTAGAGAGAGCCGGAGTTTGCTGTCAGTGGTTGCCCTAGCATTGCCATGGCCCCGCACCTTGTTGCTAGGTGTGTGGTTCTTCATGGTCTCTTCCAGAATGGAGAGGAACTGCACGTACTCCGAGTTCCTCCAACGCCCCCAGCCTGCGAGCGATCGAGGGAGCGGGGGCGGGGAGAGACAAAAGGGAAAGAAAGATGTGGAGGGAGGAGGAGGAGAAAGAAGAGGTGGTGGGGGTGGGGGGGGTGATGAGTAACAATTTCTCATCAAATCCCCCAGGGTGTACTTAGTATGCTTATTAGGTCTAGACCTTGGTTGACACTCCCAATGGTAATGAAATCCCAATGCCCTGAATGTCCTACGTTGGGTCAGGTGCAGTGTGCGAGCAGTGGGAGTTCACGTAAAGATGCAGCAATGCGAAAAAACCAATCGTTTGGATGGCAGATGGAAAAGCCAGCCGGCTTACCTCTGAGACAGGCGACACCAAGTAGACACACCAGCAGAGTTCCCACATACTGACTGACTGGAACCAGCTTACTGCTGCAGATATAGCCTGGCGGACAAATAGCATAAGGAACACTCTTAACGACAGAAAGATAGGGCTAGTTTCCCGGACACAGACTAAGCCAAGTCCCAGACTGAGAAACATTTTCAATGAAGAATCTCAATTGACAGTCACATTTAGTATAGGACTAGGCTTAATCTACGTCCAGGAGACTGGCCCCTAAAGCACAGTACACAGACTCCCAACGGAAAACCAACAGCATCAAAATGTCACCCCAACAGGGACCAGTACAATGCACTAGTCATCAATTTTGATAGGCATTTTTGGGGGGAGTTTGCAAAAATTGGTGGAAGTGCGGTTGATATTGCAGGTGTCCTAAAGCTGCATCCAAACAGCATTGACCCGTGACACACTGTGCCTCGTCAGCAGCCAGAAGAGGACGCCGCTTCCACCGCCACACAAGAGCAGAGTCAAATTCTACCCCAACTAGGTCCAAGTTGGTAAGCCTTGCTCAATTACAATGTCTGCCATAACTTTAGAGAATGACCCACGTGATGTGAATGTTGCTAGGCAACTCAAAAGGGAACTTGTCAGTAATTAATAATTGAAAGGTTAGAATTACTGCTGGTATAGTAGCTGTGTACACATCTGTCGTTTTGACACATTAAATATTAACTGTGTTTTGTTTTTGAAGTCCATAGACTTCCATTTTGCCCAACCATCAAGGGCTGGAAATGAGGCTAACTAGCCAGGTTTGCTAATCAGTTAAATGTCCCTGGTTGTTTTATAGCGGACAATGTTATTTCTACCAGGCCAAAAATGTACTGAACAAGCTTCTGAATATGCCGAGTTGTGCAACCTTAATTCAGGCAAATGTTTTGGGATATAATCTCAACCCGCTTGACCTTGGCCTGTCTCCAAAGTACCAGTAAAAAAAAAAAAAAAAGATATATAGAACATAGCATTAGATTAAATAAATTAAAAAAAATGTAATACTTTCTACAGCTGTGTATATTTGTCTGATTGCGTTATGCCTCTAATGCAGGCATCCTAGAAAGCACCATGCGCCTACCTTTTCTATAGAGATAGCAGAGCAGGATAGGGGAGCTATAGTACGAGAGAGACCAAAGTGCTGAAGCCTGGGGGGAAAACACACACACACACGCACACCACACACCACACACCACACACCACACACCACACACACACACACACACACACACACACACACACACACACACACACGGTTTATTGTTTTGAATGCATAGCGACTCTTAACCCCCAGTTTTTGTATTTACATATGGTAGCTGGTGTACTCGCCCTGGAACTGAGAAAACTATCGTTTTTGGAATCAGAAAAATTATCCATACAACGGAAACAAATTGGCTGATGAAAGAAGTTTGGGTCATTGAATTCCATTTCTTTGTAAAAGCATACCTGAAACTCAACAAAAATGATTTTATTCTATTTTCTCCAGACACTCTGATGTTGAAATCAGACAACCATCTAGCTTAAAACAAACCAGAAGTTGAGAAATCACTTAGTAGAAGGCGTAAATCTGCCTCTGGTAGGCCTGTTAGTTGACTTTTCTGTAAAAAAGCCTATTATAAATACCACACACCTGTAACTTAGCATCATATTGTTGTGTACATTTTCGCTAAGGACTTTCAACAGTCTCACTTTAAGATTGGGCTTTAAAAGAAAACGTTGATTTAAAGAGCTTTTAATGAGTATCTTGACTTTTTAAAGGTAAAGGTGAAATATCAAATTTATTTACCAAAACATTTTTGTTCACAGGCTATGGGTAAAGATATTTCTTCCGGCTTTGGACAGGCTGTTTAAGATATTATTTAGAGCTGGGGCTACCAACTAGAAGTAATGTAATGGAGTATCAGCAGATGTAATCACAGTTTAAAAAAAAAAATTCACTACTGTAGCCTATGCATAGCAATACTACTCTACCAAACAAAATCCTACTTACCCAACCAAGGATGCTGTCAGTGTGTTTTTCCAGACTATTAGGTGGATAGGTCCATCCCTAGAATATATGTTTAATAAGTAAGAAGTTAATTAAAGGTTTCCACAAGGTCTACTCCACATGCACTCGTTACAAATCCATTCTAAATAAAAACATCGCAAGGTCCCGGGTCACTACTATAAAAACAAAAGCACATCACATCTTACAACGATGTGTTGACTTTTTAATTGAGATATTTGTTGCAAAACATTTATTAAGTTTACGTTTTTCATAAATATGAATCGGAATGAGTGCTAAGTCATCTGACTGCAATTTGGAGAATACGGTCATTTGTGACTTAAAAGAGTAAATTAGCCGTCCTTTGCAGGCTTGGGAGAGCATTGCCATTATACAATTCGGCCAAATGTCCAAGGACCTGCAGTACGTCTGCCTTTTAGCTAAACTAAAGTGTATTGGTGTTAGCCAGCTAACGTTAGCTTGAACTGACAGCATCAACCGTAGCGTCAAAACATTTCGATTAGTTTAATTGTAGCCAGGTTAGGGAGCTACGTGTTGTTAAACCAGCTTCCACTTGAATTTATTTATCTTCTTTGGGAAAATCTACACGTCTTACACTTTGCACATTGTCTCAGCTGTCATTCATTCTATCAGTAAAATTTCAATAACACACATGTAACTTCCGGTGTGTAGCCAAGGAGGGCATTGTAGCGAGATGCTGATGAAATTAATATATATTTTGCTGACAGTCTGTCACCACCAAAATTCATGCAAATAGACAAGCTAACCCTACCCTCCTCCCCGTTCTCCCTTCGGTTCGAGACTGATGTGGTGAACGATGAATACGCTGTAGATGAGGCCCAAAAAGACAACGAAGCCACGTCCAGCCGGCCATTCTTCCACTGAAGGATAAGTACGGAAGCCTACAGTAGCCGTAAAAAACAAATGCAGAAGCGTTTGGAGTTGGTGGAACAAAAACTGCCATGTATTGAAGACTTGTTCAAAATAATGTATATTTAAGGCAATAAGAAACACTTGAATTCATTTTGCATGTTTTTTATTTACGTACATGAGCGGAGGAAAACACTGAAAAACACTTTCTGTGAAATAATAGTCCCTAACAAAAGTAATACATCATATAATCTTTATACAATAATCCTAATACAACAGATTTCTCCAATTATTACATACATATAATAAAATATAAAAAGCAAAACCTACCCTATGGAAAGTACACTTATAAACAACAATTCAATCTTTTTGATAATCACATTATGTTGCAGTACATTGTACTCTTGTTCTTAGACTTTGGAACAGCCTTGCTGAAAATATACTATTTACTTTTACATTGCTTCTAAAGACCTTCCTGTATAAATATGAATTCAATGGCTACACATTTTTTTAATATATATTGTTGCTTGTTTGACCTTTTGTTTTATGGCATTCAATTTATTTATTTAGTCTTATTTCAAACCCTTTTCATTTTGTAAATCTTGATTTCTTGCCTTGTGTTATGTCTATTGTCTCCACTTGCTACTTTGCATTGATTAAACTGTTGTCTTGTTGTCAAAGCACTTCATAACTCGCGTAAGAAAAGAGGTTAACAAATAAAGCTATTATTGCTAATTGAGCTTCAACTGTGCTGTTTCTGGACAGAATGTCTTCCTTGGGAATCTTTGAGTCTGCACTCTTACAGGCATGCATGTTTTAGTTCACATATCTGTATGAAAACAGAAATATTGAAATGTCCTTTTGTGTCTTTTCTTTAATCTCGATGTCTCATTGGGAGACAGTTTCTATTCCAGAAGAACTGCATATGAATGAGTGATTGAATTAATGTATTTTTTTACAGTGGCCCACAGAGACAAAGAAACTAAACACTAAGTACATAAATGCTATAACAATATCTATTGACTACCTAATGACTTCAGGCAGCTACGAAACACATTATTTATGTATTTTCTTTAACAATGGCTGTTTTGTTCATAACCCTTTTTCAGGTGGAAGCTGATGGCCCATGAATAAGCAATCAGAGCTGACACGGTTCATATCTGGAAAAAATAAATAAAACATATTGTTATAATAAAGCCAGACCACCTCAAAGACAAATCCAATATTGTTAATTGTATTATTTATGTCACACAACACTTATCCAATCCATAGTACAAGTAGTATTTAGGATCAGCTCAGTGCTGTCAGTGTATCATGGGACATTATAGTGGCAGAGTGATGTTCAGGCTCGCATGATTGATGGGGGATGAGAAGACTTGTGAAGGGCAGATGGGAAATGAGCAACGTAACACACACACACACACACACACACACACACACACACACACACACACACACATATATACGCAAACACACACACACACACACACACACACACACACACACACACACACACACACACACACACACACACACACACACACACACGCAGGTGACCTAGGGCTGTTTACTTACCGATCCAATTCCTTATAAACATCCTCCTCCCCTGTGGGCTTCAGGTCCTGGGAAGAGGAGGGAAAGAAGGGGAGGGTCCAGCAGAGTGAAGGGTGGGAGAGAGGACAGGAAGAGAAAGAGGTGGAGAAAGATCCATGGTAGTGAGACCAGATTTATCTCTGTCCTGGGTGTGATGCAATTGATTTGTTAATATCACTAATGTAAGGCTGACAGTTAGGATCTGGTGGGTTTATCTGAGGGAGGGCTGAGGACTGGCCTGGGGGCTGGGGGAGGAAGGAGGGAATATCTGCTGGCAACGGAGGGAGCAAATGGTGGGTGTGGGTGTTTCTGTGTGTCTTAAAGTATGTGTGGAGTGTGTGTGTATGTGTGTGTGTGTGTGTGTCTGTCTGTCTGTCTGTGTGTGTGTGTGTGTGTGTGTGTGTGTGTGTGTGTGTGTGTGTGTGTGTGTGTGCATGCACATTCACCCATGTTCTCTTTCTCTCTGTCTCTATCACACACACACACACACACACACACACACACACACACACGGCTGGAGAAACGCCTCTGCGACTGTGATGAGGACAGCGCAATAACTCACCATGTAGACGGAACCCTGGGGAGAGGTCTGTGGGGACAGAAGGAGAGGCCAGAAAAAAATGGGTTTATTAAGCTCCCACTGAGAGAGGGGAGTGGGGAGAACGAGATAGACAGGAGACGGATGTGTAAGAGACAGAATGACGGGAGGCGGAGTGGCAGGGAGAGATAAAGATAAAACCGAACGGGGAGGAGAAGTGAAGGGGGAAAGAGAGCCAGCTACATGGAGGAGGCAGGAGAGAAGATAGGAGGGGAGGGGCCGCGGAGAGCGGGGAGATTCATCACAGAGTATTGAAACGTTGAGATCACATAAATCCATCACCTGTCTCAGGTCCTCAGGATTTTCATAGATGTTCTCCACCTCCCCCGAGTAGTGGGAGAGAGACTGCTCAATACCTGCAAACAAACACACACACACACACACCCACACACCCACACATCCACACACACACACACACACACACACACACACACACACACACACACACACACACACACACACACACACACATACGGTGAGGGGGAGCCAGCTTCATTACATCGACCTCTGAGGATGTCATGCCCCATATCACTCACTGGAGCTGACGGGTCCGAAAGATGGAGAGAACACGCAGGGATCAAAACAAGAAAGCGCCGGAAGACTCACCACGGCGCGAGATGTGTCCCTGTCTCCATAGCAACACACCGGCAACCGCGGCAACCAGGAGCACCAGGAGTAATAATGCAGAGATGGAGGGTAGGAGGGGGAGGGAGGGGGTGGCGACACTGATGCTCTCTAAAAGGAAAAGCGAGAGATCACCATGAGTAAGACTCCACAAAGGCAGAATGAAGTCCAAACTTTCAGAGTAGCCTGCGCCACTGACTGTGAAGGGCAGTAACAGTGTAATAGTAACAGTTTCCCAGTAGAGGTCCTCTCTGCTCTTTTCCTAAGGCCTGGAGGTCTGTGAGATTTAACACGACTATTTCCAAGCGCAACGTTTGCCCGAGGACATGCTTTGCTGTGTAATCTTATACAAGAGCCTACTCTGTATTCCCCCTCACGTTGCTTACGACGGCTCAAAAATGTTAACATCAAATGTTGGATTTCACCATCTGAGAGGTTCATAATCACTGAAGGGGTTGTAAGAAAAGCTGTGCTGTTTGGAGCTGGCTGCCATATCCCAGATAATGGCTTGTCACTTGAATCAAGGTTCTAGCCGAGCAGCTCCATGGACATCTGTCTGAGTGACACTCAGGCTGGACAATCGGGAAGTGAGGTCAGTGCAGTCAAAGGGACGCGTCTGGAGGAAAAGATTAAAGCTTTTTCTTTCCAGGATCCGAGACAGCAATACAAAGACAAAATCATAAAAGCAAGAAAATTTGGTGTTAATCCAATTTTACGTCAACCTGTTCAGTAGTTATAAAATAATCCTTAGTGTACTTATACGTTGTGCTCTGTGTGTGTCTAAAAGCACATCTTACACTGTGTGTTTTATTCAATGTGGAATGTTTGTCATCTATAGCTGCAGCATGATTGAAAACCCAAGCCAAATTTGTGGGTTAATAAAGTTAATCTTAATCTTAATCCTATTAAAGTATTGGTTTAGTGAACTCCCTAGAAAATATTGCATCATGTTACATACATGTGAGTGGTCACACTGACAAACAAGAAAAGATGTAGGGATAATCTATGGTTTATGCAAAATCCTCGATGAAACTGAGGGAGACATAGGGATCAGGAAGCATGAGAGTATCACACACATTGCGTAAGAATACTATTAGTTACAGTCAAATTGTCTTTTGTAGGCAGCACACGCAGCCAGACCGGCTCAGCGAGTCAGGTTTGTTTGCATGGTGGTGAAATGACATCACTCATGCAAACACTGCCAGATGGTAATGTGGGAGCTGTGTGGGAGGTGCTAGTTTCCACAGAAACTAGAGTACTGTACCTGCCCAAAGGAACAAGAGTTCCGCCTCTCCTCAGCCAATTCATTAAGGTGCACAAACCACACAGACAGTTTGCAAATGTTGGCACATCACGAAAAGATACTGGCCATTTTATGCCGAGCTTCGGAAATGGCAAAACAACAAACAAAGAACAACCTGAAATGATAAGGCTTGACGTGAAAGCCAATAACATTAAAGATGTATTTGACATGCCTGAATCGAACTCAGCTCTTCTTCTGGCCAGGCTTCAAGTTTGACTTTGTTTGCTTGCGGCTTTCAGGCGTCACCTCAGCCCTGCTGCCAAAGCTTCCAGCCTCCATCAAAATAATCAATCATGTGCTGTGTGAGGTGTAATTGATTAGCGTGTATGGTTTGGTGTATGTGTGTGTGTGTGTGTGTGTGTGTGTGTGTGTGTGTGTGTGTGTGTGTGTGTGTGCGTGTGTTTGTTTACAACACTAATAGAATATGGTGGTAAGAACTGACCCCTGAACTGACCTGTACTGTTCTCCATGCCAGGTTGAACGAATGAATTATGGTAATTGAGTGCAGTGAGGCGATGGCAAAAATGCAATAATTTTCTTTCGACCCCCCCCTCCTTTTTTTTCCTTGCCCGCTTATCTCTCTCCCTATTTTGTCTACTGTCTTGATCCCATTGTCTTCCTTTAATACACTTATTTGTCACTTGTTCTTTTTCAAAGTAAATGAGGTAAAAGTGATTTGTATCTGTGTGATAATCAAAGTGGACGGCTGAAGCTGAGAGCTTTGTAAATCAGTGCAAACCCTGGCCGGCAATTGATTGCAGAAAATCCTTGATAAGATTCTTGTCTGCAGAGCGGAAAATACTTTCGAGAACAGAGTGGGCATCACATTTACATTTTCTGTCTGTGAGCGAAAGTTTTTTTTGTTTTTTGTTGGATGCACAGTGGAAATATACTGTATTACAAAAAAAAAAAAAAAAAAAATACCCAAGGGCTGTATTCGAAATACCTTCTCTAGTGGCTATGATACATCTATGATTGGAAAGCATTCAATTCATATTCTGCTTGAGGCACCCAATATAATGCATTGTACTCTACCTATACCTGGGAAAAATTCGACACACAGACTCAGCAATATGAAACCGCTATATCAAAACCGATTAATATACAATTTCCACCAACACCATCATAAATAAATCCAAATTAAGCACTCTAAAGAAACCTTCTGGAACCGACTAAGTGCATCTCCCACTTCTCCCATTCCTTCGCCATACCAGTGTGTGTGTGTGTGTGTGTGTGTGTCTGTGCCTGTGTGTGTGTCTGTGTGTGTGTGTGTGTGTGTGTGTGTGTGTGTGTGTGTGTGTGTGTGTGCCTCTGTGTGTGTGTGTGTGTGTGTGTGTGTGTGCGTGCGCGTGCGTGTGTGTGTCACGAGGCGCTCATGGCTCCTTGGCCTTCCTGATATATTGGGGTGCTACGTGTTGAGCCCATCGCTGCAGAGAGATCCATTCAACTGTCAGATCCTCATGTGCTTCCCCTCAACCTCCAACACAATAAAGCAGAATAATTTACTCCCACTAGCCAGCGACTGTCCCGAGGTCCTATCTCTCCCTATGCTTCTATTCCCTATAGGCTTCTCTGAGGTGGGCGTGAGTAGAGAAGCAAACAGAGGAGCAGTGGGGAAAAATATGGTTGGTGAGTTGGCTTATTGTTTGTTTCTCTCACTAAACAAAAAGTCGCAAATCAGGGATAGCTAAATTGGGTGGTTGTAACTGTAGCTAATTTTCAGCATTTTCCTTTTGAAAAGTAACTTGTAAGCTTTTTACCAGGAGAACTTTCTTGTAAAAAAATCCCCTCTACTGGATATCTCTTTGAAAACATCAATTCTCTTTCTACTGTAGGCCAAAGTCCTCAAGCAGCTACAAGGAAAATATTAAGTTCTTCCACAACTCACGGAAAGTTTGGCTCGGAACGCTTTACAGATTTATTTTTGATGCTGTTAAATCCATGGGGGCAGACCAGTTGGATTTTGGCCTTCTATTGCAGGCAGGCAACATTATCGTACGGCCATTAACTCAAATTTTCAACCTGCCAATCCCTGCCAGAAGTTCTCTTAAAGACCGAAAAGTTGCTAATGTACCACAGCCTCACAAGGGAGGAGATACTGGTGGTCTAAAATAACTACCGGCCCGTATTATTGCTATTTCTTTAGGTTGAATAAGGGTCCCCCACAGGGCGTTTGGCTGCCTGGTTTTATACAAATCAATGATGTCGAGGACAAAGTTGCCTTGTGGGCAAGATCTAGTTTAATGCTGAAGACACTGTGCCGTTATACTGTGCTATACCCATTGACCAGGCCTACAGTAATGTGCAAGCTGTTTTTTCAAGTGTTATGTTACTCCATGGTGGACCTTGGCATTGTACTGCATACGGGAAAAGAACAAATACATTCTCAATAGCCAAGGACAACAACTAAAACGTACACAGCAGCAGCAGTTTAAAATGAAAAAGTGTGGGTTTCTATACGAGACTGGATGTTCGATGACATCTATTAAAATGTTTTGCAATTCATAATGGGCGAGACTTTCTGAACTTCTGGCAGGCGTCCTTTGACAAAATGTGAGACGACGCTCAACTTGAAATAAGTATTACTTCAACTTACGGATGTATTTCTGTGTACACAGAGGCCTAGCTCGGAGATTTTGTGCGGCTTTCAAATGGAATGGGCTGCTAGCGGACTTTAGGAAGGTTTCTACGTCCTTGTACAGTCATTTGAAAGCTCTATGAAAAGACCTGGCTGGGGTAGAGGGCAATTATTTATTACCTTTTTGTCAATTCTTTTGTATTTTAATCTACTGTATTTATTTTGCAAATGTATTGTTGTGTTTGCGGTTTATGCTGTATATCTGTAATTTTGTTTATCGTAATTTTTATGTTTGAGCATGTTCTGACTATGTATCAAATTATGTTGAACGCTTATTCTACATTGGTATTTGAATTCATGCTGTAAAGTCCAAAGACAAATTTCTCCCAACATCCGACCTGAAATACATCTTGCTGGGACTAAGAAACAACCCTACGGGAAACACTGGTCTCGACTCTTTACAGACTCCTGTCCACCAAGTGAGAGACCAGCAGCTGTCTACACAAACCAAGACTCGGGTCCACTTTGCAAACCATTCAGGGGAGCTCCCTCAGGCCCAGCGGAGTTAGCCAAGCAAAAAGTTGACCAGAGCTTGGACTCCATTCATAATTGAGTGAGGCACACAAGCTGTTGTGCACAAAAGCACAGACCACCGATGGCCTTCGGATCAGCCACAAAAAGAGCCAGGCCAATAATCTCTCTGTTGAGAGAACAACAAATCAGCAAAAAGCGGCACAGTATATGAGTAACATCGCTAAACGATGTCAAATAGTTCCTCCCACCTTTAAGGGGCAGTGTGACAGTGTAGACCCCTCGCACTGTCTGTCCGTTGTTCATCTGCAGGGTGCAGGTGTAGTTCCCTACTGCGTCCTGGTTGTGGGGCAGGGGCAGACTGACGGTGATGCTGCCTGGGTAAGGGGCGCTGAGGGCCAGCTTGCGGCTCTGGTTCTGGAAGGTCCAACCAGCCCGCTTCACCTGGGATAGCTCCGAGTACTGACACCACAGAACCAGGGCTGACGGCGAACGGCTGGCCCGAACTAGGAATGAGGTCAAAACCGAACGAGGGGGGGGAGAGAGGGAGGAGAACGTGGGAATAAACATGGAAAAGGAGACGGAACAAAGGAGTGAGCGATTCAGTAAATAGTGGGAAGTAAAATAGAAAAAAAAAGAGAGGAGTGGTTGTTATAAAAAAAATTATAAAAACAATACTTAAATCAGAGTGGGGTCAAAATAATATATATTCATTAACCGGATTTGCCGCTAATGTGCTGGCTGACTGTGACTGATGTACGGTGTCTCATCAACTCCAAATGAGAATCCATCTGGGCATAATCGAGCCCTGCAGCCCCTTCACATGCATGCTATCAGCAATAAACACACACACACACACACACACACACATAGTACATATAGGCACATGCTTATGCGACACGTACACCCATCTACTTATACACACATACACACACTTCCACCCTGATTAGAATGATCAGTGTGGGCCACCTACAGTCGCTGAGGGAAAGCGGCAGGTATAATCATCCATAATGATACTCATAATGAGGTGGGGTAAAAATATATGCATCGAGTGAAGTGTGTGTGTGTGCATGCACGTGTGTGTGTGTTTGTGAGAGAGAGAGAGAGAGAGAGAGAGAGAGAGAGAGAGAGAGAGAGAGAGAGAGAGAGAGAGAGAGAGAGAGAGAGAGAGAGAGAGAGAGAGAGAGAGAGAGGGAGGGAGGGAGGGAGAGAGAGAGAGGAAACAGACGTGAGGAGCAGGGTGACAGTGACTGATTGGCTGGTCATGTCTGGGCAGCTGTGATGGATGTCAGGGGGCCTGTGATTAGTAAAGCCTTTCAAGGCCACTAAGACACACGAGCTGTGTGTTTGTGTGTATGTGTGTGTGTGTGTGTGTGTGAGTAGAGAGAGAGAAAGAGAGAGAGAGAGAGAGGCTAGCTTTGTGGGCATGGGTTTGGTATGTATCTCTTAAAGGCAACAAGCATTGCCATTCATTTTGTCTATTTTTGGTTGGTATTTATTTATTTATTTAAATCACCTCATATTGATACATTGCTATGTGTGACATCATTTGCAAAGCACCAAGACATCATGCTGCATAATTGCAGCCAAATTTAGCGCACTACTTTGAGGTTCCCCTCCTCCTTTCACACCTTGTCTTCTCCTCCCCTCTCTCTTTCCTTTCCCGCCTACCTTGGAGCACACTGAGGAGAGTCCTCTGGCTGAACACGTTGTCGTTGAGGAAGACCTCACAGATGTACAGGCCTCCGTCCTTGATGCCGGGGGCGAGCAGGAAGCTGAAGTCCCCGGCTTTGGGTTCGTAGGGAGGCCCCGCCAGATGCAGCTGGGCCTTGGCCTGCTGGCTGGAGCCCCTCCAGCGGTCGTACTGGAACACCAGCTTCATGTCCTTGGGCTTCCGGCTGTCGGGGGGCTGCCAGTAGAGCAGCACGTAGTCCCCCCGGACGGGTGGGCAGGAGATGGGCAGGGAGGAGTGGGCCAGGCAGGCCGTGGAGGTCTGCGCGCCTGGGGGTATAGGTAGTAGAGAGAGAGAGAGAAAGAGAGAGAGAGAGAGAGAGAGAGAGAGAGAGAGAGAGAGAGAGAGAGAGAGAGAGAGAGAGAGAGAGAGAGAGAAAGCAAGAAACAAAGAAATAAAGAAAGAATTATAAAAAAGGATTGAGCGTTATGAATGCAGCATATTTGCCAAGACATCCTTAGAAACCGAATAATTGCCTATTGAAATGATTGCTTCTCTGATGAATTAATTAACTATTTGTCAGTTTAATTCATTGTTTGCTTCATTTGCTCGTATATTTGCTTTACTGTCTGGCCTGTTTGTGTTCTCAATATTTATAGTGCGATTTTGCACACAAAAGAAACGGTAAACTGAGCTTGAGAAGGAGAGTCCAACCGAGAGAGAGAAAGAGAGAGAGACGAGGTGGAGGAGAGAGGACGGAGGGTGAAGACTGGAGAGAAAGATCGAGGGAGCGAGAGCAATCGGTGCAGAAGAAGTGGAGCCCCAGTGGCTTAGAGGCCGAGCCAAAACAAGGAACTGTGACTAAAAGAGAACCGAGCAGGAGGACTGGTGAGACGCTTCAGACCCAGGGACAGAGTGGACGGGCAGACGCAGAGACGCGCGGAGGGGCAAGAAGATTGGAGCCGAGCGAGGCGAAGACAGGGAGGGGAAGCAAACGTGGGACGGCGGGGAAAGAGATAGAGAGAGAGAGTTGCAGACAGCAACAAAGGGGGATTATGTTCTTATGTTCTCCCAGTTAGTGGGTGCCTTCGCCTTCCGTTTGATCGCCGGACTGCTGACGCCGTCGTTTCTCACACAGCTCGTGTTATGAACACTCACCATGCGTTATGTTCTTGAACGAGGCCACCTTCCATGCTGCAGCGGCGGAGGCAGAGCCAGAGCAACAACAACAAACGGGGGAAAAAAAGAGGGGGATAAGCAAACAATCAATAATGCATGAGTGACAACAGAGCGGGGAGGTTGGGTTGAATTTCATTACGGTGTCTTAAAGTAACTTAAGGCTGGGGAAAAGTGAGGAGCCGGGTTTGCTGCAATAGGCCACGGTAAAGCACTGCGGCATCCAGCGCCACGTTGCTTTTCACACCCTTCGCTAGGTTCACAAACACACACGGGCACCCTCGTCTTCCTCTCGGACCCGGGTGCCACCTCTCCCCCTCGTGTCTCACCATCCACCGTGGCCTGCACATTGAACGGGAAGAAGGGGCTGCTGTGCCGGCCCCTGGGGTGGACGACGCAGACGTAGGAGCCGTTGTCCGAGGAGAGGACCTGGGGCAGCTTGGCCACCACGGCCCCCGGCTGCCTGAGGCCCTCCGAGAGCAGAGCAGGCCCGCCGGGGGACACCCAGGTGACCCGGGCCACGGCGGAGGCCGGGGTGACGGCAGCGATCAGCCGCAGGGTGCTGTGCTGCGGGACGGGGAGGGTGGGGGCGATGGAGACTGGGTGGGAGAGACCAAGAGAAGACCAAGAGAGATATGAAACCACATGGACACAGTGTCCGTGCTCAGCGCGTCACTTAAAGTTGCCTCCAGGGGCTTCCAATGAGAACAAACAGAAAGAAAGTTAATGAATGGTTCCCACGTTCTGTGTTTGTTACTCACCTGTGAGTATGGCTAGTAGTATGATCCTCTCCTTTAGTTTCTTCTCCTTCTGCTTGACCAGACAGGAGTAATGCCCGCTGTCCTCCATTTTGGGGACCAGGATCAGAGAGAAGTTGCCAGTATCCTGAAAGTTGGAGTCAGCCAATCGCATGGAGGGCTTGGAAGCTCCACCCGAGAACTCCCGCCTCTCATTGGCTGAGACGAGTAGTTTCCACTCGTCTTTACCTGGAGACTTCCTCTTCCAATTAATAGCCACAGCCCCCCTGACTGACCAATCAACACAGGTCAGGCTGGTTGGCCTGCCAGACATCGTCACGACAACGTCGTCCCAGTCGCTGTCTACTGAGGAGAAAATAAGGGACCAATGTGAAAGCTCCAGGCATCATTAATGTCTCACAAAGGTCACTAAAGAATGTATCACTCTGATCTTTCCTACTTTCCCCCCAGGGAGGTGAGAAGAGAGCTTGAAGGAAAAGGGGAATCTCATCGACCTTTTCAACCTTAGTTATTACATGCCAGAGTGAAAACGCTATGGTTCAGATCGACGAGTGCTGGGATGTCTGGTTATTTTAATCTGATTCAGATCTGTACGGCCTGGAGCGTGAGTCATCAATCAATGATAAATCAACCAGTTAGTATCTATTCGGTGAAATTGAGACCCCACAAAACCCAAGGACTAGAACGATGTGATATTAACACTATGGATTCCCCCTTGATTAGTCTCTATGAAAAATGATCGCTAACATTATTTAATTTTGTTGCTCTAATAAAAAACAACTCAATGCTGAATCAACCACACAGGTGAATGCTGACAGGGGCACCGCGTGCCTGCACCTCCATCGAGGAGGACTCCGAGCATAGCATACCTTCAGTGGTCGCGTCAGAATGAGGGATGAGCGCCACCAACGAAGAAATGAGAGCGGCGAGGAGAGAACCGAGCTCCATCATCCCCAGACAAAATCTAAAGCCAAGAAGCGATGGCTCAGTCCAGACACACACCAAACACGGCTCCCCCGGCCTGCACACACACACTGCCGCTAACCACCTTGTTGCATCCCAATAACTAAAACAATAACCATTCCAGTTTCACAAAGTTGCCACGGGCGCGTGCTTGAGGGGCTTCGCCTTGGACAGGATGTGACACGGACAGAGTTGGGCTGATCACCAGGAAGCGCCTGTCACCATGTTGACTGACAGGACGTGTGCGAGGGGCTGATAAAGCGTTTGGACTGGCGTCGGCCTTTCCTTACACGGACCAGACCGCGCTGTTCCTGTGTGCTCTTGTCAGTTCTGCTAAAGACCAGCACTGCACTCTGAAACAGTTGGCCATCTCCACTGGGCAGTGCTGGGGGAGGGAAAAAAGACTGACCTCAACAATTACTTGCCAGCACAAAAGCATTGTATAGCGCCATTGGTGCTTTGGTGCTCTGCATGTGAATCACTATGAATGTGGAAACCATAACCCGATTAGATCGGCAGCGAGGGACAGAGAGCACATGAATAGCGGGGAAGAAAGAGTTTGAGTTAGTGTGGGAACACGGAAACCCCTAGGCTGCATGTCTTTACATCCTATAAACGTCTTTAATTAAGCTCAAGGTATTATCTGCTCCTCTGAGCACTATTATACACCAACCCTTAATTACCATTGGGTTGAACGGGGGCGGCAGCCAGAGTGAGAGAAAGGGAGAGAGAGAGAGAGAGAGAGAGAGAGAGAGAGAGAGAGAGAGAGAGAGAGAGAGAGAGAGAGAGAGAGAGAGAGAGAGAGAGAGAGAGAGACAGGGGGAAGGAAAAGGGATATGTGTGGTGGGCGTTCGAATGACAGCGAAGAGCGGGGAATGAGCACGAGCCCAAAAGCAGTGGAAAGAAAAGTTGAGTGACAATTAGGACGAGGGGTATCAAAGAGAAGGAGTGGGGGGAAACGAGAGGGGAGTGCGGGAAAGAGAGGGATTTAAGTGATTTAGTTAAAAGGGGAGAACTTTGAGCGAGGGAGTGTGGCAAAGAGGAAAAATGACTTCAGAGAAGCCTGTGGCGGGTGGCAGAGAAGGGCGGAGCGCGAGAGAGGCAATGACAAAGAAAGGGTGGCACAGATTGTGCGTCCACTGCCCTGTGGGTAAATAATCAGCATAAGCCTTGGCTCCGGACAAGGAATCCACTGCCATTGAGCTAATAACGGCTAACTATGAGGCTTCATTATCCCAAGCACGGACCCGCGGGCTGCCACTCCGCGCACGCACGCAGGAGATACAGGGCCGGAAGGGTGAAGGGCAGGTGGACAAAGGCAAGAGATTGTTATGGAGGGAGGGAGGGAAGGAGGGAAGGGAGAGATGAGAGGACTGTTGGGGTGAGGAAGTGTGGAGGGAAAAAAAGTAGGAGGCGAGGAGCAGGGGGCAAACTTGATGGGCATAGCGGGAAGGGAAGATGATGGACAAGAGAATGGGGTGCCGTGAGGTTTTAAAGCGGGGAGGGGAAGAAGGGAAATATGAGACAGGAACAGAATAGCAGATAGGGGATGTGGGAGAATATAAGAGTAAGAAGTTGGTGAAAAGAACTGGTACACGAGGGGAAAGATGAAACCCTGGGATCAATGAGACGGAGTGACGAGAACAGAGGTAATGCTGAAGCGGAAGAGGAGGCGTTCTGAACTAGGAGGGAAGAAGGTGAATTAGATAGGCAGGCACGGTTTTGAAAAGGAAGTAGGAAGAGGTAATTACATTTCCTATAAAACACAGGGGCATGGGGATTAGACTTTTACTTGATGAGGCTGTGGCTATGGTTAGAAATTAGGCCAATACTGCAATGATAAACGTTCTTCTAAGACCTAGGTTAAGTCATTGATACAAAGATGCAAGAAACATGGGTAGTTTGATCACGTGGGGAAGCTATTCTTGTTGTGACTTCCAGTTTATTATTTTTTATTTATTTATCTTTTTGTTTCTACTTTGTGTAGCCTGTCATTACTGCACTCAGAAACAACCAGCAGGGGGCGCAAGATTCAACCATTTTAAAGCAAGTCGTTCCTCGCCAGTCTATAAGCACTGCGAGGATGTCGAATTTCTCATTCGAGATATTCAGTTATGGCATATAACACAATATCTAGCCTAAGTTACAGCTTACAATGTGAAGAAATATTATCCAATCTGTCCTATTTTACATTACATAATGTCAAAAACACAGCAAAGGCATACACAGCTCCCAATAGCATTTCTTTAAAATGGCAACAAGAAAAAAAGTTGTTTTCAAGGTACCAAGATGCCATTAAGAATTTAATTTGAACAAATTAACAAATATTGTGCCAAATGTCCCTGGTATTTGGTCTGGATGACAGGAAGAAAATTACTATGACGTTAGGCGATATGACGACATCACAGTCACTCACCCAGTTGGACTGTCGAGCGAGCACACCGCTTTACAGCAGTATCGAAGTAGTTGGTGGAGCGCAGACCGTCCGCCACCTTTCGTTCTGTAAAGCATCATTCCAGACAAAAAGCGTCACTGTCAGCCGTCAACAGAGCTCATTGGGAAGGACTTTTGTCTTGTATATTACAGGACTTCGACAGAAGCACAGCAGGCCTAAAGGACAACTGAAAGTATATTATATCTGGACTCCTGATTTTGCACTCTTGCAAGTTTTGTTGGGAAAACAAACTGGTCTCAGATAAGCGTTTTTATTGACTTTTTAAGTGCACCATTGTATTTTGTAAACAAGAGACTGCGCGCACAGGTGTTATTGAAAGGAATCAAAATAACCATGGCTAAGGCGGACGCTCGAAATGGTCATGAAAACACAAAAATGGTCGGACCTATCTGCTTGGTCCTGTTGGTAGTTATTCAAGGTAAGAAATGTTTTCTGAAATACTTCACGACCGATATCTTTTTGCTTCCATACACTGAAACGTGTTTATGCCATGTCGATTTCAATTCAAAATCAAGAACTTCAACAATATATGATTCAAACAATAGTTTTTTTTTGTGTGGAAAGTTGTGTGGGCCCCTTCGATATAGAAACAAGTCCTCATAGTAAGGTTTTGAGTCATTGTTTTAGTTTTACATTTCTCGGTTACTTTATCGCTGTGTGACCCGAGTTTCGGTCAGGAAACGCCATGTTTGGTTTTGGCAAGGTGTGGCTGTTGAGGTGTTTATTCCGCGGGTGCCAGCATCAGGTGTATGATTGCACTGGTTTCAGCGAAACTGTTGCTTCTCTTTGGTAACGTCTAGTTGGGGTCTCTATTCCGTAAGTCTCCTTGGTCCTTTTTTGTCGTCTTTCCCACCCGTCATCCTCAATTAGTTTCAGTTCAGCGGAGATTCTTATTTGGGAATAGACTAGTGCGCACAGTACATTTTGAACAAAATGGTGTTGCACAGTTCCCACTTCCCAGCAACATATATATAATATGGCTACTGTCGCCCTGACAAACTGTCTGCGTCAGAAGTACAACATAGTATCTTTTCAATACTGTTCAATAAAGATGGTCTTGATCGTCTAACCCCCCTCACACACACACACACACACACACACACACACGCACACAAATTGGATTCAAATATACGTTTCATTTTTGCTTCGTGACATAAGATCCAAGCTCATTTGAGCAGGATCTCTGCACCTGTATAAAAAATGGCATACAGTAAGTTCAAGTGCTATAGAAACTGCCACACAGAACGGTTTAGGCCTCAGGCAGTTAAAGTAACATTCTTGCTGCAGTTTTTGTTTGGTAATTGGGGCAACTATGTAGGCCTATGTTTGTGCCCCAGAGTAGCTCCTGCACTGTTGTTGATCATGGTACATTGTTGTCTTGCTACTCGCAACAGGCCACAAATACATTCAGTCTCTTGACTTATTCATGTACTGGACCTTTTATACCCAAACCCATTTTTTACAGTACGCTGAGTGCACTTAAGTCAGGAAATGTTGGACAAAAAAAACAAGGGTTTTGCATATTATGTATGACCTGGAAATTGGACTTAACCAATTCATGTGAAAATATTGCTCATGTTTTCTTTTCGTTTCCTTTCTTCAAGCAAACCTCTGACCTTGTATTTAGGAAACGGTTAGCCAAACGGTGTTTAATGTTTGCCTGAACTATTATGTCAACTCCTTGTTTGCATTCCAAAGTCAACTCTTGACTGGCCCTGCATATTGAATCTCGTCATGGGATAAAAAAAGAAACCACTCCGCTATCTAAAAGTGGAGTGCTGCTATATCTGTAAATTGATATAATCCATTTAATTTAATAACGCAGCTGTACGTTCAGATTCTAATTATGAGGTTTATGTTGTGTAGTAAATTCAAGGCTTTAGTTGGGAGCCTAGTCTTAGGCTATTATTATGAAACAATAATACCCCCTTGAAATTAAGCTAGCAGGGCCCAATATGTGGGTCAGAAAGGCTTGACCTGTTACCATGGAGATGTTTTTATTGAAACAGGGTGGGGGGTGGGCAGAGGGGGCCGTGTGGTCGTTGCTGCCTTGCCTTCACGGCTGAGTAGACTGCATGCTTGCAGGGGGTGGCTGGGTGACTGGCTGGCTGGCTGGCTGTCTGACTGACTGACTGGGGGACCGGTGGGCTGACAGGGTCAGAGCCGTATAGAGCAGGGAGCTGCTTCCCACCGTTGGTGCTGGTGGAGTCTGTCCCCCCCCCCCCCCCCCCCCCCCCCCCACTCTCTCACACACCCACACACACACACACACACACACACACACAGAGGCGGCGACCGCCAGCCCTCACACGTGGGACATGCTCTGACTGCGGCCGGAGCTGCTTGACATGCTCTTGATGGTTCCCCCTCGGTCCCAAGGAAGCAGGTGGTGGTTGGTGCAGTCTGCGGCAGAGGAGAAGAACGGGGGCCGAACGAGGTGCGACTGGTGCAGACAGAACCCCCCCCCCCCCCCCCCCCGACTACAACCACCGCCACTTGAACCCCCCCCCCCCCCCGCCTAGCCCTGCATGTCCCCCTCACCCTCGCCTCTGCCCCAGTGCAGTGCATACAGGGCCCTTGTTCTCTCCGCTTTGTTTTCTGCAATCTTTCATGCTCCTCTATCCACAGCTTTTGTTTGAGCGGCGTTAGTCATTGGTTTATTCAAACGTCCCCCCCTCCCCTAGCCTCCTCTCCCTTCCCCTCCCTTCCCCTCCCCTCCCCTCCCCTCCCGCGCAGCTCAAGGCCACACTGTTTATGAGTGTCGAAGGAGAGGTGGAGTGAGAGACAGACAGGACTAGAAGCCACAACCTTAAACCAGATTGGTTTTCACTGTAAAGTGAATTTTTTTTTAAAGACGCATGCTCCTTTGTTGAGTTTCCTTTCTCCTGTTGCAGTGAAACACATAAACATGAAAATGAGTGATTGCTCTCTAATTCTCCTCTCTGTTGCGGCTTTGCCCCAGTGATTTTTTTTGTTAATACTCAATGAAATTGGAACACTAATTGCCCTTGTACAATAACCCAAAAACACTTGTCTCTCCATTCCCCCGCGACAATTACCTCAAAGAAGATGTAGGACCTGCCCTCCTTGCGTGCAATTGTGACATAAAAGCAGCAGTGGTGGTGGACTGTCATGGCTGACTGAGAGAGGACTTGAGGCTGACGCTGTCTGTTGCTGTTCTTTGAGGACGGTTTGGACACTGTCGTCGTCGTCGTCCCCCCCCCCCCCCCCCCCCCCCGTGCAGCTCATTAGTCCCCCGGCTGTAAAACAAGAGGCTGTCGGGGGGTGGGGTGAGGTGGTGAGGCGTCTGGTGGAGGGTTCTGTGTTAAGGGCTGTCTAGAGGCAGGCCTTATCATTATGTTAATGAGCTGTCGGCACCCCCTCCACAACCAGGCCTGTTAAATGTCAGAGGGATTGGGAAAAGGTCAGGTGTGTGTTAAAGAAAGAGAGAGAGGAGGAAAAGGCGCCGCTCGTCCATTCCTTTTTAGCTTCTTCTTCTTTTTTTTTGGCCCAGATGCTTCACACTCATCAACGTGCGTGCTGTGCACACACGTTCCGCCGCTCGCTTATAAATGCAAACGCACACACAGAAAAGAAGATCAATAATAGACCCCCACCCCCAGCTCATAATCACCAGTAAACATCACTTGATCCAGACATGAAAGTGTGTTTGAATTCTCGGGCCGGATGGCAACGTGGCGGTGGTAATTATGGAATGTGCCTGCGTGGACCGTAAATCTCTCCCAACACCTGGGATCCAATCACACTCGTCGACTGCTACAGGTGCGCCGTTAAGGGGAGGGAAAACTCGAGGTTAGCGAAACCAATTAGCTTTCCTCTTTAAGGTGTAGGAATACGTTAGCATTGCTTTGCTAGGGCGGTATCGGGGGAACAAATCCTGTTACTTTATGACATCAACCTGTTTGAAATGTATGATGGATGCAACGAGACAAAACGATTAGCTGGCCCTCTGGAGACCGGCTTTTCGTTTCTAATGAAAAACCCATTGAAAGGTCTCGCCGCGGTATTGTTGATTTGGCAAACATTATCAGACAGGATAGACAGACCAAGGCGGAGGGGGTCGATCACAAATGGGTCTGCAGTCTTTTTGCATTTTAAATGTTAGCACTGGCCCGAGAAGACAATCTAGCGCGGGCACACACACACACACACACACACACACACACACACACACACACACTGGGCTTGTGATGAATGAGGGCAGTAACCTGAGGCTACGCTGGGAGTCAGATGACATTCCAATAACAGGGAGCAGTCGTCACATAGCAGGATGGGAGGGTGTGTGTGTCTGTGTGTCTGTGTGTCTGTGTGTCTGTGTGTCTGTGTGCCTGTGTATGTGTGTGTGTGTGTGTGTGTGTTATTTGCCTGGTTCTTTCTCCAGGAAGCAGTGCGTCTCATCCCCAACCACCCCCTGCTATCTCGCAGAGACATCTGATCTGAGTGCCTCCTTTTTTTACCCCCCCTTATTCATTTAGCTGACACTCGCTTTCAAAGTATTCCTTCCCCGCGGTCGTCGTAATGATAGTGGCTTTCCCTCACTGACGAAGCCGGAAGCCGACAGTGCGTCGTGGCTCCCCCGTCCCTCGTCGAAAGTTCCCCTCCCGCTCTCCGTGCCGACATGCTGAGTGAATGGCGGCCCACGGTGAGGTCATACAGAGAGCACCCCACAGGGACGTTGGTATCAGCCTCCCGGGGGTTGCCAGATTGCTGGAGTCGGCCCCCGTCTAATCCCAAAGGAAAACGAGGAAGCCCCCCCCCTCCCTCTCCCCCCGGTTTGGGAGGAATGCCAAGTGGTATTAAGATGAATAGGGGGAGTGTAGGGCTTTTACAAAAAGACAGCCATGCAGACGTCGATGGACTTTCTTGGCAGTCGTCAGGGGGTCAAACTGGCGTCTGAGTAACGCCCGCCCCGGCTGGCAGGAGTCCTCTCTGCAGGAGAGGCGAGGCAGAAGACCCTCCTACACACACACACACACACACACACACACACACACACACACACACACACGCGCACGCAGGAACAAGATGGTGGGCTTTTTCAGGGCTGCGATCTCGCGGCCAACTAGTGTGCTTCCCCGCTCCGTTTAGACAAACGCCATAAGGTACAGGTTGTCGTCACGCACACCCTCCCACACCTTGACAGTGTCAGCTGTTGCTTCACATACTGTTGCAATGGGATCATCTCCACCGCAAACAAATGGGACCGGTTTTTGGACTCGTCTAACAGCAGATTGCTCATAAGCTGTCATAATGCTCATCTTTTAAGTATTTCCACCGTGCTCAAGAGATGCGGAGAGGAGATTAGCATAATGGCGCAGGAAAATAAAAAGCACGAAGCAACATATGGGCCATTTTACTTTTTACTGCTGAGATTGGGCTTTATCTGCTTTCGGCCGAGTTAATCGGTGAGTCGCACCAACACAAACATCTCCGCAGAATTTCCAATGATAATGTCTAATGCGGAGTTCTAGGTCAATCCCATTACAGTTGAGCTCCTTAAATTGCTTGAATGGGGAGATTCCACTGAAGAACCATTCAGAAATAAAAGAAAAAGTTGAAACGAAAAGCCTTTGAATTCACATGGCTCTTTGGAGACAACTCGGACCCACCCTGCCTGGTGTCATCAGGGGCTGGGGGTGTGGTGGGGTGGGGTGGGGTGGGGTGGGGTGGGGGGGGGGTGGGGGGGTAGCAGAGGGTGACATCAGTATCAAATTCCACACAGATGAGACTTGGCAGAGGG
Source organism: Aplochiton taeniatus (assembly GCA_017639675.1). Classification (NCBI taxonomy): domain Eukaryota; kingdom Metazoa; phylum Chordata; class Actinopteri; order Galaxiiformes; family Galaxiidae; genus Aplochiton; species Aplochiton taeniatus. The sequence goes on from CM030178.1 coordinate 6,744,001, forward strand.
ATAAAGGATGAGTTGAACTTGGAGGAATGGAGGGAGGGAAAGGGAGAGCCGCACGCAGGGAGACCGATCTACTCCCTGGACGTTTCTAACTCCGCCCACCACTCTCTCCCTTAACATTAATAAGACACATGCTTTTAAAAGGCTGCCATTACTGCTTGGAATGGGCTAATTAGCTGAACCTTTATCTCCCTTTACTACCCCCGCTTACTCCAGCACACAGCACGTCCTCCCCCTTCCCGCCCTCCCTCCCCTCTCCCTCGCTCCATCTCCTGTCTCCATTTCTTGAACCCCCCCCCTCCCCCCGTAGTAAACTCAGCAGATCTCCGTGGAACTAAGCACGGAGGCCCTTGACAATGTGCCTTGACCGTGTCCCTACATCCACACACACACACACACACACACACACACACACACACACACACACAGAGCTCATTAGCAGTCACCTTAATGTGTCTAAATGCAGTGTGCGAGGTGGAAGGGCAGTGGTTTGTGTTATCGACCCCGTATTGATTGAGGGATGATGCAGTGCCCTTATGTGTTATTGAAAACATTTAGAGGCTGCGCTATCAGGGTTGACGGTGCTGAGAAACATCTCTCGCTCATCTCTCCCTCCCTCCCTCCCTCCCGCTCCACCCCCTCTCTCCCCAGCTCTCTGAAAGGCCAACCAGCTTTGACAGTCACCACCTCTTTTTCTGCTCCTCCCTTTTTCTCGCCTCGGCACCCTATCCCCCCCATATGTGTTACCCGTGACGTCACACCGGCTGTCTCTTTCACTTTCATTAGCCCCGCTCACACGGCGCTGCTCCCCCTGCACAAACAAACGCACGCACACACAAACACACCAAACATTCAATCTCTGTCACATCTGACTTTGAGAAGGTCGCCGTCAAATCCTCACTTATCAGGCGCTGCGGACTGGTCGGCCAGGGGGGGAAATCGAATTTGGTATGACAAGTTCCTGATGGGTCTGCAGAAGGTTGAAAGAGTCGGCTACCCAGCCCCCAGCCCTCCCCCCCCCCCCCCACACCCCACCTCCCACCCCACCCCAACCAACTGTATGCATCTACGGGATCTCAGTGGAGTCCGCTGTTCTTGAGGCTGATCACGGGGCTGCAGGGAGCAGGCGGCCGCTTGGCCCCATCGGCCCGTCAGAACACGACGTCCGCGTCCTTTCCCAGGGACCCTCTAGACGGGCGGAGATGCGGGAAAACACGCCGCCGCTCATTGGGTGCGCCCCGCACCGGCTCTCCCAGAGAGCGACTATTCGAAGCCTAAACGGCGAAGCCATTAGGAGCCGCGGAGCAGGCCTGCGCGGGATAACAGAGAGAGATTAAGGCGGCAGGTTTTGCCCCTCTGCCCACTTAGTGTTTTGTCAACAAGCATGCCTGAGTGTTTGTTTGGCGTTTTTGCGCCTCTCTCTCTCTCTCTCTCTCTCTCTCTCTCTCTCTCTCTCTCTCTCTCTCTCTCTCTCTCTCTCTCTCTCTCTCTCTCTCTCTCTCTCTCTCCCCCGCTCTCTCTCTCGCTCTCTCGCTCTCAAACTTGTTCCTCGTCTAAGAAAACGATTTGTTCGTCTCATTAGTGCCATCTCTCTCCCATACGTTTGTCATGGACTCCGAGCTTTCTTCTCCCCATGTGTCTCTGTCCATCTCTCCCACTCCCTGCCCGCACTCGTCTCTCTATCCATCTCTCTCTCTCCCTCCCTCCCTCTCTCTCTCCCTCTCTCCCTCCCTCGGTGTCGGTCTGTCCGTCTACTTCCTCCCCTGCAGTACCAGCCCGACGCTAACTTCCTCCTTTCTCTAATTCGGTCTCTATAATTGATCCATCTGCTCAGTAAGCTCCTGTCTCTTCTCCTCTCCCTCCTTTTCCTCTTATCCCCTTCCTTTGTTCTCTCTCCCTCCTTTCCCCCTAGTCATCACTCCCTCTCGTCCCGTGCTGTAATTGGAATGTCTTTGGCTCTCCTGCCTCACCCTTCGCTCCCCCTCCTCCTCTCCCACTCCCGCTCCCCTCAATTCCCCTGGTTGTCTCTTTCACCTACGTCAACCTCTGAGTTGCTCTCTCCAAACCTAGCAATCCAGAAATTTAAATGTATTTTCTTTTGGCTCTCTCTCTTGTTCTCGATCTTGTTCTCGTTCTCGTTCTCGATCTCTCTCTCTCTCTCTCTCTCTCTCTCTCTCTCTTGGTCTCTCTCTCTCTCTCTCTCGGTCTCTCTCTCTCTCTCTCTCTCTCTCTCTCTTTCTCTCTCACTCTTTTGCTTTTTGCTTTTCACTCATTCCCCAGTAATAGTCTCCGTCTCTTTCAAGTCTTGTTTGCTATTGCTGCCTCTACCTCTCCAGCTCCCCTAACAAGGCCTCTCGCGTTTCTTTTTCCCGTTCACATAAGTCAGCCTTTCTTCACTCGGTCTCTCCATATTTCTCTCTCTCTCTTTCTTTCTCTCTCTCGCTCTCTCTCGCTCTCGCTCTCTCTCTCTCCTTGCTCTGTCTCAGCTTGTAGATCACACAATCCTTCTCCCCTTTAACAACCCCGCACCCTCCACTCACCCCCCACCCACCCTGCCCCTCCCTTCCCACCCCGGAAGGCATTTTTGGGGTTTCAAGTTTAAGTTGCAGCAACAGATCAACAACGTTTCCCACCCCCATTCATCGCACCCTGCTCCACCTTCCTCCCTCTACGCCTCCCCACCGCACGACCCCCTGACACTCCTACACACCTAGAAAACACCATTTCTACAACAACCGTAGGCTAATCCAGGGCCGATTCACCGATTACGTGACACAAGGGAGAGAGTGAGAGGGAAGCGATCGAGTGAGAAAGCGGAAAGGGAAGTCAGTGCTTTGTGGAAACAAACCTGTCTAGCAATGATATAGTTCATCTGATAGCACACACACACACACAGGCACACAGGCACACAGGCACACAGGCACACAGGCACACACACTAACACCCTCAGACCTCTGCTCTGACCTCTTTATGGGTTTCCTATACATTTCGAGTACGGTCATCAAAGCCGATTCAAACCAGTTATTTTGAAATTAAAGGCCATTACATATATTTTCCTTTAATACAAGCTCCACCGTGGGGGTTTGCCAAAAAACGGGAAAAACAACAACACGAACAAGCAGCCAACATGGCGTGGCCCGCTGAGCGGAGTTAGCAAAAATGGGGACCTGCTGTCCGCCAAAGTGGCTCCCCCGCCAGCGAGTCCGCCAGTCAGCCAGCCGTTGATAAAGAGAACGATACACTGTTGTGTCCTGAAACAAGGCGGCCATTGTTCGCTGCCAAAAGCCTCCCCTCTCCTTTCTTCTCCCATCTCTCCTCCGCCCTCTCCTCCCCCTCCTCCCCCTCAGGTGGAGCCTCCGAAGGCAGGCCGCATGTGGACATGGCGGTCTATTGTGCTCTGCCCACCGCACCACACCTGCGGACGGAGCTGCCTTTCACCAGCCCGGGCCCCCCTCTAAGCTGATGTGGCACTCAGGTGCCCTGGGCGCGATGGAAGCAAGGCGAGAAGCCTTTTTGGGGGTGGGGGGGTGGGGGGTTTGAAAAGGAGCTGTGTTTTCAGTTTTTGGGTGGTTTGTTCATGTTTTGTTCGCCTAGAAGGATGACAGAGCATGTGCGTGTGTGTGCGTGTGTGGGCGCGTGCGTGCGCGTGCGTGCGTGCGCGTGCGTGCGTGCGCGTGCGTGCGTGCACGTGCGTGCGCGTGCAAGAGTACTCGCTTCAACCAGGGAATCTAAACACACAACGTTTTGAGTTGCATTTTTATTTTCAAGACTGCAGCTTAGTTCTAACAGCAACCTACAGTAACCACTAAGCTTATCTTGTATAACTCAATCTCTAAAACCTTTTAAGAGAAATCTAAGATGGCAGGTGTCATAGCTGGTTGACCCTGCATTGTCTTCCGTGTTACTTCCTGTCCTGCTGGTGTGTTTCGTTGTGAATGTATCCCAAAGTGTGCCAGTCCATTTGCATGAGGCTTTAGGAGGAGAGGCTTGTGATAAGTGTGTGTGTGTGTGTGTGTGTGTGTGTGTGTGTGTGTGTGTGTCTGTCTGTCTGTTGGATGCAGTGCTGGTGTGCTGAATACTGAAGGCTGTGTCATGGTGGGGGTCTCCTGGGTGCCCCTCTCCCTCCAGGATGCTCGGGGCCATTTCCTGATTTCTCTGCCTTTTAAAAACATTTAAATGACCCGCGCCACCCTCCCTCCCTCCTTCCCTCTCTTGCTCTCCTCTCCACTAGCTGTCCTCTCTGCACACGTTCACAGCTGATTCTGCTGTCAGTGATTCATGAATTCATCTCTGTCGTGCCACAGCCCCTCAAGGGGGATGTTGTGTGTGTGTGTGTGTGTGTGTGTGTGTGTGTGTGTGTGTGTGTGTGTGTGTGTGTGTGTGTGTGTGTGTGTGTGTGTGTGTGTGTGTTTGCATGCATGTGTGTGTGTGTGTTTAACATGGTGTCTACTGAGAGGCAGTAGAGAAGGCTGCAGGCGAGCAGGGAAGGTGGAGTGGGAGTCGGAGAGAGAGGGGGGCGGGGGGAGGGGGGGGGGAGGACTGTGACGCCCGCTGTGATTGGAGCGGGAACGCTCGCCGATTTAAACACATCTAAATAGACACCGCCTCGGGAAGACAGGAAGGGAAGGGAGGAAGAAGAGGAGGAGTAAGAGGGGAAGGGAAGGGGGAGGAGGAGGGGGAGGGAAGAGGAGGAGGAGGAGGAGGAGGAGGAGGAGGAGGAGGAGGAGGAGGAGGAGGAGGAGGAGGAGCAGGAGCAGGAGCAGGAGCAGGAGCAGGGGTGACAGCAGTGGTTCCTGTACTCTATAAACTAACATAAGCGCTCTCAATTGTTCTACTTTAAAATAGATGTCCCTGGGCCCCACCTAGCAGCTAGCAACTATCTCCTGTACATTTTCTCTCGCAGTCACCCCGCCTCTCTTTCTCTTTCTCTTTCTCACGCATGTCTCTCTCTCTCTGTCTCCCTCTCTCTTTTCTCATGCATGACTCTCTTTCTCTTTCTCATGCATGTCTGTCTGTCTGTCTCTCTCTCTCTCTCTCTCTCTCTCTCTCTCTATCTCTCTCTCTCTCTGCTGATTTCAACACAGAATAGCTTTATATGGCATAGATTATTGATGGTTCCACTCTCCTCTACATCTTCCTCACCCTGCCATCCTTCCGTTCTGCATTCTTTCCTCCTCCCCCTCCATCCCTCACTCGTTCCTCTGGCTCGGCTCTCCGGTCTGTGCCAGTCTGTTCCCTCCTCTCTCTCACTCTATCTCTCCTCCTCATTCCTTTCAGCTGACCCTCCCTCCCGTCCACAGTCAGTTTCCTTCCTGCCTCCACCATTTCTCCGTCTCTCCCCCTCCCCCCTTTCCCTTTCCCTTTCCCCCCCCCCCCCCCCCCATCCCTTTTCCTCTCGCCATCTCAGAGGCTTTTTTCCCTCTCTGGGATATTGCCTTGGGCCTGCTCGTCTCCGACAGGTTGGAGCCCCCCCGCGCCCCTCCCTCCTCCCCTCCTGCCGCACTCCTTTTAATTTATTCACGTGCGCAGAGACGGACGGAGAGGTACGGCAGGGGCGGCTCCACTGACGGCCAGGCCGAGGTCAGCCGGCGGGGTGAGGGATGTGAGCCAAATGCTGAACCCTCTTGTCGGTCCGCGCTTTACCTTTGAAATAACAACGCGGCGCTCTGCATAGGCCGTGGCATTTCCTTCCAACGTTGTGCGGGGGGCTCCTCTAACCCCGCGTCTACACCTCGCGCTGGCGCCGTCTTCCCGCAAAGTTCTCACCAGTCAGCTCGCGAAGATCTGATGTCCTTAGCGCACGGAACCTCGGAGTACTAATGCCGGGGGGGGGGGGGGGGGGGGGGGGGGGGGGGTTGTCTTTGACAAAGACCTTCCTGTGTAGTTCGACATTAAAGAACACCAGTTCCCAGCGCCGCTGCCCGGCTCTGCCTCCCTAACAGCACGCTGCCCTTTAAATGGGTCGTCTTCTAGTAGATTACATAATTATGCGGTGTCAAATGTGACAGCTTACAGTCGCTGCATTAGAAGAATTAATATGCACGGCGTGGGCGCGGGGAGCCCGTCCTGAACTCTGTCTCCTGACATCCACGGCGACTTTGTCGCTCTTCGTCTCTCCCCTGGCCTGCAAATAGGGGAGTTGGTTTATCGGCAGGAGGCCAGAGCCCCCCCCCCCCCCTACCCCCCCCCCCCCCCCCCCCCCCCCGTCCGTCCGTCATCTACCCCCCCACCCCCCTGTGAGCACGGCTGTCTGTGATTCTTAGTGTCTTGGTTTAATAAGCGCCATGGGAATTGCCTCCTTCATTTCTCCATACGGTGCTCCTGATAGCAGGGGAGTCTGCTCTCGCCAACTGTTCTTACTCTTCGATCGCGGTGCTCTCCTAAATATCATCGTCTTCATGCTTAGAAGCTTGATGCCAGGAACTCGTACCCCTGACCGTTCCCATTGCTAGTAGCACTCCGGATTTATCGTCATATCGCTAAAGATGCGGTTAACATGCCACGCCGTACTGTATTGATCCCACCCAGTTCCCACACCCCCTGTTGACCTCTTCTACCGTGAGTGTGGGGGGGGAGGGAGCTGCAGTCGTGGTGGTCATAATGGAGATTTAATCCAGTGCTGGCCCCGATGGGTCAGGGGTTGGGCTCAGACCCCGACAGGCCCTGCCCTGTAGCCTGCCGGAAGCCCACCTCTCAACTGGGGCCCGGAGGGCACGCGGAGAGCAAGGGGATGGAGACAGAGAGGGGAGGGATGGAAAGGCGATGGGCTGAGTGCAGAGAGCAGACCACTGAGGTAAATGTGCCTTGGCAGGAGAGAGAGAGAGAGAGAGAGAGAGAGAGAGAGAGAGAGAGAGAGAGAGAGAGAGAGAGAGAGAGAGAGAGAGAGAGAGAGAGAGAGAGAGAGAGAGAGAGAGAGAGAGAGAGAGAGAGAGAGAGAGAGAGAGAGAGAGAGAGAGAGAGAGAGAGAGAGAGAGAGAGAGAGAGAGAGAGAGAGAGAGAGAGAGAGAGAGAGAGAGAGAGAGAGAGAGAGAGAGAGAGTTACTGAACCATCAGTGGCAGTAATGAGGCACAGGTGCAGCTTGTGGAACCACACAGTCTGTCACGAAGAGAGGGAGTGGAGCGAGGGAAGGAAGAGAGGAGAGGAAACGGAAAGAGAGGGGGATGGTGCGTCGGAGAGAGACTGAGAAGGCAGAAATGAGTTAATGGGGACGCGTGAACTGAGGGAGGCAGGAAAAGAGGAAGGTGGCAGGCAGAAAGAGGAAGGGAGAGGCTGGAGAGAGAGACCGAGAGGAGGACCATGAGCTAGAAGGGGAAAGGGAGACAAAGCAACTCCAGAGGTGGAAACGGAGAGGTGTTAACAGCAAAGAAGTGATAGGTGCGTTTGTGTGTGAGAGTGTAAGCAACACACACACACACACACACAAAGGCAAAGTGTCTCTGGATCTGCGATTACCCCCCCCCCCCCCCCGAGTAGAAAGGTAAAACAGTCAAAGGTGAGAAACAGGTGTGGGGGAGGTTTTGAGATAGCAATCCCTCTAATAATAAGGGTGGATGTGTGAGGAAAGCAGGGGCTTGCTAACTGTGTGTGTGTGTGTGTGTGTGTGTGTGTGTGTGTGTGTGTGTGTGTGTGTGTGTGTGTGTGTGTGTGTGTGTGTGTGTGTGTGTGTGTGTGTGTGTGTGTGTGTGTGTGTGTGTGTGTGTGTGTGTGTGTGTGTCTGTCTGGGACATCAGAGAGACTGGGAGAATGTCCTTTGTATGCAATGCACACAGAGTAAGTAAATATTTTGAAGTGGCCTGCTGTGTGGCTAGATTGTTCTTTTAGCCAAGGAAGGAGGGGGTGAAGGGAAGGGGGATAGGAGGAAGGGATAGGAAGAGGAGGAGGAGGAGGAGGAGGAGGAGGGAGGAGGAGGAGGAGGAGGAGGAGGAGGAGGAGAAGTCAAGGCAAGGCAAGGCAGAGAAGAACGGTGCCAGCGGGAGCAGAGGCGGCTGAAATGGCAACAGGAACAGGGCTTCTGTCCACGCCTTGGCCTGCCGCTCGCTAAGAGACCTCGGCCTCGGCCCTCGTTCCCTTTGATTCAGCTAGCGCTGCAGGAGGACCACGGACTGGCACTGAGGCACGCGGCCTGGCTGGTGTGTGTGTTGGCGGGGTGGCCTCGTGCTTGGGAGGCGAGGCGTGCGCGCGCGTGTCGCATAAATGCTCGGCTATTGTGTGTGCGCGGACAAAGGTGGGCCCAGACGGGGAGGGTGGATAAGAAGGGTCATTCATCCCCGAGAACACACACACACACACACACACACACACACGCACACACGCACACACGATCCCTGCCTCCACGTCGGCCTTTCATCTTTGCTATCACAGACCTCTCTTGTTCTGTCAGTCTCGGGGAAAGTCTTAAGAGCGGCGATCGCGAGAAGGGAGAGAAAGGAAGAAAGGAAAGAAGGAAGGAAGGAAGAGGGGGGGGGGGAGATGGGACGACAAGGATGGAGCTAAACGGGCTGCGGGGGAGATCTGACATTCCAGCGGCGCGGACGGCGGTCCTGTGCGTGTGCACGTGCCGGCTGGAGAGACTCCCTCTCTCCCTCGCTGGCACTCTGCCACGTCTCTCTCCTCAACTCTGATGGTCTCTCGTGATCAACCGTCCTCGTCGCGTCCTTCCCTCCGTGCCCTCACTCCCTCCCTCCCCTCTGCCCCCCCCCGCCTCTCTCCCCCTTGCGCACCCACCCCCCCCCACCCCACCCCCACCCCTGCAGCTCTCCCTTCCCCTCTCCCCCCCCCCACCTCTCTGCCCCCTTCCATTCTCCCTCTCTCCCTTTTGCCCCCCCCCCACCCCCACCCCCTGCTTCCCTGCCCACCTCCCTGGGGCCTGCATGTGTGGGGTGTGTTCCAGGCTGTCTGCTGGCTGATGACTCCGCTCTGAGCAGATGTGATGCTCAGCAGCTGTTGCTCAGCTCTGCTCCCTGCGCCATATTCCATCTCTCTCTTTCTCGCTCCCTCCCCATCTCGTTCACTCGTCTCGCTTCCTCTCTCTTTCTCCTTGTCTGTCCTTTTCTCGATAATGGTTTTTCGTCTCTTTCTATGCCCTTCCCTTTTTTCTTCATTTTATTTGTGACGCCAGACCCCGGCTTGCTCCACAGTTTTTTCCTTCTAATTAAGCTCTTCTCTGCTGGAGCACGCTTTCTCTTGGTTACGAACAAGAGCTAATGTTCTCATTTGGTTATGAAAAGGAAGTTTGTGTGTCTGAGGGTGTTTTTGGTGTGTGCGTGTGCGCGTGCGCGTTTGTGTGTGCACGTGTGTTCATGTTGTCGTCCTCTCCTGAGTGAATCGGCTGCAGAGAAGGATGGTCCAGCCAGCTCTAGCGTGGAGCTAATGCTAGTCATTGCCAGTGACTGTAAGTCAATACACCAGCATTGGTCCATTAGGCCAATGATGGAGACAGGACAGAGCTTGACTAATCTGGCCAATCTGGCCAAAGGAAGAGGTGTGATGTGCCCGTGTGCGTGTGTGTGTGCGCGCGCTCGTGAGCGTGTGTGTGTCCATGAGCCTTTAGTCTGGCTACAGCGGCAGCTGAGGCGGCTTTCGAATTAGCATGCTGGGCCTGGTGCCGGGCTGCGTGGAGGAGATGCATGGCGGAGGAGGTCGCTGCGTGGAGGAGATGCATGGCGGAGGAGGTCGCTACGTGGAGGAGATGCATGGCGGAGGAGGTCGCTGCGTGGAGGAGATGCATGGCGGAGGAGGTCGCTGCGTGGAGGAGATGCATGGCGGAGGAGGTCGCTGCGTGGAGGAGATGCATGGCGGAGGAGGTCGCTGCGTGGAGGAGATGCATGGCGGAGGAGGTCGCTGCGTGGAGGAGATGCATGGCGGAGGAGGTCGCTGCGTGGAGGAGATGCATGGCGGAGGAGGTCGCTGCGTGGAGGAGATGCATGGCGGAGGAGGTCGCTGCGTGGAGGAGATGCATGGCGGAGGAGGTCGCTGCGTGGAGGCCCGCCCGTGACAAACGATCAAGGGGCCTTTTAGCGTTTCCCAGCAGTCACTCTGATGGGACAGGAGGCGCCGATTAGAATCCTTAGTGGCTTGCCTTCCCTTCACCATTCGTCTTCCCCTCCATCCCTCCGTCTCTCCCTCCATCCCTCCGTCTCTCCCTCCATCCCTCCGTCTCTCCCTCGCTTCTCTTCCCCGTCTCCCTCCGTTCGGCGCGGTCTCGCTTCCGTTCCGTCCGTCTCTCTCTCTGTGTTTCTGTCTCTCTGTCGTTCTCTCTCTCTCTCTCTCTCTCTCTGGGTGGCTGGCTGGGGTTGAGTTGAGCCGCCTTTGACAGGTGTGCTTGCTTCTGAGACCAAAGGAGAGGGAGGGAGGGGAGGGGGGGGGGGGGGGAGGAGATGTTGATGGCTGTAGCCCTGAGAGGTCTGGGTGTGGGGAAATGGACAGAGAAAGCTCTCTGTGGGTTTGCGTGTGTGTGTGTGTGTATGTGTGTGTGTGTGTGTGTGTGTGTGTGTGTGTGTGCGCGCGTGCGTGCGTGCGTGCGTGTGTGTGCATGTGCATGTGCATGTGCACGGCCGCCACGTCCTGTAATTAGCTGCCGCGGCCCAGCTACGCTGCCGGATCGAGCCCCTCTGATCCTGTGGAAATCTAGGATCAGCGTGGCAGATCCGCTGCTAATCAACGCTGGCTGCCGGGGCCCGGGAACGTCGGCACTCCCCGAGCCGGAATATCGCAGCTCGCTTGGGATTTAATCGCTGTAGAAATCTGTTAATGGGAAACGCAACACGCAGTCTAATTTATGGGTGCCGAGATAAAGCCCCTTATAACGTGTTTACCAGAGTGTGCGTGCTTCTCAGTGTCTGTCTCTCTCTCACACACACATACACACACACACACTTTCTCACACTCTCACACTCACTCACACTCACTCACACACACTCACACGGAGGTAGAGATATGATAGGGAGGTAGGAAATGTTAGTTTGCCCCTTTACTGGAAGATGAAAAGATCTCCCGAGCAGACAGGCCGACTCCAGGTCTCTCCTGGTCTCTGGTCCCCCTTCATGCCCGCCTGAGTCGGAGCGACGGGTATTCCTGGCCGCTGCGGTTTCACTGGGAAATTCATGAGAGGAAATCATCCTTGGTTCGGAGCTCTCCTTTGAGGACCGGGCCTAATTAGCCAGTGTCTGTGATTAGGCAGCGAGCGTTTGATCTGTCTCTCTGTTGAAAGGCTGCCTGCCTGCGCTGTGAGGCGGCAAAGAGGTATCACACACACACACACACACACACACACACACACACTCTCTCACTGTGTCTGCTTCTAACTCTAGAACACACACACACACACACACACACAACAGCCCTCTTTCTGCCCTCAGGTATCGCTACAGGTGGCCTTTGATGCACGACTTTACACACATTGACATGGACTGGTACACACACACACACACACACACACACACACACACACACACACACACACACACACCTGGCAGACATCGCAGTGACAGCCAGCCAGAGCGTGGTGTGTTTGCTGCGGTGAAGACCGCGTGAATGAGTTAGCGTTTTACCTCCCGATAACCAAGACCCGGGTTGATTTTTACTTTCCCTTTCAGCGGTAGTATGAAATTCCCCTCGAATACCAGACGTTACCACACGTTATTGACTATCCAACTTTCAGAGGGCGTCGGTGGCTGCACCGTGTCAGAGGGGAATTGCCTCGACCGGAGTCGGCCTGGGAGCTCACTTTGGAAGGCATAATTAAATGTGTGGAAACTCCCCTCACAGCTCCAGTGGATTCGCCGAATTCACAGTGTGGGGAGGGGAGGGGGAGGGGGGTTTGGGGTGAGGAGGAGATGTGTTAAAGTGCTAAATCAGAACCAAATAGCAGCCAGCAATAAGTGTGTGTGTGTGTGTGTGTGTGTGTGTGTGTGTGTGTGTGTGTGTGTGTGTGTGTGTGTGAGAGACACACTGCAGTGGAGTCTATTAACAGCAAAACCTTGCTATCCGAGGTTCTCCCAGTCCTTGAGGCTGGCCACCAGAGCATTGCAGGGGTGTCCCGCTACCAATCAGAGACAAAGTCCTTGTTGTGTGTGTGTGTGTGTGTGTGTGTGTGTGTGTCCGTGTCCTTCCGCCCTTCAGGAAGCGTTTGTCATCTTCCTCTGCGTTTCCGTTGGCTCAGTTCAAAGTGTGTGATCCCTGTGTCCTTCACTTCATCACTGTCCTAGCCTGTGCTCCACAAGCTACACCACCCTCCATGACCAGACTAGCATGCAGACTCAGAGCTTCAAAATAGTCGAGGGTGAACATTCAAATTTGAATCCCTATTTTTTTCCCGCAGGGGTTTGTCTGTATTTAGCCCCCCCCCCCCCCCCCCCCCCCCATTTCTTCTGTCAAAAAGCGACACAGAATGAGTCACCAAGGTGATAGCTGTGTTCCAACCGGTGTTATGAAAGTCATTGCAGATTTTCAATACAGAGCGAGAACAAGAGGGAATATGGAGAGACGCAGAGCGAGAAATATATTTTATCCTGAGATGGCTTAATAATACACTCACTCTCTCACACCCCTCTATATACTGTATGTCACTGCCTACTAACCACTAGCTATTCATTCTCTCTTTCTGTTTCCATCCTTCCTTCCTTTCATCTTTTCACCCCCTCCCTCTGCTGTATCACCTTACCTTTCCTCCCCTGCTGAAGAGCTAATTGTGTGTGTGTGTGTGTGTGTGTGTGTGTGTGTGTCCCACACACACACACACACGCACACACACACACACACACCGATACCGACACCGGTACCGAGTCTCATCTAACCTGGCTGTCACCTATTGAGTCCAGGGACAATGACAGGAGGGTGGGAGCGCCTGCACCCTGCCCTGCCCACGGAGCGCATTACACACCTGAGGGGAGCGCCTGCACACAATGGGCCTGTTTTACACACAGACAAAGAACCCCCCCCCCCAAGTCCCCCATCCCCCCCGTCGCTCGGACCGTTTCTATGGTTGCCTCTTGTCTCTCTCATCGTGTTGTGTCTGCGTGGCTCTCCTCTTTTCTCCGTCGCCCCCCCCCCCTCGCCGTTTTTCTTTTTTCTGCGGGTCGGCCTCCCCGGCCCCGACCCTCATCTCTCCGGCGCTGGCGCTTGTCAGCAGTGATTCATCACGAGCGGTTGCTCGGTAATTCTGGCCCGTGTGGGTGTGTGTAGCGGAAGCAATCACGGGTTCACCGTCCTGTCTGCTCGGGCCGCTTGTGCGCGCTTTGTTCCTAGCCTGACCTTCTGGCTGCCATATGGCCATCATTGATTTTAAAGCGTGGCGTGTGATTCCCCCTGACAGCTTGAGTGGGCTAATAACCACCCCCCCACACCCCCACCCCAACCCCCACCCCACCCCTTCATATCGCTCAACTACTTCAAATCCCATCAGTCTAAAAAACGCAACATCGGATTGCTCTCGCACCCTTTTGTTCGGGGGAGGGTCGCGGAGTGAGAGGCCGGCTGGCCAACGGGCTCGCTCGCCTGCCTCTCCAGAGTGACAGCTCCCATGGAACAGGGAGGGCAGCGTGGGCGAACGGGTCGCCAAGGTGAGCCCAAGGTGAGCGTTGCCGGCGGCGGCGGCGAGCGGCCCCTGGCAACTCGGTGGTGGGGGCTGTTGTCATGGAATCCCCTCTCACTTGAACACCTCTGTTTGGTTTCCATTTCGGGAGGTGGATCACACGGCCCCGGCTCTGGTATCGGCGCCGGAGCCCCGCGAGACTCTCACACTCTGATGTGTCGCCACACATTCCGAAATAGGAGCCATAATCGCGTTAGGCTTTCGCGAGTGGCTGCGAAGTCACACGCATACCGACGACGCACGCCCACCGCTCCGCACACAGTGAATGACGGCGACGCCTACACACACACACACACACACACACGCACGCACACGCGCGCCGAGTGAAGGAAGTTTTGGAGAAGTACCTGGCAGGTGTCTCGACACGAAAGCCAGTGACTCCCTCTCATCCCGCAACTTTATTATTCATAGTCGCTCTATTCTGAGGCTGGAGTGAGAGGCTGGCAGGCATCACACACACACACACACACACACACACACACACACACACACCAACGAGCGCACACACCAACGAGCGCACACACGCGAGCGCACACACACACACACACACACACACACACACACACACACACACACACACACACACCCGCCCAGTGGGGGAGACGTCTGAAGAGTTTTCTTGCTGCTAGACTTGATAAAGATGTGCAGGATGGGGCCTGCATAATGAAGCGGAGTTGGAAGTGACAGGCGCACAATTGCTCTTCGACAGTGAACCCAGGTCAGTTTGGAGTTCCTCTACCTGACATTTACGGATAGCACTGGCGGAGGGTAGACGCTCCTAGATCTGTCCCTATTACATTTCAGAGCGGAGATGGTGGAATATAAGAAAAGTAGAGAGAGAGAGACATTTATATGATTGTGATAGAACCAGCAAACACGCCCTGCCACAAAAAGAATCCTCCAAAGCCATTCTACTAGAAAACAAAAAGGCAAGCAAGCGAGTGAAGCCTGACTGCTGAACAACGTTGGCCTGCAGGAACAAGGAGAAGCGGAGATCAAGGGAGTCATCAGGGAGCTGCCTGTCTGCCTGTCTGCCTGTCTGCCTGTCTGCCTGTCTGCCTGTCTGCCTGTCTGTCTGTCTGTCTGTCTGTCTGTCTGTCTGCCAGCCAGTCTGCTTGGACCACGGGCTGACCACCCCCTGCTACTCCAGATTAGAATGACAGCGCATCATAATTTCTCTCTTTCTCTTCCTCTTTCTCGTTTCTCTTTTTCTCGAATCCCTCCCTCTCTGTCGTGCTGGTTGTTCGTTGACCTTCCGTCTCTCTCTCTGTCTTCTCTTTCTTTTCCTTCCCTCTCTCTCCTGGGTCAGGTGAAGTGTGGATGTTCCTGTTTATCAATAATGAAAGGTGGAGAGGAGGAGAGCGCCGCACTCTCTTTCATACCGGGGGATGAATTATTCACTCTACGGAGAAGAGGGGGGTATCACAGCACCCTGTTCTGTGTGCGTGTGTGGGTGGGTGTGCAAATATAATAATGCCCTCCTGAGGCCAGGGATTTGTGTGTGTGTGTGTGTGTGTGTGTGTGTGTGTGTGTGTGTGTGTGTGTGTGTGTGTGTGTGTGTGTGTGTGTGTGTGTGTGTGTGTGTGTGTGTAATAGGTTTCAAGGGTACGGTTCCGGTTTGGGTTAAGTTTTGTTTACTCAAGAGTGAGTCATAAGTCCCCCAACCCATTCCCCGGCCTGTAGGTGCTGAGCGATCGACGGCCATTTTGCTGAAGGGTCACCGTATCTCCACCGCGAAGGCTGGCCCGGCCCAGGCCTACATGTTCCCGCACGCCAAAGACAAAGACACACGAAATCTCTCCCGTCCGTACATATGACTCGCATGTTCCTTAGCCAATGTTTACTCGTGTCGCAATGACGCCTCGGGCCTAAGCACCCGGAGAAATGAGGAAAACCGGATGAACCGGAATTTCATTTCTCCATTTCTCGGCATTCAATACAGGCCAGAGAGGGAGAAGGAGACACGGAGGGAGTGAGAGAAAGAAAAAGGGGAGGGCGAGAGAGACCAGGAAGAGTCTGGAGAGATGCGTGGGGGGGGGGGGGGGGCATTGTGCTTGTAATTTCCGTTCCACGGTCCCCGCGGACGAGCACTGCTCGGAGACCCATTGTGGTCTCTCTCTCTCTCTCTCTCTCTCTCTCTCTCTCTCTCTCTCTCTCTCTCTCTCTCTCTCTCTCTCTCTCTCTCTCTCTCCCTCTCTGCACTCGTTTCCTCATCGGCACTCATGCATAGCGAAGGTCTGTGGCGCTGGGGTCTGGCCGAGGCTTGAGGCTGGAGCCAGGCTGGCAGACCCACGTCAGGGGGAGACCTGGAGAAAAGCAATAACACCGGCTGTGTGTTTTTCATCCTCGCAGTGGAGCACCCCTTTATTTATTGATGGACTATTTGGCAGGTGTCTATGATTGCTGACGGGCCTGGGTTATACGTTAGAAACGAGCAAGTGAGCACGCACGCACACACACACACACACAAACCCACACACCCCTCCTCAGACAGATTCACCTCCAGCTGTTCATCTCTGGCTCCAGCTTTGAAGCCTATTCCTGTCTGCTGGGGCCCCTCCCTCCGTTCCCACCATCCCTCTCTTCTTCTTTCACTCCCCTTCTGTTCCACTTCACCCGTTTTCCACCCTCCCTCCATCCGTCCATCCCTCCATTCGTCACTCCGCCAGACTCGCTCTGACTCAAGCCTTCCCGTTTCTCGGTCGTTTTCAGAGTGTGTTTCCAAAGTTTCGTCATGTCACACTGAGCAGTCAAAACGCACCAGCGACGCTCTTTTCTCTGCCCGTCTGTTGCGTCAGACAAAGCGCGTCTCACCTCCCAGATGCTCTCATGCAACCCCACTGTAAGACTCCCCGGCGTGCCCTGCCGTTTCTCCCTCGCTCCCTGGCCCTCCCGCTGTCGTGCTTTGTACCGCTGGGATTTACATGATTTCGTGTTTCCGAGGGCTGTGCTTCTTTGAAGTGGACGGCTTTATCGTGGCGGCCCCCCTACACGACCGCGGATGTCGAGTGTGCCGGCGTCGTGGAGAGGGAGGGGGGGGGGGGAGAACGGCCTGCCATTTGAGAGGTCCACAGTTCCAGTGGGGACTTCTAAATGTAGCTTTGCGCGCGGCTATCGATTGGCCTTCGGGCCCAGTGAGAAGGTCAATGAAAAGACCAGCCACTTTTTCACGTCTTCATTTCCCCTCTGTTTCCTTCTCCGCATGTCAGACTGCCTCGCCTGTCAGAAGCTAAGCCGAGCTCCGCTCTGTGCATAACAAACCGCGTGTGTGTGTGGGTGTGTGGGTGTGTGGGTGTGTGGGTGTGTGGGTGTGTGGATGTGGCTGTGTAAGCGCGCTCGTGTGTGTGTGTGTGTGTG
>CM030178.1:6768446-6803446 GCA_017639675.1 Aplochiton taeniatus
CTATTGATCCGGCCGCTTGTCATGCCCGCTGTGGGCTCCTGTCCTCCCAGCTCCCCTCTGATCCTACACCAATACAGGACAGGGGGGACAGGTTGAGGGAGGGATGGAGGGATGGAGGGATGGAGGGAGAGCACTCTGTGATTTAGAGAGCCAGAGGGTTTGGCGCTGGAGCTGGGCTAGTAATAGTTTATCAATGCCGAGGGAGAGGGAGAAGGAGAGGGAGAGGGAGAGAGAGAAATTGTTTTGTCAATGGAAGACGGTTTTCATGTGTCCTTTCTGTACTCTCTGTCCCTTCGTCTTCCTCTCTCTCTTGATCAATTCCTTCTGCTTCCTCTAATTGCTGCCTCTCTGTTTTCTCTAACCCCCCCCCCCCCCCCCCCCCCCCCTCCAGCTAAGCCCCAGAACTCTGCCTCCGTGGTCACCGTGGTAGCGGGGACGGCGGCCGTGATGGTGGCGCGCTGCGATTCACTGGACGGACGGCCCGCCGCCGTGATCACCTGGGTGACCACGGCCAACGGCAACGCCAGCACGGTCTCCAAGGCGGGCGCCGCCAACACGGTGACGGTGAACAGCGAGTACCGCCTGGTGCCCACGCCGGCCGACAACGGCAAGGACATCAGCTGTGTGGTCGCCCACCGCACCCAGGACAAGCCCGAGAGCTTCCCGCTGAAGCTGGCCGTGGAGTGTGAGGGCACACACACACGCACGCACGCACACACGCACGCACACACACACGCGCGCGCGCTTAGTCTCTCCCATGCACACTTATTGCACCTCCCACTGTTTTCCTCTCCTTTGTCTGGATTACAACCTTTCTCGGCAGGTAGCCATTGCGACGGTAATGATGCCTTTGTCCTCTCTCCCGGGTCCCTCAGACCCCCCACAGGTGTCGGTGGTGGGCTACGATAACAACTGGTATGTGGGCCGGACCAACGTGGTGCTGACCTGCGAGGCGACAGGCAACCCCATCCCCACCACGGTCACCTGGAAGAGGTGAGCACTGGAGCTCCCCTGGCGCTCTATCTCCGTCACGGCTGGCCTCCCCTATGGCCTTCCTCTCTCTCTCTCTCTCTCTCTCTCTCTCTCTCTCTCTCTCTCTCTCTCTCTCTCTCTCTCTCTCTCTCTCTACCTCTCTCTCTCTCTCTCTCTCTCTCTCTCTCTCTCTACCTCTCTCTCTCTCTCTCTCTCTCTCTACCTCTCTCTCTCTCTCTCTCTCTCTCTCTCTCTCTACCTCTTTCTCTCCTCTTTCTCTCTCGTTTCTCTCTCTCTCCCTCTTTCTCTCCTCTTTCTCTCTCTCTCTCTCTTTTATCTCTCTCGTTCTTTTCATTCACTCTCTCTCCACTTCACCATCGTCCACGTAAGCACCCTTTCCCCCGATCCTTTAATTATCACCGCAGTGGCCTCCTGCTCTGATTATGGACGTTCAAGTATAATTTTCCACAATGGATTGAGTGACTCTAGATTTAGCACAACTTTTATGGCTCGGCTCTCGCTCTTCTTTCTCTCTCTCTCTCTCTCTCTCTCTCTCTCTCTCTCTCTCTCTCTCTCTCTCTCTCTCTCTCTCTCTCTCTCTCTCTCTCTCTCTCTCTCTCTCTCTCTCTCTCTCTCTCTCTCTCTCTCTCTCTCTCTCTCTCTTTCTGTTGCTCCCATATAATCAACCATTTGTGGTAATTGAAAGGAAAACGGGTAAAATAGCAAACTTTCTAAATGGAATGCTTTTCATTGGTCTCATTCCCCTGTCTACTTCTCCCCCGTTACAGAGATGCTGTGACCCCCCCCCTGGAGTCTTCGATGGGTGGGAGCATGGGGATACTTATATAGCACATCACAGTAGATTAAGATCCTACTCAAATAGATGACCCCTTTTTGTCTGGCCAAAAGGAATCTCCATCAGGGAGCAAACCAAAGGAGCCCCATTGATACTTCAGCTAATTAAATGTCTCTCCATCCCTCCACCCCTCCTTCTCTGCCGCCCTCCTCCCCTTCCCTCAACCCCCCCCCTCTCTCACTCTCCCCCCCCCCCAGTCTGACAGGGCAGATGCCAGACAATGTGCTGATCGAGGAGAACAAGCTGAAGGTGCTCAAGGTGGACGAATCCGTCAACGGCACCTTCGTCTGCGAGGTGAAGAACCGCCTGGGGGTGGGCAAGGACCAGGTCACCGCCTTCGTCCGAGGTGAGTGGCTGCACACACACACACACACGCGTTAGGGTGTCACTCATACGTCAGTCTGAAACCCCCTTTCTTTCAGACCCAGTTCCAAGACATAAACGTTTTCTTTTCTTTTCTGAGAACTACTTCATACCATACTCTGTCTCTCTCTCACTCACACACACACACTCACTCTGTGCTAAGGGGGTGCCTTGGGTGTGCGTAGCATAGTTCATGCAGCGGCTGTGTCCTTGGGTGTGTGTCTGGGTGTGTGTCTGGGCGTTCCTTGGGCTCTTCTCCCCCTTGGGCTCTTCTTGGGCTCTGCTCTGTTTGTTAGTCCCTCTCTCCATGCCGAGCGGCGCTCCAAGGCCGGCAGGGCTGACCCGCCTCGGCGTGGCGGCGGGGAGCATCACCAAGTGTGTCCTGGGTGTTCTCGACGCTCGCCCGCCCTCTCTATTCAGCTCGCGCCGAGAAAAAGGCTGCTATTGATTTTGAAATGATATCGCCCTAATGATATCACATCGAGTGGCTGACCATCAAAAGCGTTTGGCGGCGGAATAGATTTTCGTGGAACGCAGATTTGTCTGCGTTGTAGCCCTGTTGTTTAGGACTCGGTCAAGGACAGACAGTGGTGCCTGTTGTGAAAGAAATAAGATAAAACATGTCTTTAGGATCACACTAAAGGTAGGAAAAAGCTTTAGGCCTAGAGGTAAGAGGAACGTAAGAATGTCGGCTATACTATAGTATACTATACTATACTATACTGTATTCTAGTAATTTAAACTACTGTGACACAGTGTTGTATGTAGAGACATACAGGGTTAACACAGTCACAGGGGATGTTGCGTTACATTGGGGTTGAAATGTCTTTTACTATGCAGATTTGAGGAAGTTATTCTTCGAATCACTTCTCCATGCATTCAATTCAATTCAATGCACCGCTGCTCATGAAGTTTTTGATGGCACTGCACCCTTTGAAGCTGCGTGTGTTTGCGTGTGTGCGTTACTCTGTGTGTGTGTGTGTGTGTGTGTGTGTGTGTGTGTGAGAGACTGTTTGTGTGTGACTGCGTGTGCGTGACTTTGCGTGTGCGTGACTGTGTGTGCATGACTCCTTGCGTGATGTGTGTGTGATGTTCGTGTGTGTGTGTGTGTGCGTGTGTGCGTGTGTGCGTGTGTGCGTGCGTGCGTGCGCGCGCATGATGTGATTATGGATACACTCGGCCACTTTGGAGCCGCGGAGGACGTGGCACCAAGTTGAATGGCTCCGTCCTCCGTTGCTCCCCCCATCCGTCCCGTCCCTTGCTCCAGATTCCCTTCTCCATTAGCCTGAATCCTCCGCCCTCGTCCTCATACAAAATACATCTCTCTCTCTCTCTCTCTCTCTCTCTCTCTCTCTCTCTCTCTCTCTCTCTCTCTCTCTCTCTCTCTCTCTCTCTCTCTCTCTCTCTCTCTCTCTCTCTCTCTCTCTCTCTCTCTCTCTCTCTCCCCCCCCCCCCTCCCTCTGATGGCACTTCGTACCGGAAACCATTTAATGCTGACACGGGTGAACTAGAGGGTTGACAGGGGAATTTTAAAAGCTACCCCCTCCCACGGCGCCCCCTTCCCTCCCAGTCTCCCCCCCCCCAGACCCCCCGTGGTGCTGCACTCCGAGTCTCTGCTGGTGCCCGTCTGTGCCTCAGCACTGGGCTCCGGAACACCAAGGGAACGCACAGTGGGCCTGGCGACAAACCTAAGGAGGGGGGGGGGGGGGGGGGGGGGGGGGGACCAGAGGGATGGAGGGAAAGAGAGAGAGGGTGGGGGGGGTCAGGGTTGAGGGATGGGGAGTGACTTGCTTTTAGCCCAAACAGCCAGGGGAGCCCGCGAGAGGCACGGATAAATCAGTGCCACCGCGCCGGCTTAACACTCGGGGAGACATGGATGGAGGGATGGAAAGAAAGAAGGAGGGGAGGGGAGGGGAGGTAGGGGACAGGCAGGGCGGGATGCTGATGGCATTTAAAACCCTCGTGAGAATCTTAAAGGTTCTGCGTCTCTCTCTCTCTCTCTCTGCCGCCATCACCCATGGCTGCCTCTCTCTCTCTCTCTCTCTCTCTCTCTCTCTCTCCTTAGTCTGGGACTTAATTTATGGGTGTGTGCCCATCCTCATGTTTTGCCAGTTTAGAGATTGTGTTCATACAGTCTATACACATACATTGCCTGTGTGTGTGTGTGTGTGTGTGTGTGTGTGTGTGTGTGTGTGTGTGTTGGTTCATCCCCAGGTATATGGGATTTACAGTTGCAATATATCTGTGCAGTGAGCCAAGTACTGCTGTGTGTGTGTGTGTGTGTGTGTGTGTGTGTGTGTGTGTGTGTGTGTGTGTGTGTGTGTGTGTGCGTGTACGTGGAGTCTGTCTCCCTCCAAGCCTCTCTGAGCGGATCAGTCGGCCTCTGCTGCTTCAGCTCGTGGCTGATTTTCTCCCTCCTCTTAACTCGGTTTCTCCCTCCCTTTCCTCCCTTCCATTCTCGCTCTCCTTTCATCTCCATCTCCTACTCCGGCACACCTCCGCTCGCTGCTCTCCCTTTTCATTCTGTCGCCTTCATTTTGACTCTCCCGCTCTCTCTCCCTCTCTCTCTCTCTCCCTCTCTCTTTCTGCCCTCCCACATCACTTGTCCTCCCCACCCTCTCCCTGTCCCGGGCGTCTCCTCCCCCTCCCGCTCTCTCACCTGACAGCTCCCCCCCCCCACACACACACACACTACCCTCTTACCCTCTGCAGGTGGAGGAGGAGGAGGAGCGGGTGACGAAGATGCTCGTTGAGAGGGGGAGGCGGCGGGGACAAAGAGCGTTTTTAGTGAGGGGGGGCTGCTCCCTGAGAGAGAGAGAGAGAGAGAGAGAGAGAGAGAGAGAGAGAGAGAGAGAGAGAGAGAGAGAGAGAGAGAGAGAGAGAGAGAGAGAGAGAGAGAGAGAGAGAGAGAGAGAGAGAGAGAGAGAGAGAGAGAGAGAGAGAGAGAGAGAGAGAGAGAGAGAGAGAGAGAGAGAGAGAGAGAGAGAGAGAGAGAGAGAGAGAGAGAGAGAGAGAGAGAGAGAGAGAGAGAGAGAGAGAGAGAGAGAGAGAGAGAGAGATCAAGGCGGGGCGACTGCTATTCAGCAGAGTGGAGAGAGATGTAATTAGATACATATAGAAATTGGAAGAGAAAGGCCGGCTGCCCGGTGCGGAGTATGACTAGGGAGGGAGGGAGGGGGGAGAGGGATGGCGAGCAGGGGAGTCCAGATGGAGGTGCGGCGCGCCCGTTGCGGGGGAGGGGGGGCTAATGTGGCTGTGTGTGGACAAACAGGGCTAAGAGGGGCCGACAGGCGTGAAATAGCCAGCACCTGGTCCATAGCAGGTCGCTGCGTCCCACCAGACCCCCAGCTGTAGAACACGGCTGACTCACACACACACAACACGCAAACACACACACTCTAGAGGTGAGTGTGTGTGTGTGTTTGTGTGTGTTTGGTTGGTATTTACACCCCCGCCGCGTAGCTGTAGTTTCTCTGCCCTCCTGGAGGGTGCGCTGTGATGGCCGTGTAGTCCGTGTTGGACCCTGAAGCCCACGGGCTTAGTCACGCCACAAACGTGGCCTCGTCCTGCCTCTCTTCCTCCGTCTCTCTCTCCCCTCCTCTTCCACAGCGGTTTGTTCTCCTCTGGTCAGCCTGTCTCTCTGGGGTTGGCTGTTTAACAAAATGTCCATTGGTGTCTCGTTTTTCTGGTCATTTGTTACTTCCTACTCCTCCATTTCCTCTTCTACAAAGTATTCCTCTACATTCACACTCTCTCTCTCTCTCTCACCACCTTCTCTCTCCTCTCCAACCCTCTCTCTCTCTACCTTTCATCTTTCTCTTTCTCTGATTGCCCAACTCAGACAGTTGAGCTCTCCTTTTAACCGTTTAGCATCTCTCTCTCTCTCTCTCTCTCTCTCTCTCTCTCTCTCTCTCTCTCTCTCTCTCTCTCTCTCTCTCTCTCTCTCTCTCTCTCTCACACTCTTTCTTTCTCTCTCTCCCTCCCTCTCTATTGCTCTCTGTCCATCTCTTAGCTCTTAAATACCAGCAGCACCGTTAATCACAGCTTAGCTCCCTCTATCCCTCCTCCCGTCCCTCTACCCCTCCTTCCGTCCCGCTTTCCCTCCCTCCATCGCTCTTTCCCTCGCTCCGTCCCTCTTCTGTCCAACAGGCCGGCTCTCTGGGCTCATGCATGGTTAACCCAAATACTCTCTCCATCTCGCCCTTCCAATCCCTGGTCTCCCTGTCGCTCAGCTCTCCTTCGCCGCCCCCCCCCCCCACACACACACACACACACACACACACACACACACTTCCTCTCCACCCCTCCCTCCGTCAGACGTCGAATCCTATCCGTGCCTGTCAAGTCTGTCGACCCTGGTTTTAAATGTCAGCGTCTTCATTCGTCTTGTTGCATTTTCTACCCTCCACACACACACACACACACACACACACACACTAAAAAGAAGATTGTTTCAAGGGCAGGGATCTCGGCTTTGGTCTTTTTTATCTGCTCCGATGCGTTTTTGAGTGATCAGTTCATCCCTTATCGGTCAGCGTGCGTCACCAACGTGCACGGATTGGGGACAGATCTGATGAAGCCCTGGCTGGCTGGCTGACTGGCTGGCTGGCTGGCTGACTGACTGACTGGCTGGCCCCAGGTTCGTATGACCTGCCTGTTGATTTTAGGGTGTGAGCACACGCGTCCGCTTTTATTTAGCGTGCGTTATGCCTCTGTGTGTGTGTGTGTGTGTGTGTGTGTGTGTGTGTGTGTGTGTGTGTGTGTGTGTGTGTGTGTGTGTGTGTTGTTGGCGGCGGCGGCTCGCTGCTGTTTTCGTCTCCGCCCCAAGCTGCGTGCGCATGTGTTCTCTCGGCGTGGGAGCCACGGCCCTGCATGTGTTTTTTTGGGAGCACTGCAGTGGCCTTTACTTCCGGCCCATCTCACTCATTACTCGCGGTCACTTGGAGCCTGGGTTGGCGCGTGACGCAATTTTTGAATTTTTTGGGAAAGCATACTGGTTTTTTTGCCCCCGCCCCCACCCTCCATTACTGGGGGGAGTTTGGGGTTGGGGGTGGGGTCATAGTGATTTGCAGTCTTTGGGGCATTTTCTCCTTAGTCATTCGATATCTCATTAGAAGTCATTGTAGAGAGGGCAGCTTTTATGCAGGCTCATTCCAAAAATGAAGGGCCGTGTGAATGGCTGCTGAAGTGTTGGCTGAACTAGAGATCTCTTAGTTGGCTGTCTTTAACGCATCAGTCCTTTGGGTGAAAAGATATCGGAGTGGGGGGGTGGGTGGGGGGGGCAATACTCTGGGTTATCTAAGGTAGACCAACGAGACACTTGAGAGACATTGAACTGAACCATTGACACAACTTATTTTTCTCTTCCTTCTTTCTGGCAAGGCGCTCAAAATGAGTGCAAAGAGCACATTTCACATCCCCAAAACGCAGGAAAGGAAAAACAACCCCATGAATTATAGAGGGAAGTCTGGTGGTAAACTGGTGCGCTACATGGAATAAAATGCTGGCTCGAAATATTCCACTAACCCCCCCCCCCCCGTCAAAGGCCCGGTGCTCTTAACACTGCTGCCCCTGCAGAAAGGCCCGTGGAGCCCCGCCAATAGACTGGAAGGTGTTAATGCACTTCCTGTGTTCCCCCCCTCACCGGAGGACAGGCAGGTCAACGGCGAACCGGCCACTGTGTGAATGGAGGTGTTTAGCAGGTCTTGCCGTAGAAGAGGTGTGTGTGTGTGTGTGTGTTTGTGTGTGTGAAAGAGAGGGAGAGTGTGACAGTGTGTGGGTGCATGCCGTTGTCCTTCCACTTTTCTGTGTGTGTGTGTGTGTGTGTGTGTGTGTGTGTGTGTGTGTGTGTGTGTGGGCGCAGCTCGCCGTTTATCACAGCGAGGGAACGCCACGACTAAAGCAAGTGAAACGGAGCCGAGACTGGCAGAGAGGAAGTGAGAGCAGAGGAAGAGAGAGAAAGACGAAGACCGAAGGGAAACCAGGAGAGGAGAGGGGTGGGGGGTTGGTGAATCTCGGGAGGGAAAAAGGGGTGGTGTGTGTGTGTATGGTGGTGGTGGTGGTGGGGGGGGGGGGGGGTAGGAGAGAGAGAGGGAGGGGGGGAGAGAGAGAGAGAGAGAGCTGTAAGCATGGTCATAGGGGACAACTCCACATCTCATACCACTATCTCACACACACACACACACACACACTTCCCTTCTCTGGCTGGCAGTGCCATGGTGTGTGGGGAACAGCACCATTGCCGGTGTAGGTGTATCTTACTTAAACACTTTGGTATCCCTTTTGAATGACTTGAAAGTCTGTACCCAACAGTATTGCTTGAAAAAATAAACGGCTTTGGCTAAACTTTAATTCCCTTCAAATGGAATTCTCTAACGCCCGTGCTGGGGGAGCGTGTGTGAGTTTATTTACGTGTGCGAGTGTGTGTCTGGAACGCCGCTACCATGACTGCTCCACTGGCAAAGCGGACCTAAACGTGGATAAAATCCATGCTTGCATACCCCCCCCCCCCCCCCCCACACACACACACACACACACACACACACACACACACACTCTCCTCGTCTTTAGCCTGCACAAGCGCGGCACAAATTAGGCTCCCGCGGCACCTAAGGGAGAGAGGTGCCAATCTGTCCCCCAGGCACGGTTGTCATTCCACTGTCTCGCTCCGTCAGTCACACCTCCTCCTCCTCCTCCTCCTCCTCCGGTTGTGCATCCCGCCATCCATCCTCCATCCCGCTCTCCTTTGCGGCCTCCACCTCCTCCGCCCTCCACTCCTGTCCCTAGACCTCTGGAGACGTTTGGCTTCCTGGTGTTAGTTTGTTGGAAGAGAGAGAGAGAGAGAGAGAGAGAGAGAGAGAGAGAGAGAGAGAGAGAGAGAGAGAGAG
Source organism: Aplochiton taeniatus (assembly GCA_017639675.1). Taxonomy (NCBI): domain Eukaryota; kingdom Metazoa; phylum Chordata; class Actinopteri; order Galaxiiformes; family Galaxiidae; genus Aplochiton; species Aplochiton taeniatus. The sequence goes on from CM030178.1 coordinate 6,777,525, forward strand.
AGAGAGAGAGAGAGAGAGAGAGAGAGAGAGAGAGAGAGAGAGAGAGAGAGAGAGAGAGAGAGAGAGAGAGAGAGAGAGAGAGAGAGAGAGAGAGAGAGAGAGAGAGAGAGAGAGAGAGAGAGAGAGAGAGAGAGAGATGAGAGAGAGAGAGAGAGAGAGAGAGAGAGAGAGAGAGAGAGAGAGAGAGAGAGAGAGAGAGAGAGAGAGAGAGAGAGACTGACTGACTGACTTTGGGGCAGACTGCTGTTTGTCATGCTGACGTCGTGGGCGGGGGGGGGGGGGGGGCTTGGTCGTAACGTTGGGACGTTGTTTATTGTCGCTGTGGGAATGGGGACAGGAGCAGCTCAGAGGGAGATGAGGAAATGTCATTGCCTTGGCACAGACTGAACACACACACACGCACGCACACGCACACTAAACTGGGCAAACACCTCAACAAGCACACACTTCAGAGGAAGATCAGTGCCACTGACATACTCCAACCCCTCCTCTCTTTCATCTCCTCTCCCTCTCTTTTACTTGACCTTCATCCTCTCTGCCTTTTTTTTCCATTACTTCCTCTCTCTCTCTCTCTCTCTCTCTCTCTCTTTCCATCTCTCTCTTTCCTCCAAACTGCGTTTTTTTTTCCTCTGCTGGTCTCACCCTTGTCTTCTCTTCCCCTGTCCTCTGTCTCCGTCCCTCCGTCCCTCCTTCCCTCTGTCCCTCCTCCCTCCTTTCTGCAGAGCCCTCCATTAGCTCCTCCAACGCCGGGGTGGTGGCGGGGGCCGTGATTGGCTCCCTGCTGGCCCTGCTCCTGGTGGCCGCCCTGGTGGCCGTCCTCGTCACCCGCAGCCGCCGGCAGCAGCAGGGCTACCGCGGCAACAACAACGGCGCCTTCGACATCAAGACGCGCGTCTTCGGCGCCGGCAAGAAGGCCAGCAAGAACGGCACGGGCGGCGCGGGCGGCGGCGGCGGCAACAACAACGAGCCCATCTACGTGTACAGCGAGGACTCCGCCCACCAGGGCCTGGCCGAGAAGACCAACCACCTGGGGGGTCGGCCCGAGGTCGTGGCCACGACGCCCACCGCCCAGGACATCCTGCTGAGCGGCGAGCTGGACGAGGCCGAGCGCCGGAAGTTCGACGAGCTGGAGGAGGACGAGCGCTACGACCGCTTCAGCGGCCCCGCCCCCATCCTGCAGCTGCGCCCGCCCCACGACGAGGACGCCATGATCGGCGGTTACCTGGACGACGACATGGAGTCCCAGCGGGACGGCTCGGTCATCTCCCGGACTGCCGTGTACGTGTAGGGTCGAGAGAGGAGAAGGAAGAGGAGGAAGGAGGAGGAGGAGGAGGAGGGAGAGAGAGAAGGAGGGATGACAGAGGAATGAAGACCTCCGCCAGAGGATTGCGCGGTTTCTGATCTCTCCTTTCCACGTCGCTGGGAGAGAGAGAAAAGACCCGCGCTTTTATTTTTCAATGTAGATTAGAGAGAAATTAATGATAATAATAACGAATTAACTCTACGGCCCCAGAGAGGAGCGGGAATGCCAACAATGAACTGAACTGAACTGAACTGAACTGAACTGAGGTGGGTGAACTATCACAAAAGGGAGGTGTGGAGGGAATGACTGGAGGGGGGTGGGGTGGAGGGGGGGGGGGGTCCCTCTGTTCGGGATCACCTTGGTGTCGACCAAAAAAAGAATAACACATCGGGGTGGGGTGGGGGGTGGGGGGGAGTGAAACTCTTGTGAGAAGGGAACGGTCTGGCGTGGCTCTGCTTTCTGCTGTTTGCCATCGCTATCTGTGGGACCTTGACAGGAGGCGCCTGGTGGATAAAGGGACATTGTGGCGAGCGGAGGCCGCGTCTCACCGCTAGCGCTCCCTCTTTATCGTCACCGAGACTCGCTGTACCCGTGGCAAAAAGGGAAGATCTGGGTTTGTCCGCCGCCTCCTATTCTCGGCGGTCCTGAGGGAACACCTTTGTGCTCCGGCTCGGGGCTCTGCTGTGACAGCCATTGGGGAAGGGGGGAAGGGGAGGGGGAATGGTTTTGGAGGGAAGTGTGGTCACGCACGACGCGGTGGACGAATGTGTGTGTGTGTGTGTGTGTGTGTGTGTGTGTGTGAGAGAGAGACAGCAGTGGGCCCTCGTCTCTTTAGAAACTCTGGTATTCTCTACCTCCCACTTTCTCTTCGCTGTCTCTTGTACTCCCGCTCCAACACGCAGGCGTTCCCCTTGGCATTCCTGTGCCACGGTGGCTGTCTGCAGCCCGACGGAACACGGTCGACGCTCGGCTACAGTAGCCACGGCGGGAGGGCGGGGGGGGGGGGGGGGGGGACGAAGCGGGACGGGGGGCGGGGGGGGGGGGGGGGCGCTAAGAGGGGAGAGTGGATTAGGAGGGGAGCGTTGGAGTGGCTCTGGCCTCTTCAGTGAAAACACAAAGTAGTCCGGCTGTGAGGCGGCACGCGAGTCAGCGACGGGAAGCTGGGGAGCGGTGAGCCGGATAGGGCAGGACGGAGGGAGGGATAGATCGGGGGGTTCTCTCCCCTCCTCCTCCTCCTCCTCCTCCTCATCCCCCTCTTCTCCAGGCGCTCCTGACAGAAGGAGTTTGATTGGTAATGAGCCGTGAAGTCAGCCGCTTAGCCGGCACCGACAGATTGCCTTTGCTTATCGTTTATGACGTGGCGCTTTTCCGCCTGCCCTTTCTCTCCCTCTCTCCTCCGTCCGTCTCTCTCTCTCTCCCTCTCTCTCTCTCTCTCCCGTTTATGGGGAGAGTGTGATTTATACGTGCCGGTGTGGAGGTCAGGGTCATGGTGGAGCTGTGGAGTATTTCACGGCTCCGTACTTGTCAGGAAACGCGCCGCTCCACTCAGCTCTGTCGCCGGCCAATCCCCTCTGATGGGACGCTGTCTGTCCCACTGGCCAGTAAATGTGAGCCACGGATCCCCAATCGCCACAGCCTCCTCGTACTCCACTGGAGCCCAGCGAAAACCAACCTCCATCCGCCATGCCTAGTTGTTGGCTTTTCCTGTCATTGATATTCAAATAGACAATATAAAAATCCCCCATGACCAGGCCAATTAAATGCTGCCAGCGTCAGATACGTGGTGCCGTGGTGGAGTGTGGCACAAGGTGTTGTCCAGAGGGGAGCTGAGAGAGAGAGAGAGAGAGAGAGAGAGAGAGAGAGAGAGAGAGAGAGAGAGAGAGAGAGAGAGAGAGAGAGAGAGAGAGAGAGAGAGAGAGAGAGAGAGAGAGAGAGAGAGAGAGAGAGAGAGAGAGAGAGAGAGAGAGAGAGAGAGAGAGAGAGAGAGAGAGAGAGAGAGAGAGAGAGAGAGAGAGAGAGAGAGAGAGAGAGAGAGAGAGAGAGAGAGAGAGAGAGAGAGAGAGAGAGAGAGAGAGAGAGAGAGAGAGAGAGAGAGAGAGAGAGAGAGAGAGAGAGAGAGAGAGAGAGAGAACACACGTTACTCCCTGTGATGGCGCTGCAGGGCAACGCTTTATGTATCTTTCTAACGAGTCACTGGGGGCCCGCTCTGGCAAAAAATCCCCCTCCTTAGCTGCTGTACACGGCTCACTCTACCAGTGTGTGTGTGTGTGTGTGTCTGTAATCATGCCCTGGCTGGCCTTTTGAGTGGCAGCCCGACCACCAATCGCGATTCACCTGTGAATCACCAAGTCCCTAATGATCAGGGCCCTCATTGGCTGTCCCAGCTGCGCCCCTCAGCCCACATGGTATCTGGGTCAGGGACCGCTTGGGGGTCACGGGGTCAAACGCTCGCCTCGTCGTTGCTGAGGGCAAGGAGGGTGCCCCTCCACACCTATTATACCCAGTTAACCATGACCCATGGGTGATGGCCACACACACACACACACACACACACGCATAGTTGGACTGCAGTAGCGATGTATCTAGAGTGGTTGATGTTTGCTTTTGCAATGGCTGCTTGACCTTGTGAAAGATGGGGAGAGATGGAGGGAGGGAGGGAGGGAAGGAAGTTGCTCCACCGTTTTAAAAACCATTAGTGCTTGAAACTGTCCCGCATATCTGTGCCAGTCAGCTTCATATTAAGTTATGGCCTTAGCTTATGCCAATTATGACCAACAAAAAGTGAAGCACGAGGAAAAGCAGTCAGCACAGTTTATTATTCATATAACCAATGTATATGTAAATGCATATTTTTGCACTATTGTGTGAAACCTCAACAAGACATGCTCACAAGTTAGTATTCCTACTGTATGTGTAATGGAGTGTCTCTTTTGGGGGAAAATGTAATGAAAACTGCACATTGTTGTCAAACGTGAAACGTTCAAAGGAGGCCTAGGAGTTGTCCACATTTGGTTGTGAGCAGTCTTTCTACTATAAATGTAAGCATCTTTATTTTGTGTGAAAATAGTGATATTTATCAAAATTGTAAATATCTGACGGGAGCCAGTGTTGTTGGTATGGAAACGACAGCGACCCTGATTGGCCGGAGGGTCACATGTCAAGTGTCTCCCGGCTGCACTTGGAATACAAGCGCAGAGGATTTCCAAAGTTCCACTTGGCTGGCTGGTGTAGGAGTTCCAAAACGTACCGAGCTCATTGCATATTGATTTCTTTTTTCTTCCTTTTTTTTTTTTTTTTGAACGTGGAGATTTTCCGCTGTTATGAAGCTAAAAAGAGCTGATTTTGTTTCACTGCCAGATGATTAAATCCGTCTTGTCGAGCTCCAGACTTGATTTTAGCATATGGCTCCGCGTCTTACTGACGAGCTCCCACTCTCATCTCCCTTTTCTCGGTCTCCCCGGCTAAAACACACCCACGTGCACACACCATTTATCAGATAGACGGCTTCCTGTAGAAGCAGTGATCTGTGCGCTGCGTCTGAGTCAGCTGTGTGTGTGTGTGTGTGTGTGTGTGTGTGTGCGTGTGTGTGTGTGTGCGTGTGCGTGTGTGTGTGCGTGTATGTGTGTGTGTGTGTGCGCGTGTGTGTGTGTGTGTGGGGCTCAGGGGGCCTGGGGATGTTGTGGTGCCAAAAGGGCAATAACCTGAGCAGTGACATCCTGACCCCTTTTTCACAGAGGGGAGATAGTTCAAGAAAACCTTACTGTATACATAGTATCACACACACACACACACACACACACACACACACACCTACACACAAACACGCTCAATAAGCCACTATAGGGAAAGTATGCACAACCACTGCCACACTGTGCCACATTAGACACCTCATGTTGTGTACCTGACAACTCCCTGTGCCCCTTACGCACTCACACATGCACACACTCACAGACAAGCACACACTCACAGACAAACACACGCTCACAGACAAAGAGACACTCACAGACAAACACACACTCCGCCGCTTCCTCTGGCCTAGGCTGTGTCTCTGTCAGGGCCTGCACTGTGTCCCCCTGTTCCCTAGAGAGTGAAATACAGGAGGACTTCCCCTCTTCTGTTTGTCCCAACAGCCCAGTGACTGGATTACCGTGTGGCACAGAGAAAGAACACAGTACTCTGGAGCTCACACACACACACACACACACACACACACACACACAAATATATATAATTATAAACACAAGCACAGTATACACACACACACACACTCTTTCCCTCCTTCAGTTTTGGCGATAAGGCTTTTAGGGAACTACTTGCTGGTTCCTCCTTTGTTCAGCATGGGTCTTTATTTCGTTCAGATGAAGGGGCTTGTTTCTGACCACCCCAGGCTCACCAGCCCTCTCCGCAACTTTTCAAAATCGCAACCTCCCACTCGTTCAAAAGTTGCAGATTTTTTTTCCCTCCCCGCTTGAGCCAACAACAGCCATCCCCCCTGGCACTGTGCGGGGCTCTCAGACTAAAAGGCTTTTAGAGAATTCACAAGGCCCCCGACCCGGGCCCAGCACAAAGTTAGTGACTGAGCCGAAAGGCGGTTCTGTTTTTTCTTCTTTTTTTTTCCCCCCGCTTTTTTTCTTTTCTTTTTGCGCCCTCTCTATTTCCCGAGAGCCCACAGAACCATTCCTCTGGCTCTGAACACCGACGACTAAACGAAGCCTTAACATTCCCCCCCGTCTCGCCCACAGCTAAACCACTTCCCCTGTGTACATAGTATAAATATATAAATATCTAGAAGGGAATCAAAAAACAAACAAAAAAAAGAATGACTAATTTATGGTGTCACGTTTATGTATTTCTCAGCGGCTAGCATGAAGGACTTTCTCTCTTCTCTGATGTTACGTTTTATTTGTTTTGTTTTGTTTTAATTCTTTTTATCTCGTTTTGCAGTGCTTTATAATTTATACGTTTTATGAGTGCTTTATTCTCAACTGCTGCGCTGTGATGCCGCTCTGGCAGGCAAATGTGCTTCTTTCGACTTTGCTGTTGAACTGTACACAAAACAATCTCTACCACGAAATGTGCTTTTTAATTCACTGCTCTGTGTAAACTTGTTGTTTCTTTTTTGAAAAGGTCAACTGTGTTGAGATGTTGTCACTATGTGTCATGTCTCTCGATTTAATTTAATTCTTTTGTATTTGGTTGCAAATTAAAGATCTCATGGTTTTTGAAAAGAGATGACTGTGTCGTTGATAACTGTGTGTGTTTTATGTGTGCTGTCCTAGCCTTCCCCCATCTCCCCGCTTGCGTTGTGCCCTCACCCAGGTGTGGGGTTTGGGGGGGGGGGGGGGGGGGTTGACCACAGACAAGAGGCTTTGATTCGCTCTCTAGATCCATTGATCCCACTGTGAAGCGGGCTTCCTGTCAACGCTCTCACACGGTGCCCCTTCCTCCTCTTGCATCGTACTGAGGTTGATCTGCTCATTTGGGTCTGTTTAAAGAGTGTGTGTGTGTGTGTGTGTCTGTAAACTGCCTATCTAGGTAGCTATAGTGGTCAAAATGTTAGAAAGCAAGAACATTCGGTGGCCCGGTTCCCCCTGTATTTGCATGCAGGGCCGTGGTTGGCTGAGATGAACCAGCTGCCTTGGTAACGGCTAGTTGTGAGAGCGTGAGGTGGTTACAGTGGAGTGTTGTTCTGTTGTGGAGTGGTGTGCGTCGTTAAGTGTTGTCAAGTGTCTGGTCTTACTATATGTGTGTACACGCATCTGGTGATCCTCCGTCTGCTTTGCACACACTTCTACGAATGAAGAGGTTGAACGCTTTCCAACGGTAGCGCTACTGTTCCACCTCCCACAAACACACACACACACACACACACACACACACACACACACACACACACACACACACAGACGGCCAAACATGGACACACACGGACAAACATTGACACACACATACATTAAAACCTACACTCACACACGGACAAATAAACATATACACACACACAGGCGCACCACCCACACACAGCGAGGGATGCTTGTGGAATGCTGTGGTGTTGCTTTAGGCGGGCTCCTGGAGGCAGGAAGGGCCCATTGTGTTCTCACTGGGGAATGTGCAGGGCTGGCTGAAACTCCACTGAATGGGGGCGCTCTGAAAGGCCGCATTGTTTGAACTCTGACTAAACCCGAGCGGTTTTAGTCACATTTGAACAGAGGACATGTGGGAGAGAGGGACTTTGTGAAAGGCCAGAGGGTGGGCGGGGTGTGATGTGTGTATTTGTTACTGTGTGTCGACATGGAAGCAGGATCGAGAGAGAGAGAGCATGGTTGTGTCGGATGCTGTGTTCGTGTGTGTGTGTGTGTGTGTGTGTGTGTTTGCACGTACCCACTCTCCTTGTTCCTATAAAAAAGGGCATGTCGTCCCCTCCCTACTCAACGCTGCGCCCATAGTTACAACGCTGCACCCGAGGGCCGTTTGGTTTCAGGACAGTGGTGTGAGCGGCGATGCCCTCTACGGCATCCTGCGTCGGCGTACCCCCCCCCCCCCCCCCCTCCTCCTCCTGGCTCCTTGTCACAGGTCTGCTTTGTCGGGACCCGACGCCCACCGTCGACACACGGCCATTTACTGGCAGGCCAGGACACCATCTGGCCCCTCTAATTGCTTCTACTCGGAGGCTGCCGGTATGGAGCGCGCACACACACACACACACACACACACACACACACACACACACTTCTCTCTACTGGACTCCTGGCTGAATGCTAAAGACTCCGGCCCAGCAGGGAACAGTGGCAGCGCTTAAAGGGCCGGCGTGGCCGATAGATAGATCTATATATTCCTGTTCATATCCCACCGAGGAGAGTGTGCCAGCGGAACTCTAGTGTCACAGAACCTGGCCACGGGTGGACGGGGGGGGGCTCGGGGGCTCCACGGAGCCAAGATCCAGAGCCAACGCGACAGCCGCTCTGCCCAGGCCGGTGTGTCGCGCGCTACCGTCGGGGTTTGAAGTGCCAGCGATGCGACATGCTGGGCTGCCCCTGGGCACGTGGGTGACTGGTGCTGGACCTATTTATACTCTGCTGATGGGGGCAGGCAGACCTTGTGTGTGTGTGTGTGTGTGTGTGTGTGTGTGTGTGTGTGTGTGTGTGTGTGTGTGTTTTTAATGGTTTCTGTGTTTGTGCCGTACACACCGTAGCGTAACGGTTGGTTGATATGTTTAGGCACTGGCAAAGTGGGACAGTTTGTTGTGGTGAGTGGTACGGGATCTGCCCCAGGTTGATTGTGTGTGTGTGTGTGTGTGTGTGTGTGTGTGTGTGTGTGTGTGTGTGTGTGTGTGTGTGTGTGTGTGTGTGTGTGTGTGTGTGTGTGTGTGTGTGTGTGTGTGTGTGTGTGTGTGTGTGTGTGTGTGTGTCGCCGTCGCTGAAGTCGCCGTCGGTGATGTTGCCCTGCGTTACCGTGCGCAGAGTGAGCGACGGCGTCTGGGTGTTATGTGTGAGGGCCGGCAATTTTGTAATCTCGGGCTTCAAGTTTAGCGCTAACTTTGCCCTAGCTTGGTAAGGGCTCGGTCGTTGAACGTGTTCGTTGTCACATCGGTTGAGGACGGCTTGTAACTGGAGCTCGTAACCGCAGGAAATTACTCTCCCCCTCTTTCTCCGTAAACAATCTCAGCCCAAAAACACAGACAGACAGACAGACAGACAGACAGACAGACAGACAGACAGACAGACAGACAGACAGACAGACAGACAGACAGACAGACAGACAGAAGCAGGGAGTGCTGGGCATTGGCTTTTTCTGGAGTTGAGGGGGGGAGGGGGGGGGGGGGGGGGGGGGGGGGGCGGGGGTGTTAGGGTGGGGGGTTAGAACACGAGGGAGACTTTGGGCGGGAAAGAAGGATAGGGCCGGCCAAAGGGGTCAGGACGCGGAGCAATGTACGTCCAGCTGACTGCTCCTTCCACACCACTGAGGCTGTGGGAGGGAGACAGAGGGAGGACAGGGTCTGGTTCAGTGGCTGAAGGCCGAGAGGGGGAGAGCAGAGTCTGAGTGGCGCTTTGGAGGATGGGGCTTGGAAGGAAAGAGGTGGCGGAGGAAGAGAGTGGTGGGGGGGTGGGGGGGGTGGGGGCAACTGGAAAGTCTGCCGAGTCCAGGAGGAGGAGGAGGAGGGGACAGAGGGGGCTGAGTCGCAGCTGTGTTGATTTAGATTATCTCATCTCTCTCTTGTGGACTCTCTCTCTCTCTCTCTCTCTCTCTCTCTCTCTCTCTCTCTCTCTCTCTCTCTCTCTCTCTCTCTCTCACTCTCTCTCTCTCTCTCTCTCTCTCTCTCTGTTTGTGTGTTTGAGAGCACCTTCTTCCTCGACACCACCTGTAAAAATACCCCGCTAATAGATGAAAGACACAGCATGAATGTGTACGCGTGTGTGTCTTAGTCTTATAAATAAGCTGAGATACCGTTCAACTCTACAGTGTACTAGAACTAATGAACTCCTTCCAAACAAAGCAAGTGGAGGAATGTAAGGGAACACTGTGGAGGTACTGGTCACCAGGGAGTCGAGCTCTGTGTGTGTGTGTGTGTGTGTGTGTGTGTGTGTGTGTGTGTGTGAGTAATATAGAGCCAGATTTATATCAATGTAGGAAGGATTTTTAATGCTGCCAAGAATAGATTCTGTGACGAAAATGATTTTAATGCTATTTGGTGTGTGTGTTGCCGACACAGACTGTGTGTGTGTGTTTTGATTCGCCTCGGGGGTTTTCTGCAGATCAAATGCACTCACTGTTTAATTCACCGTCTCAACAGGCAGCTCCCCCTCGTCTTCATTGTGCGCACACACACGTACACCCCCCCCCCCCCCCTCACACACACACACACACACACCCCACACACACAACACGCTACCATAGAACAAATAGGAGAGATGCATGGAGAGATGAAACGGGAAAACTCAACACGGATTTGGTCCCAATAACTCTTGCAGCTTTCATACTGGGAGCTGTCGGGTACATAATGTATCGTGTGTGTGTGTGTGAGTGAATCCAAACATGTCTGTGTGTGCAACAAAATGAGGGAGAAGATTCTGTTAATTTTTCCTTTTTCCACAGAGCAAACCGTAACAAGTCCGTGTGTGGGGGGTACAGTGTGTGTGTGTGTGTGTGTGAGGGTGCAGAACAGTGTGTGTATGTGTGAGGGTACAGAGCGGGGTGTGTGTGTGTGTGTGTGTGTGTGTGTGTGTGTGTGTGTGTGTGTGTGTGTGTGTGTGTGTGTGTGTGTGTGTGTGTGTGTGTGTGTGTGTGTGTGTGTGTGTGTGAGAGAGAGAGAGAGATAAGCGGGTCTCCTGTCTCGTCAGTCCAACGTGATCTGCTCCCCATGTCTGCAGCGTGGTCTTCATCCCCTGCCTGTAGGAGTGAAGGAGTCTATTTCGATTCCTCCAGTCCGACTTCAAATACTGTCAGGGTGAGGAGAGAGGACTGGGACAGCTTCACAGAGTGTGTGTGTGTGTGTGTGTGTGTGTGTGTGTGTGTGTGTGTGTGTGTGTGTGTGTGTGTGTGTGAGAGAGAGTGAATCCAAACATGTCTGAGTGTGCAACAAAGTGAGGGAGAAGATTCTGTTAATTTTTCCTTTTTCCACAGAGCAAACTGTAACCAGTCCGTGTGTGGGGGGTACAGTGTGTGTGTGTGTGTGTGTGTGTGTGTGTGTGTGAGGGTGCAGTACAGTGTGTGTATGTGTGAGGGTACAGAACGGGGTGTGTGTGTGTGTGTGTGTGTGTGTGTGTGTGTGTGTGTGTGTGTGTGTGTGTGTGTGTGTGTGTGTGTGTGTGTGTGAGAGAGAGAGAGAGATAAGCGGGTCTCCTGTCTTGTCAGTCCAACGTGATCTGCTCCCCATGTCTGCAGCGTGGTCTTCATCCCCTGCCTGTAGGAGTGAAGGAGTCTATTTCGATTCCTCCAGTCCGACTTCAAATACCGTCAGGGTGAGGAGAGAGGACTGGGACAGCTTCACATACTGTGTGTGTGTATGTGTGTGTGTGTGTGTGTGTGTACGTGTGCCAGCTCCGCTCTGTTCACACCCTCCTCGCAGTTTTTCCCCCTCGGTCCATTCATCTGTCTGTCAAGTTATCTAAACATCTCTTTTTGGCCCCCTTCCCCTCCTTTTTCCCTCCTCTCCCCTCCTCTCCCCTCCTTTTTCCCTCCTCTCCCCTCCTCTTCCCTCTTTCTTCCCACCTGTCTCCCCTCTCTTCCCATCCCTCTGGCAGGCTTCCTGGGACTGGAGCCCAGTTATACACAGCTCAGCTCTTCTGCTACCAGTTACCCAGCCTCTTCATTGTAGCTCAGCCCCGCGTCACCAGATGGTTGCCTTTACCCCTGTGACCGCCATGGCAGGCCATTAACCACCGTGGGCTAAGTCCGAGCCCAGCCACTTTTATATTTCACCCCCAGTTTCAACAGAGTCACACTGTGTGTGTGTGTGTGTGTGTGTGTGTGTGTGTGTGTGTGTGTGAACACTGTGTACCCCCCTGCCTGGTGTGACCACAGCCACACCAAACCCCAACTATCGTCCAAACCCCCCCACCCCCCCACCCCCAGCAGTGCCGCACTGATCCAGTCCATGCGGCGCGCCACTTACTTAGCCCCCTGCCGAGGCATCATGGGTAATAGTCGTGATTCATGTTTCTGTGCACTCTGCTGTGTTCTGTGAACAAGACCTCTCTCTGTGTGCGTGAGTGTGTGAGGGCAAAAACGAGAAGAGTGTGAGGCTTCAAAGACTGCTTGCAGTGAGCAGCTCGTCCTCCATGAGTGGATTACCCCGCAGTCACCTCGCTCTGCTGGAAACTCCCTCAGCTCTGCTGGTCCAACGCGGAAACCCCAACATTTACAGGAGCAATTATTTCAAACACATAAGACGTGGTGTAATAATATCCAATAGTCCAGAAGGAAGCCTTTTGGAAAACACGGTTTAGAAAGGCTTTGGAGTCTGATGTGTCTTTGGGGTTTTGGAGCGGGCACCGTCCTTCCTGAATGTTTCTTCAAGTCAAGCTTTTTTATGTATTCTGAATAATGCTCATTTTAGGATCTAGTACCGACACAGACACAGACACACACACACACACACACACACACACACACGCACAGCCAGCTCATCCTCAGTGGGCTTTGGGTTGAGTGCAGCATTATATGGCCAGGTGATATAACTACAATAGGTACTTTCTGTTTATGTTTGGGAGGGTACTTCCAGACGGTCTAAGCCCATGGGAGGAGGAGGGTACCAGGGCGTGGGTTATTTATCTGTGTATTACGCAGGCTGTCTCTGGGCTGTCCTCCTGTTGTTTATCCCCTATAGGCCCGGCTGCCTGATATATGGTGCTGTTACGTTTCTATATCAGGACCTTGGATTGGGCCAGTGCGGCCGGCGTGCTGTAGCACGGGCGGGGCCCCTGTGGTGAAGATTGTGTTGGGTCGGAAGTGGCGTCTGGAAGGTTATTTTGCCTCTCTCTCTCTCTCTCTCTCTCTCTCTCTCTCTCTCTCTCTCTCTCTCTCTCTCTCTCTCTCTCTCTCTCTCTCTCTCTCTCTCTCTCTCCGCCTTCTTTATCTCCGTGGCTCTCTCTAACTCTCTCTCTTTTACAGTTTCGCTCTCTCTCTGTCTCGCTCTCTTTCTCTTACTATCTCTCTCACTCTATCTTTGTCTTTCTATTTCTCTCTCTCTCTCTCTCTCTCTCTCTCTCTCTCTCCGCGTTCCGTCCTCCTTGGTCGTTTATCCTCCTTAGGCCCTCTGCTCTACTGTCCTCCTTTTCAAATCTGCTGTATTGTGCTTCTACACTGAGCCTTTCACTCCTGTCCCGCTGCTATTCACAGAGTGAGAATGATGTAGGCTTTCTGTGTGTGTGTGTGTGTGTGTGTGTGTGTGTGTGTGTGTGTCTTATAATAATATCTTAAATAAGTGTGCTTTGGTTGCATGTGACGTGTGCTGCGATTCTAATTCAGAGTGCTTTTTGTTGTACATATTCATCTTAAGTTGTCTATCTTGTAGAGAGAGAGAGAGAGAGAGAGAGAGAGAGAGGTAGAGAGAGAGAGAGAGAGAGAGAGAGAGAGAGAGAGAGAGAGAGAGAGAGAGAGAGAGAGAGAGAGAGAGAGAGAGAGAGAGAGAGAGAGAGAGAGAGAGAGAGAGAGAGAGAGAGAGAGAGAGAGAGAGAGAGAGAGAGAGAGGTAGAGAGAGGTAGAGAGAGGTAGAGAGAGGTAGAGAGAGGGAGAGAGAGAGAGAGAGAGAGAGAGAACGTACGTACGTATCCCCACTCCATGTGTAAGCAGTGTATTACTTGACTTGGTGCAATGAGCCAGGCCTAGTATTAGGCAGGTTGAGCTGGCGGGGGAATTTGATAACACTTGACCTGCTTCACTGAGTCATTTGAGTGGAGGAAGAGGGAGAAGGTGGGAGGGAGGGAGGGAGAGAAAGAAAGAGAAGAAGAAGAAGAAGAAGGAGAGGGAGAAAGAGAACGAGGGGGAGGGCACAAGTGGTTAGGGGTGAAAAGTGTTGGAGAGAGAGAGAGAGAGAGAGAGAGAGAGAGAGAGAGAGAGAGAGAGAGAGAGAGAGAGAGAGAGAGAGAGAGAGAGAGAGAGAGAGAGAGAGAGAGAGAGAGAGAGAGAGAGAGAGAGAGAGAGAGAGAGAGAGAGAGAGAGAGAGAGAGAGAGAGAGAGAGAGCGCGCGCGCGCAACAGCTGGGCAAGCCGGCGGGAGTAGAGATGACACTGCCTGCATCTCTCCCTCCCTCCCTTCCCTCTCTCCTGGCCTACGCCCCATGGTCTCTCTCCATCTTTGTCCTTCATTCTTCAGGCTGGGAGGCTGGCCTGGGTACGGAGGCCCCGCTCCTCATTACTCACTGTTCCAACCTTAAAGGTCACACACACACACGTATGCACACATGCACATGCACATACGCGCACACATGCATACATGCACGCACACACACACACACACACACACACATCCATTGACTTAGGGTGCCACAGTGTACTACTACTATATTATATAACTGAAGGAGCTGGGACCATGTCTGTCTCTGCGACCGTTGGTGTGTGCATGTGTGTTTCCGTTTTCGTGCAAGTGTCAAACTGTTCTTCCGGGCCTCTCGTCCCTCCTGTCTTTCTCTCTTTCTTTCCCCGACCATTCTCCCGTGCTGCTCTGTTTCGCCCTCTACCTCGGCGTCCAACATACCCTCTCTCCTTTCCCGTGAACCCTCCACCCCTGCCTCGCGCCCCCACCGCCACCGAGCCCCCGTCCCTGCCACGGAGACGCCCCCCCCCCCTCCCCCGCGATGCCTGGACTCCCAGGGTCGTTGCTGCCCTCGCTGCCCCGTCCCCGCGGTGATCGGGTGCCGCTGGCCGTAGCGCGCTGCCTGGCGTTGGGTTACATTTTGCATTTTACTGCAAAATTATTCATCAGTGTTGACATTCCGCCTTATGCATAATATTCATGATGCACAGCGCACTTCTGTAGGCGGCGTGGAGAAAAGGAAAGGGGGGAGGCATGTCACAGCTGAGGCATGGAGCACACACTTCACACACACACTTCAAACACGCACGCACACGCACACACTAGTTTGGAACGGTTGGTCTTGGACACGCTTGATGTATGCATAACATAACGCGCAATCATCCTAACATAACCAATATAATGCCGTGTACAGTAGAGGCACGCAGACCGCACACGCCGTCCAGATATGGAGATGTTCCGTTGCGCAGATAGATAATTATGCTTTATGGAGCAAAAAAAACATCCTGTCAACTCCCCGACGTTTCCGACTTAATGCCGGCGTGTGCTCTCCCATTAGGCGCTCTGTCCCCACGGTGATTCCTTTTATTCTTTCCTTTAGAGATTAATTCCAGCCAGACACAGTTTGTCATCCCCCAATGTATGTGGGGAGTTTGACTGTCCTCGCCTTTTTATTATTATTTCCACAGCCTTCTCCTTCCTTCCTTCCTTCCTCTCTCTCTCTCTCTCTCTCTCTCTCTCTCTCTCTCTCTCTCTCTCTCTCTCTCTCTCTCTCTCTCTGCCCCCCTCTCTGTCTCGTGTGTTGACTGACGGAAGCTGTGGCAGTCTGTCGAAAAGCGAAGGGCTGAACGATCCCCGACGTTGTTGTTGTTGTTTTTAAGGAAAGAGTGACTGATGGAATGAGTTTAGAGAGGCAACGTGATAATGGGTTTGGGGGGCTGATTAGCATTTCACAGTGCCGTGCGACACGGGCGGCCATTGTCTCTGCGCCGTCGAGCAGGTCGCTGGTATGTTTTCCCCCCGTTCGGTCTGCGACGCCCGAGGTCAGGGGGTCAGGGGGTCAGGGTTAGGGTTAGGGTTAGAGGTCAGGGGGTCAGCCAAAGGTGTGGCCTCACGCCCAGCCTGGGAGCGTTAGATCGGGGGTCGGATGGTCCGCCGTGCTGGTAACGGTTTGTGGGGTGGTTTTAACGTGCTTAGCGTGTGCGCAGACACAGGTTGGGACAGCGGGGTTGGCTGTGTGTTTGCCCGGAGACGCGGCACTCTCTTGACTAGAGTGTGAGGTGAAAACGACTGGGAGGTTGAGGGAGGGAGCTGATGTGTCAGTCAGTCAGTCAGTCAGTCAGTCAGTCAGTCAGTCAGTCAGTCAGTCAGTCAGTCAGTCAGTCAGTCAGTCAGTCCGCAAGGTTTCTGTCACCACCGTCACACGCGCACACACAAACACACACAAACACACACAAACACACACAAACACACACGCTATTATTTTGTATTATTTCTTTATTTCTTTATTTACTTATTTATACAGGGGTAACCAACTGAGACTGTGTTCTCCTTTCCAGCAGCGCCTTGTTTAAAGGCAGAATATATATATATAAATAACAACAACATAGACAAAACAAAACAACAACAAAAAACATGAAGCAAAACAAATAATACAAATGTGTTACAATATTTACAAGTTTCATCCAAAGCAAGAATGCTCTTCAACCTCAATCTCCTCCAATAAAATGTTAAATTGTTTAACCGGAACAAACATCTCTATTTTAAATTCCTGTTATGTTGTTCCATTTATTTGAGGCAAAACACAACTGAAAGCTGTTTTTCAAAGTTCTGTTTTCACTTTTGGGCTTTCAAGGGGGATGTAGTCTTGTGAGCGTCTCCTATGACTACAAGATTTGTTCTTTAAAAGGGAAGTAAGGTTAAAAAAGGCAACTTGCCCAGCAATGAAAAAACAGAAAAGAGAGTTTTTTTCTCTCCTATCACCATGAGAAGAAAAATGCAAATCACTGTGGTAAACTGCCTCAAGGGAATTTAAGATAGTTGAGGCTATTAAGCGCTACTACACACACACCTGCTCACTCAGACAGATAGACCACCAGGTTTCTGTCACCACCCTGACACACACACACAGACACACACACACACACACACACACACCTACTCAGTCAGTCAATCAGTCAGTCCACCAGGTTTCTGTCACCACCGTGACACACACACACACACCTGCTGTCACCTGAGCAGGAAACGCAAGGCTGAGCTGGCACAGGTGTGTCACCCTGCCAGACAGACGAGCTCTCTCTCTTTGACACGCCTCGCTGATGCTGGTGTGTGTGTGTGTGTGTGTGTGTGTGTGTGTGTGTGTGTGTGTGTGTGTGTGTGTGTTAGCAGGAAGTGCCATTGAGCAAGCCATCGATGTATTATCTGATGTGTGATCATGTGCACATGTTCAGAGAGATGAGCTATAAATATCTCTGTCGGCTTATTGATTCCCCTTCAAGCAGAGGAGACATTCGGAGTCATTCAGCTTCTCTGTTCGGGAAGGCTCGCCTTCCTGAGTTGGACTTCTGTCATGGAGGGGATTACCTCCAAACTGACCTCCGCTCAGGCTCCCTGCGACGGGGCTCCATGTTAAAACAGGTGGGCCCCCGCGGAGCCGAGGTGAGCCCACAGAGTTTCCCGTGGAGGTGTGCGTAATGGAGGGAAGGTGTTTTGGACTGGGCCCTTCAGAGGGAGTTTCGGCTGGTCACTCAGGGAAGGTGTTTTGGACTGGCACCTTCAGAGGGAGTTTCGGCTGGTCACTCAGGGAAGGTGTTTTGGACTGGCACCTTCAGAGGGAGTTTCGGCTGGTCACTCAGGGAAGGTGTTTTGGACTGGCACCTTCAGAGGGAGTTTAGGCTGGTCACTCAGGGAAGGTGTTTTGGACTGGGCCCTTCAGAGGGAGTTTAGGCTGGTTACTCAGGGAAGGTGTTTTGGACTGGCACCTTCAGAGGGAGTTTAGGCTGGTCACTCAGGGAAGGTGTTTTGGACTGGGCCCTTCAGAGGGAGTTTAGGCTGCTTTCTCAGGGAAGGTGTTTTGGACTGGCACCTTCAGAGGGAGTTTAGGCTGGTCACTCAGGGAAGGTGTTTTGGACTGGGCCCTTCAGAGGGAGTTTAGGCTGGTCACTCAGGGAAGGTGTTTTGGACTGGGCCCTTCAGAGGGAGTTTAGGCTGGTTACTCAGGGAAGCACGGCGTAACTCCTGGTAACCCCCCCCACCACCACCACCAAGACCCCCCCCCCCCCACACCACCACCACACCATGCATCTGTCACATGCACCCTGACACGTGGTCGGTATGTGCTTTACTCACACACATGGACACGGAAGCTTACGCACACACACACACACACACACACACACACACACACACACACACACGCTCTTTACCCACAGTAGATACGCATGCAGGCTCTTCGTCTATGCGCAAGCGAACACGTACACACACACACACACACACACACACACACACAGACAGACACCCACCCAGATGCACGCGTGCACGCCTGTTGTTCCTGCTCCTCTCCTGTGCCTAACTGGGTCTGACACATCTGTGGCTTTCTCCAGAAGAATCAGGGCTGGTGCCAAACTGCCAAGAAATCAATGCAGCAGACATTCTGCTCTCTCTCTCTCTCTCTCTCTCTCTCTCTCTCTCTCTCTCTCTCTCTCTCTCTCTCTCTCTCTCTCTCTCTCTCTCTCTCTCCCCCCCCCCCCCCCCCCCCGCCTCTGTCTCTTCCCCTCTCCTGTCTTCCTCGGCAGCCCTTGTTAAAAATGGAGAGCGCGTGTGCGCTGTGCATATTTAACGTGCACGCGGACGTTTCTAAACGGCTGGCGGTATTTAGTGTGTCCTCGGGGAGCTGCTATGAGGCTGACTCCTCTGACTGCAGCCTGAATGACTGGTGAGCACACGCTAACCCGCTCATTATGTGTGTATGTACACTCAGCCAGGCAGGTTGGCACACACACACACACACACACAGTCTTGGCCTGTGTTGATTGTTGTGTGTGGTCTTTTGGTTAAGAACAAGGAAGACATTCCAGTCCCTTTTGCCAGGAATATGTGCTATGCAGTGAATACCCTCTTTCCACGAAGTGTGTGTGTGTGTGTGTGTGTGTGTGTGTGTGTGTGTGTGTGTGTGTGTGTGTGTGTGTGTGTGTGTGTGTGTGTGTGTGTGTGTGTGTGTGTGTGTGTGTGTGTGTGTGTGTGTGTGTGTGTGTGTGTGTGTGTGTGTGAGAGAGAGTTTGTTTCACTACCAGCCAGGTATTTGTCACTGGTAATGTCCATGTCAGCCTGTAAACAAGGTATCTAAAGAGGCCCTTTTGTCTTTCTGTGTGTGTGTGTGTGTCGCATTGAGTGGAGTCTGGCTTAGTGTCACATTGAGCTCTGGCAGAGGGGTGCACCAAGTGCCCGTGTCATGTTGTGTTTCATGCCTAGACCAGGGCTCCATTCCGCTAAGTGTCCTTCACTGGGACTCTTATTGATTACCCGGTGCACGCACTCACTCACTCACTCCCCACTTCTGTTGCCATGGAACACCGTGCGCGCTCGCTCACACACGCACAGAGACACACGCACGCATCGCAAATACTTTAAAGCGAACAAAGGCGCTCAAACCATTACGCGTTCACACAGACGACCCGTACCAACACACACAGTCAAGCTTTCTTTCAAAGACATTCTGATCACACTTGCAAATACCGGACAACACACACACACACACACACACACAAACACACAGCATTTTGTAAAGACGAGAGGGGGTGAAGATGGCGGAGGTTGATAATATCTGAATATTCTGATGAATAGCGCGTGAAAAATAATTTCCAATAACTTGTGCCCAAAGCCATTTAAACGGGGAACAATGAAATGTGTGCCGCTGTCTCTTTGTGTGTTCAATATGAGGGGAGGAGGAGGAGGAGGAGGAGGAGGAGGAGGCGGCGGAGGCGGAGGCGGAGGAGGAGGAGGAGGAGGAGGAGGAGGAGGAGGAGGAGGGGGGGGGGGGGGGGGGGGGGGGGGGGGGGGGGGGGGGGTGGTGGGGGTGGGTGGTAGATTCATTCCATATTCCGTATGGATGCTGCAAGGAGATTTGCCCTGCCATTGGATGTAGGTACAGCGGTCTGATATTGTCCCCGCCGCCACAGGAGGGGGTGTGAGCCAGCCTTTGCAAATGTTAATATTTGCATCTGCACCCGGCCATCAGCGGCACGTATGGTTCCCGTGCCCGTGTGAATCACTAAACTGTGTGTGTGTGTGTGTGTGTGTGTGTGTGTGTGTGTGTGTTGGTTGGTGTGCCTGTGTGTGTGTGTGTGTGTGTGTGTGTGTGTGTGTGTGTGTGTGTGTGTGTGTTTGGTATGCAGTGGACCGACACGGCTTGTCATAACTGGGCTATGTGAGCGACGGCAGGTCGGCTGAGGGGTCCCTGTTAGTTCTGCGCTGGGCTGCAGCGTCTCTACGGCTTCTCCCACACGGCCCTCTCTCCAGAGGGCTTCGTCCATGCGCCTGCTTTCTATGAAGACAAATTGTTTGTGTTAGGGTGTGTCGTGTCTCTCTCTCTCTCTCTCTCTCTCTCTCTCTCTCTCTCTCTCTCTCTCTCTCACAAGATAGTGTGTGTGTGTGTGTGTGTGGGCGGGCGGGGGGGGGGCTTTATTTGGCGGGGGTGGGGGGGGGGGGGGTGGTTAAGGGGACAGGGGTGTAAATACGTTTGTTTTTTTTGTCCTTGGTATAAGTTGGAAGTCAAAGCCTCTCTGTTGCTGTCTCGTGTGTGTGTGTGTGTGTGTGTGTGTGTGTGTGTGTGTGTGTGTGTGGGGGGGGGGGGGGGGGGTGGGGGGGCTACATTGCTGGCTTCTATTAACTAAACTCACTCCGACCACCAAGAGAAACCAGTTGGTCATGGAGCATGCAGGTGGACGGGGGTCCCCATTACGGCTCTGAGCCAGGGCGCTGTGTGTTGAGCAAGAAACCAGCACCATTTGGATTCTTATGATGGCTGCTGTTAAAAAAAAAATAAGTAAAATCTTTCAAATGTTTTCAGTTTGAAGCCGTCAACATCATTATTGATGAAAACCAAACAAACATGAATCATTGCACCGTTTCGGAATTGCAATGGTTATTTATTTTATTTTGTTTTTAAAGAGTCATATTTCATAGCTAAACCAAATAATAGCCATACATGCTGTGCATATAGATTTTCACTGAGATGAAGTCGATTTCTTTTTTTTACAGAAAGGGTTTTGGCATTATTATTTTATAACCCCAAAATGTTGTGATTTAACCAGACCAGAACATTGGGTGAATGACAAAAATACAAACGTTGAAGCAACTAAACGTGGTAGAATTTCACTTTTCTCCTCTTGTTCCTCTTTCTTTCTTTCTTTCTTTCTTTCTTTCTTTCTTTCTTTCTTTCTATGCACGTCTCTCTGCCTACTCCTCTCTTCAGCCCTCCTACACTTTGTCTCTGGGTTGACGTCTTGCCTCTTCCTCTCCCTCTAGCCTCCATTTTTCATTTTCATGGTTCTCTGCACTCATTTCACAGCTCTCTCTCTCTCTCCCTTCCTCTCTCTTTCTTTCTATCTCTCTCTCCTCTCTCCTTCTCTCTCGCTCTTCTCTCTCTCCCTCTCTCTCTCCCTCTCCCTCTCGCTCTCTCTCTCTCTCTCTCTCCCTCTCCCTCTCTCTCTGATGTATCTCGTCCTCTCCCATCTCAGCCTTCCTGTCACACTGCGTGGAACTTGCAGGGGGGTGGGGGGGGAACAGAGTCCCTGTGAGGAAGTGGAGATGGAGAAAGAAAGAGACTGGAGTGGGCTTTGGGTTTGTTCATTGTTCCATTCTGTACATAGCTACCCTGCCTAACTTGGCCTAACACTGTCCGTTGTATGGAGGGACCTTGCAGACAGAGGACAGAGGACAGGGGTCCTGTGAGGGGAGGGGGGGGGTCAACGTGGCGGTGGAGCGCTGCCTCAAGAGGAGGCACGCTGTGGAATACTAGTTAATGAGTGATTTTCCACAGCTAGGGGGTCAAAGGTTGACTTGGCAGGTAAACATTCTGGGGACTGGGAATACACGGGCCCCGGGGGCAGAAGTGGGAGGGAGGGAGGGAGGGAGGGAGGGAGGGAGGGAGGTCAGGTGGGGCAGGGAGTTGGAGCCCCCCAGGGTGATGTCAGTGTTGGCCCAGCAACGGAGTACTGTCTGTGTGTGCGTGCGCGCATGCGCACTTGTGTGCCGCCCAGCAACAGTCGACACAAAGGCAGTCCCTGCCAAGACTTTACCCATGTATGATGTGGCAGGTGCATGATTCTTTTTGTTCGCTTCAGTACTGCGTGCATGTGGGTGCATGTGCGTGCATGTGCGTGCATGTGCATGCGTGCATGTGCATGCGTGCATGTGTGCGCATGTCTTACTCGCTGTTTGCCCCTGTGCCAGATTCCTTCGGGCCCTGCTTGTTGAACAGCTCACGCTTGACCAAAGTGGACGGCTACATTTGGCTAATGTCGGCCCCGCCTCTCCCTCTGTCGTCCTCTCTGCAGCCAGCCATCTGAGAGCCCCGTGTAAAGTGCCCTGTAAATATTGACAGAAAGACAGCGATAGGCGAGTGGCGACCTTGTCAGAGAAAGAAAGAGAGAGAGAGAGAGAGAGAGAGAGAGAGAGAGAGAGAGAGAGAGAGAGAGAGAGAGAGAGAGAGAGAGAGAGAGAGAGAGAGAGAGAGAGAGAGAGAGAGAGAGAGAGAGAGAGAGAGAGAGAGAGAGAGAGAGAGAGAGAGAGAGAGAGAGAGAGAGAGAGAGAGAGAGAGAAGGAGCAGAAGGGAGGGAGGTAGTTACTGTATAAAGAAATGGAAAGACTGAGAGAAAAAAAAGAGAGAGAGAGAGAGAGAGAGAGAGAGAGAGAGAGAGAGAGAAGGAGCAGAAGGGAGGGAGGTAGTTACTGTATAAAGAAATGGAAAGACTGAGAGAAAAAAAAGAGAGAGAGAGAGAGAGAGAGAGAGAGAGAGAGAGAGAGAGAGAGAGAGAGAGAGAGAGAGAGAGAGAGAGAGAGAGAGAGAGAGAGAGAGAGAGAGAGAGAGAGAGAGAGAGAGATGGAGAGAGAGATGGAGGGAGGGAGGCAGGCCCTGCCCCCTCTTGGGGCAGCTGACTGTGCTGTGATGCGCCATGACAGGGAGCACACTGTCTCCCTGGAGAGAGATCGACGTCACACACACACACACACACACACGCACACACTCTCTTGCAGAGCCGCAGTGTCAGTGACATGAGTTTAATTCCGGGACAGTTCAACTGCATGGGTTGAGCTGTAACATCGCAATAGATTAGTGGAGACGGGACCTGATCTTCACAGACCTAGTCCCTGGCAACAGCAGGCCATTACACACACACACACACACACACACACACTTTCAGGTCTAACTCTGAGGAACATCTATTGAGACTGCACATTTCAGGAAGTTGATCATTTGCTTCGGCCTGCGCGGCGCGCCAGATGGTGATGGGGGTTTGTCCTTTTGGGCGATCGTCCGATCGTTCCGGCTGCTGCAGCCATGCATCAATCAATCACAGAGTCTTTGCGAGGATGTCGCATGGCTGGCGGACCGCAGTGGGACTGGGAAGGGTCTGTGACTTTAGGGAACAACTTGAATGAGTTGCGAGCGCCTCAGTTGAGCACTTATGTTGATTGTGGATCGTTCCAAAGTGTGTGTAGGGGGGGGGGTTGGGTGGATGTAAGTGCTGTCGTCGTGCGGTGGTTGCGTGCGTGCTCGAGACGTTCCAGGCTGCAGGTCACTCAGCGTCAACACGGAGGAGGGAGCCGGAGTTCTTTCCCTTTCTACCGCTTTACCTCTCTCTCCTCCCCGGCTCTCCGTCCATGCCCTTCCCTCCTTCGTTTCTCACTAATAATTAATTTACCTGGTTACCTGGTAACTGAGTCCTCTGGGAGCTCTGTGTGTGTGTGTGTGTGTGTGTGTGTGTGTGTGTGTGTGTGTGTGTGTGTGTGTGTGTGTGTGTACACGTGGGTGCCTTTCCCAGCCTCGATTGAATGGATTGAGCGGTGGGGTAACACCGTAAAGGCCGCTGACTAAGGCCTGGGATTACTCCCCCTTTCGATGGGATTAGCTCTCCTGTTCTCCGTCTTAATCTCCGGCACCGCCGACCCATCTGGGCGTGCCTCGCTCCGCAGCCGTGGGTCGATCGATGCCGACCGGCTGGTCGCCCCGGCGACGTGGGTTCACCGCCGGAAGCACGACGGCCGCTCGTTTCAAGCGGACCTCGTTTCCTGCTACCGGAGGCTTTCAGAGCAGGAGATCCTTTGGCATCCCGGGTGGGAAACCTTTGGCGTTCCAGGTGGAAAACATTGGCGTGCGGCTGGGCGATCCCTTTATGAAGTGGGCCCTGACCGATACGAAGGGATTCGGGCATCAGTAGCAATGGAAGTGTTTGGCCAGACCCCCGCCCCCCCTCTAATCCCATTGGTCCAGGCCAGTCTTTTTTTTTTTTTATAGCTGAGCATTCAATCTGTAGATCTCGGGTGGCAATGAGGGATTAGAATTTTGTGTGTGTGTGTGTCTACCTCCACGTGTGTGTGTGAGAGTGCGGATTTGCCCATACGATCAGGCCGGGTAATAAAAACGGGCTTATCTCTGCTCGTTACACACAGCTGATAAGACATGCAGAGATTTTCGCCAGCGTATTACCCGGCCGAACAAGCACATCCTAAATTACACCGGAGGAGGACGGGGACGAGGGGATGAAGGACTGGAGGAGGCAGAGAGGAGGGCGGGGGGGGGGGGGGGGGGGGGGGAGGAGGAGGAGGAGGAGGAGGAGGAGGAGGAGGAGGAGGAGAGGAGAGGAGAGGAAAGGTGGATAGAGAAAGAGAGAGACTGATATAGAGTGATAGATGGATAGAGAGAGAGCAAGATAGTGATAGATAGAGAGCGAGATCTGCCCAGCGTGTTCCTGTTCTCTGCCCCCCCCCCCCTCCTCCCTCCCCACACTGTCTCAGGCAACACCAGGAAATCCCCCAGCACTTATCTGGACCTGCTCGGCTAATCACAGGCTCCATCTCGCCTGGGCTCTTCCTGTCCTCTCGCCTCCTTCTCCCCGGGGGATTGGAACAGACCCTGGGAGGGGGAGGGACCGGGCCAACTTGTCGGCCAATCGGTCGGGGCCACAACGAGGAGATGGGCAGAGGATGCGGGGAATTAGGAAGTGAGGAATTAGCGGGGGAGGAAGCAGATCGGAAGATCTCCCTGTGTGTGTGTGTTGGCCATTTTCTGTCCATTAAGAGGGGAATGCCAGTCATCGGAGAAGGCCCGCTGATTGGAGGAAACACCATCAAACCCCGCCCCTGGTTTGGGGTCGCTGGGAGAGTGCTCCGGAGTACGCTACATTGATTCCAACCTGCTCCAGTGCCCACCTAACCGTGCTAGCCCCGTCCCCGACCCCTCTTTCTCTACCCCGTCCTTAACCCCCCCCCCCCTCCCCTGGGAGCGTGCGGGGCCCAAGGTGCCGAGGCTGGGGAAGAGAGGCCCGGGCCGGGTGTCATCCTGCATCGAACTCCTCCTCTGACATTGGACTGGGCTGGATCCGACCCGCTGGTTCCAGTCACTGGCTCGGAAAGTGTGCGCCCAGGCAGCATGCTCCGGTTCACTTCAGAGGGGCGGCGGCGCGTCCGCCCCGCTTCAGTGGTACCCACTGCCGGACGCAGCGGAGTGATGTCGAACGTGTTCCGTGTGTGTGGGTGTGTGGGTGCGTGCGTGCGTGCGTGCGTGTGCGCTTGGTTCGCCTGTGTGACGGTAGGGGGAAGTCTTCAAGGCAGATGAGCCCACTGGAGCAGAGTGTGTTTGTGTAAATATGTCAATGTGAGTGACGGGGATATAGACACACGATGCTCTAGCCAGCTGCGGTGTGTGTGTGTGTGTGTGGGTGTGTGTGTGTGTGTGTGTGTGGGTGTGTGGGTGGGTGGGTGTGTGTGTGGGTGGGTGGGTGGGTGGGTGGGTGGGTGGGTGGATGCACACTTATCTGTACGTGTGTGTATCTGTATCTGTGCGTGCCACATGATGCGTGTTTGTTAAAATTTACGGCGCTTGTCCTTGTTGGAGGGCTGCGGCACTACGCACACACACACACACGCACACACACACACACGCGCGCGCGCGCACGCACACGCGCGCGCGCGCACACACCCTGGCTCAGTCTGGGAGATTTCATTAGTCAAAACGTGGCTGGCGTCCACGCCGACACAGAGGGCAGGATCTTCCGTCAAGTCATTCCCAAAAGGCTGGACCTCAATCCGTTTAAGTGGCCTTCTCCTCTGGTCTTCTCCGCTTCGCCCCCACTAACCAGGAAGAATGGTC
>CM030178.1:6808446-6838446 GCA_017639675.1 Aplochiton taeniatus
CACCTTTTGTTGTAATCAACGGTTTGTGCTCATCTGGGGAGTCGCACGTCTGCAAACATTTTATCTATTGTCTATTTTATTTATTCGATGTGTATATTTCTGTTACTTCTCTCTTATAATTATTTTGAATCGTTATTTATTTATTTAGGCCATTTGTACACTGCAGTGCATGCAGTTCACACAGTAGTCCACTAGGGGGCACTGGACTCTGATGCCAGAGACTGAGGGTCCTGAGACTTGATACAGCAGTATTTTATTTTGTATAATTGGTTTATTTTTACAAGGTCGACTGACTGAGACTCTGGTGCAGCAGTTTCCTGTTTACAAGACATAATAAAAAATAAAAATGTAACAATTCAAATCAAATATAATAGTAGGCCCTAGCTACCATTACTGTCTCTCTTCGGACTCGTATCTCTTTCTACCCATCTTCATACCCTCACAACGAACTCGTACTGACCAGCATGTATATGCATGTAAATTCATGTATTAGCTGAGCTTAAACCCTGTGGCATGTCCTGGTAATCAGTAAATAAGTGCATTAGAAATGGCTAGGTATAGCTGATGCACTTCCTGGCTTGTGCCATTTAGTTGTCTATTTTAACATGTATGACCTTATCCCCAATCATCGTCTTAAGAGCGAAATAAATTCTCTATCGTGAATTACAGGGGTTGACTACAAGAGGAGGAGAAAGACTGCCAGCTCTATCGTGACTCTGCTATCTAACTCCTTTCCTGAGGAACAATCAGTATTCACATCACCTATACGTGCATCCGCACAAACACACCCGCAAAGGGTGGAAAAACAACTTTCGGGAACAAAGAGTATTTTTTACCGACATGCTTTTGTAAGGAATGTAATAACACAGGGCAGACAAACATGTGTAGCTCAGTGTGGAAGGATAATGCATTTATACCTGGTGGCAGTATTAGTAGTGACCAGTGATCTCTGCATCATAAACGTGCTGGGTTGCACCTCACGTGAGTACCTGCTCTTGGTTGAAAGTCAACTTTCTAATCCCCGTATGCTGAAGCTGTTTCTCAGAATGGTGGACAGTGCATCCATAATAGATCAACGAGCCAAACGTCTATCTATACCCGGCACATCACTAAGCTAGGCTGGGGCCACCGAGTGCGTGAAGACGGTGGCAGTATCAACGAACCGATCAATAGATATGATGCAGGGAGTGAGCTGGGGTTATTGGAAACCCCCCTCCGTGGCGGCGCAGGTATCGATCAGAGGTCGGTTGAACCGGTCCAGGAGAACTGCAGGCCCTGCCAAAGAGCAACGTCCGGTGACTGATGCCTTTCATTGGTTTAGTGGGCGTGGAAGTAAGGCGGGGCGGCTCATCAGACCGAATCAATGGCCTGGCTTGTTAAAGCACGGACACAGTCAAATATTCAGAGCGAGACAGGCTAGAAAAGAGCTCCTGTTTGGCCTCCGCTGCTAGCTGGTTGTGCCTGGTCGATCCACTACGCCTACCCCAGGTGTCCACGCCGGTCACCGGTGGTGCTGCGTGGCCAAGCCGCCAGGTAGCTTGTGGGGCTGGCTCAGGACGAACCTCTCCCTCTGCCTCCTAAGCCGGGTTAAAAATAGAAAGGAAGCAGAGGGGATTGAGAGGGCTAACTAGTCGACGGAACAGGTCGAGGAACAGAGAGGTGGGGTGTGTGTGTGTGTGTGTGTGTGTGTGTGTGTGTGTGTGGGGTGGGGGGGACGAATGACAGAAGAAAGGCGGTGGAGGAGGATTTGGCCACGACTTTCTAGGAGCCTTAAAGCCTGTGTCCATCAGGCTAGACGACACACTAACCATAGGAACAGCAGCAACACACACACACACACACACACACACACACACTGTTGCCATGCACACACAGTGATGTTGAAGCCAGACCCGATGGACACACACTCCCTTCTCCCCGCCTCACCATGTGTTTGACTATGATGAGCATGTTCGGCTGCGTGGTGTTGGCTTGGTTGGTGAGTACACGTTATGCTTGGGGGAGGGTTGGCCTCGGAGAAGCCTGCAGAAACACACCGAGACACACAAACACACACACGCACGTTGTGGTTCTTGGGTAATCAAAATTATAGGCCATTGTTATTGTAATTTTTTTAAATGACGAATAAACAGAAAGCTGAATGTTGTTATTATTTCATTACATATTTATATTATAATATGTATATATTAATTGTAGATGAATGTATTATATATTACATTATATTACATTATATCATGATAATATGATAATCCTATTTATAAAAAGAAAAAGAAAAATGTCCAGTGGTGACAAAGGTTTTATGGAATGTTATACAGAAGTTTGACATTTGAAAAGGATGGAAATCTGAAATTGGTAAATTCAGAGCATTAGGAAGTGTGTATTTTGGTGTAACATCACAAACAGCTGACCCCCCTTCAAAGCTAAATAATGAAAGCCACACGTGAAGGGAGTCCCGCTGTTTGTGTTTTGTGTGTGTGTGTGTGTGTGTGTGTGTGTGTGTGTGTGTAGGCTTCCGTCTTTACCTCAGAAAGCCAGTAAATAACTGTTGATTTTTGTAAAGGGTAAGCTTGCAATGGTTCTGTCCCACTACGACTGGCCCTGCCCTTTTTATCTCAACCCCCCGGCGTAGGAGGCCCAAAATACTGTTAGGCCTCTCACCCGTCTTCATCCCTCTCTCTTTCTCCCCCTCCACTCTTCCTCCTCCCCTCTGGATGCACGGACCCCCAGACTAAGCGCTGTGTGGGAGGGGACGAAGAGGAGCGAGGAGGGTCAGGCGGTGTGGACGGCGAGGTGAGTGACAGTGTTGACGGGGCATGGAACCACAGGAGAGAGGGGGTGGGGGGAGAGGATGAGAGAGAGAGAGAGAGAGAGAGAGAGAGAGAGAGAGAGAGAGAGGCCTGCAAGGCCAGTGGACTGACAGAGTGAGCCTAAAATTGGACTGTGGAGGAGTCGGTTCAAACAACTCGTAGCAGTAGTAGTGATATGTACACTGGTAAATCACTGGAGGAGGGGGGGTGGCGGTGGTGGTTGTGTTGTTGCTTCTGGACTGACCAGTATTAGTTACGAAGTGTGTGAAAACGAGAGGGAACTATCTTTATGTGTCTGTCTGAAATGGCGCCCAACTGTCCTGACGAGCTCGGCGAGTTGGGCAGCAGGCCAATGTGTTACGGAGGGATAAGACAGAACTTCACTGTTATCTCCACGAGTGGGTGAAACTATGCTCCCCATCCCGCCCAGTCTCAGTCGCCAACCCCCGCCCCCACACACACACACACACACACACACACACACACACACACACACGCACCCTTGGGCACTTTGCATGTGCTAAATAGTTTGGGCCACTCGTTGAAAGAGAGACACAATGGCAGCTGGCCGAGCGCCTTTTCCCCGCCACGTGTTGCCCACAGCCTGTTCCATTCCAACGGTGTGCGGTGACAGGAATATATTACGCAGATTGCAAGTGGAACAAAATGATTAACCACGGTTTTAGAAACCAACCTGCAAAAGTTATCACACGTGTTACCGCAAGACCTACGTCCGACGCACAACCTGATCAGAGAACGTTTGCGTTCCCACAGACAGACTGATTGATGATACTACCCTACAGTGGTTCAATGGGTCAATAATTCCATGGACCCATATGTGACCTCACTTGACCTAATACAGGGCCATCCAATTATGGATAGGGGAGTAGGGAAAAGCTTCTGTGATTTGTGTTTGGATTTTACAACTGACCAGAGCTCAGTTATAAGTCAAGCAGCTTATAGAGTTAGGGTGTGGTGGTTGGTGACTGTACACACTGATGTTGGATCTGTGACCAAAGCCCATCTCTAGCCAGAACATACATAGTAAATGTAAGTCAACTTGGACAGCTGTTGGATTAAAGATATAAAAAACACGCAGACATATTGGAAAGGGAATCCAAATAGTGGCCTCTCCGAAGGACAACCACCAACTCGGAGATAAGAGAAAAGACAGTGACACAGTTTTATACTGTTGATTGTGTACAGAAACATTAGCACTATAGTAATGCACCTACTGTGAATGTCAAGGACTTGACAGCATGATTAGCTATCTCCATAGCAGAGATGCCAGGGTAATCTGCGTCCAAGGTAACCCAAGGTCTGGTTCTTCTCCTGAAGGCCAGATACAGACGTTGTGTGTGTGTGTGTGCGTGTGTGTGTGTGTGTGTGTGTGTGTCTAGGTGTCTGTTTGTGTGTGTGTGTGTGTGTGTGTGTGTGTGTGACATTTGCTGCTCATGTCCCCAGGGGCCCCCAAGATGGCAGGTGGTTTGGAGCATGCGTGTTCATAATTAATGGAGGAGGGGGCTCGGGTTGCGTCAGCTGTTCGGTAACTCTTCTGAGTGGCTCCCCCTGACCGCCTCCAGACAGTGTGCCTTAAAGGGACGGGCTGGTCAGGTGACTCCCCTTTTAATATCTACTATTCAGAATCTGAAGGCTTTCTTTTAAATAAGTACAACCAGCTCCAAGTGATAGCAGCGTGTTTGTTTGTCTTATAACCCGCAGTCCTCCGATGGAGGAGGCCAAATCTGCAGCTGGCATGCCAGAAAACAAACAGGATAACTGCTTGCCTGGCTCTGCTTGCTTGTGTTTGTCTACCCTCACTGCTTAATTCAATCCTCAGCGCCACATACCTGCTCTCCTCCTTTGCCTTTCCTATTTCTGTCACACTGTCAAACTCTTTCTAATTCCCCTCATTCCTCCCCATGTTTCATGCTGAGAAACAAGGGCGTCGCTTCTCCATTCCCCGCCCCGGCAACATGCTAGCTTCTCGTCCTCCAGCTCTCGTCCAATCAAATCAGGGTGTGTCCCTTCTCTCCTCCTATCGCAGCCCCGGGCCTGCACTGCAGATACTGAGGGTGGAGGTGGAGACGGAACGTAGGACGGGGTGCAGGTGTTCTACCTGGTTAGAGAGAGAGAGAGAGAGAGAGAGAGAGAGAGAGAGAGAGAGAGAGAGAGAGAGGCGCACACTCAAAGGTGGACAAAAAGAGACGGAATTTATCAAGACAGCAAATAAGTTTATCTCCCATCTGCACAGGGACATCTAAGAGGGAGGGGGGGGTGGGGTCGCTGGGGGTGGGGGTGGGGGGGGGGCGGGTGCACAATCTGAAGGGGGCGACGGCTGCGACGCACGGCTTTCGATTAGTGGCGAGACGGCGACGGGGCGCGAAACTGTGAAGCCTCCTTTTAATTGGGGAACAGCATGTCACGTGACGTGACGTGAGGAAGAGGACGAGGAGGAAGATATGGGGGGGTGGCGGGGGGGTGATATGTGATCACATTCGTCACGGGCTGAGGACGTAACGAGGCAGCGTTCCTGCCATTCGGCTCCGCTTCATCAAACGGAGGGAACGGTTGTAAATGAAAGGCCCAGCTGACAAGGTCACGCCAGATCTACTCCCCCCCCCACAGCCCCCCCCCCACACACACACACACACACACACACACACACACACACACACACACACTCCATGGACGGGATGCCAACCGTTCGATTTCAATATGGCGGGTGTCAAGAACTCATCGTGCGTAATGCAGGTGTTTTTTTCTTTTCCGATTGTGTGAATACGGTTTAAGCTGAAAGGAGTCGGTAGGCTCATTCTAATTCCTCTAGGATAATACTAAGTGGTCGTAGTGTAGGTTGAGATGGGAATCATTTACATACAGCCCACAAGGCTTGTAATGGGAATCATATCCCTGGGGGACACTTATGTGAAATATTATAACGTAGGCTCACTGCTTATACCCCGTACTGTGAATAATATGTGTCCTCATAATGAAAAGAACATCATGTCATGGTGTTCATTTCAGTCCCATTTCAAGCTGACTGATGAAATTACACTCAAATCAACTGTAGCTCTGTCCTCCAGGCCCAAAGACGGGCAAGTTTCCTTCATTACTAAACCCATGGGCCGACAATCCTCTCTGTGTTCAAACTGAAGTCCTGAATTCCTTCTCTGAATCCGTGATTATACACACAAGCTTTCCCCCAGGCCCCCCCCGGGCCCCTTCGGGCCATAAACCGTGACCCCCGGTCTCTCCCTGTCCTCCGGGCCTGTGCGCTCGTGTGTCTCCCTGTGACTGCACGAAGGCCCGTGGCCAATCAGGCGAGGCGACTGCGCCCACACGCCACCCCAGCGGCAGATGCTCCGCTCTTGCTGACGACGTGCGGGCGCGCACGGCCCTTTCTGCGCTCGGCGGGGCACTGTGTGCGAGGCGAGTCGCCACGGCGCTGAAAGGACAGCTTGATCATCTGGAGTGATGCATGGCCTCTCAACACAGTCAATCCCGCCCACACACGGACAGATTTATTAGCATGATTTGTTTGCATGTGCCGGCATGGCTTAATGAATTACCTGTTATCTGCACGATGCAGCTACTTTAGTTAATGAGGTGGGCGTGCGCGCGCGGGCGTGCGTGTGTGTGTGTGTGTGTGTGTGTGTGTGTGTGTGTGTGTGTGAGTGGAAGGAAATCCTAGCCTGCCTGCGTGTGCAGATGTTCCCTCTAAATACGACGGGGCCTAGGCCACAGCCCAGCTTTCCTCCAGAACGCCGGTCAACCCACCGAGATGACGGCGCGCCATTCGAGGCCCTCCTTCACGGTCGCTGTGAGTCATGACGTGAGAAGGACAGGGTTGTTCGCGGCGACCGTGATCCAGCGCCATCAGTCCGACTGGCTAACCGAGGCCCCACCACCACCAGCCGTTGGGTAGTCAGGGTGTAGGCCAGGGCCACCAGGTCTGTTTGGACCCCGGCTTCCGTGCTTCCTTTCGGTCGCCGTGAACTGCTAAACCGGCCTGGCTGTAGCCTGCGGTCGCAGGCCTGAGCAGTAGGCCGTCGCGGCAGACGTCACAGACATCGCTGGCCTTGGTTTGTCCGCCGTGACGTAACTGCACCCGGGGGCGACACTGCTCGTGGCCCTGCTGCACGCTTTGATTGGCTCGCTGCTCTCGCTGTCGTCCACCGAAAGCACAAAGGAGCGCAAAATGTTTCCTCTGGTGAGGGAGTTGTAACTGCAATTGTATGCACGTTTGAGTGAATGGCGTGCCTGCTTCTGTCTGTATGTGTGCACGTGCGTGCGTGCGTGTGTGCGTGCGTGCGCGTGTGTGTGTGTGTGTGTGCGAGCGTGCGTGTGTGCGTGTGTGAGAGAGATACCACGAGCATCCTGCAGTGCATCACCGAGCATTTCCCCACACTCCGGTGGCTTCTGGCAAGCCCGTAAACACCACGACAGCTGTGCGCGCAGGTTGGCCGCACTCCTCCATCGCACGGCACACACACCTAGCCCCACTGTTTAAGTCATTGTCAAGAAGCTAGTTCCTTAGGTTCCAAATATTTTGGGATAAATAAATGTAGAGCCCAAAGCAGAGGCAGTGGGATCTCACAGGTAATATAGCATAATAGCGTTTGACAGAAGTCAAATGATTCATGGGAAAAAAGGAAACAAACACCCAAAATGTTAGAAACTGTTGTATGTGATACATGCATATACACACACAGATAAAACTGTTGTATGTGATACATGCATATACACACACAGATAAAACGTTAAAACGGTATTTCATGAAGGGTGGGTACGCGGACAAAGAAAAGAAATGAGACACAAAATGACACCAAAACGTCTTGACCTTCATAAGCCAGGAGATAGCTGTGAAAATCCAAAGGTCCACTAGCATGGACCAATGACTCGGCAAATGGAATGACTACAGCATGCTTAACTCAACGATGCCAATAATTGTGACGTCTTTTTCAAATTACAAATTCTACAAGAATTGAGTGTAATGTTTCAAATAAAAAAGTGTGCTGACAATTTGGTTTGAACATAGTTACTACAATAAAGCCTTTTAAAGCGTTTTTTGCAGACACATGAAAACACCTAGATAGACAAAAAAGAAGAAAAAGGAGAATTGAAGCCACCATTTGTTAAGGGTGCCAGGATGGTGGTGGCCACTGCAGATGCTCTGTAATATGTTGTCCCTTTCTGGCCCTGCCTTGATTCTCTGTCCTCTGTGAGTCTGTCACCTTGTTATTCTCCAGGCGAGTATACCTAGTGATTGACACATTATACGCACACACACACACACACACATGTAGGGCATCTATTACTGTTTAGCAGAGAATGTGAAAAGCTCCTGACTTTATCAAAGATTATTTGGGTCTTATGTGTGTGTGTGTGTGTGTGTGTGTGTGTGTGTGTGTGTGTTTGACTGTCTGTGTCCTCCTCGGTTCCTGCGTGTGCTGGCATGTGTAACCTTGGGAGGGCATCCTTCCTCTAAGCATCATGGGACAACTACGGCTAATGAGGAATTAGCCAATCAGCCGTTAGGGTCACCCCAGCAAAATGACCCTTGGAGACTGGGGGAGGTCGACTGGCACCTGGCAACCCTCCCAACGCTGTTTCATCCGCCTCCTGATCGTCTTACTAGTCTGTTCACTCCCTCCCTCCCTCTCTCTCTCTCTCTCTCTCTCTCTCTCCCTCCGTCTCTTTCACACACACACGCACAAGGAAACATTGCAGGAGACGTTATAGAAGATGCTTGATTGTTTGTGCTTTGGGGCGTGTTCTGTGTGCGAGTAAGACAAAAATAGCCGAGCTGATAAAAGACTAGTGGCAATTGACGTGCAGCGGCTAAAAATAGACCCGTCATGAGCCCACTCATGAGAGAGAGAAAAAAGGGAAGGAGGAGAGCGTAGGAGGAGGGGGGGGGGAGGGGGGTGAGAGGAGCCTGCAGAGGACACGAAAGGGGGCGTCGTGTGTAGGGGGGGGGGGGGGTTGTTGGTGGAAGAGCCGCAAAGTTGCAATATCTGCTGTTTTCTCCCCCCACCAGCACCAGTGGTGCGTGTGCCGAATCTGTCCAGTCGACGATTCTCCTGGCTCAAAGCAGGTGCCTTGATACATATTTAATGGCGGACCCCGGGACGGCGCCGTGCCGCTGCTATATCTGAACCAGTAGGGAGCCTCATCCATCCCGTCGTATGGCGGACACACGCCGGACGCCCACGGCCGGGCAGGTTGCTACGGGCCGGGCTAGTGACGGGCAACGCAGCAGAACGAGTACCAATGACCATGTCACTCGTTTTCCCTCGCTCTCTCTCGCTCTCGCTCTCTCTCGCTCTCTCTCTCTCTCTCTCTCTCTCTCTCGCTCTCTCTCTCTCTCTCGCTCTCTCTCTCTCTCTCTCTCTCGCTCTCTCACACACACACACACACACGCACGCAAATTCGGGTGGGAACAAAGACAGCGAGAGTCTCGCGGTGGTGCGCACCAGCCTCTTTCTGTCAGGCTGTAGAACAGGGCAAGGATATGCACGCCCACGCACACACACACACACACACACACACACACACAGAGACAGAGGACACAACTCTGAGGGGAAATAGGACCCACATAAAGACTTGCAGTCAAGATGCACACGCCCTGCACCTGTGTATTGAACGCATGGCAGACACACACTCGAGTGACCCAGTGACGCAGGCACACAGCAGCATTTACAGTACACAGCAAAAATACCTTTCCCCTTCCTCCTCGCATACGACTGTGTGTTTGCCAGAGATGGCCAGTGTGTGTGTGTGGGTGGAGCTGGAGTGGTGCTGCGGCGTACGGGCCTTGGTGCGGTGTCTGTCGGGGGGTCAGTGGGTGCAGTGATAATGATGATGTAGCTTAGTGTAGCGCCGGGCTAGCACTCTGTCACACTGAGTCATCGGGCCCAGCGGCAGCAGCAGTAGGTGCCCGGGACCCCAGTGAGTCAGACTACCCCTCAGCCCCCAGCTGGATCCAACATTTATACACACGCACGCACACACACACACACACACGCACACACACACACACGCACACACACACACACACACACACACACACACACACACACACACACACACTCGATCTGTCATCTGGAACAGAATTGGGCCAGAGGCGAGGGACTGGAGCTGCAGCAGTGTCGCCCGTGCCTCTCCCCACACAGGTGGTCCTTTGCCTGGCATCTAGCTCACTGCGGGGGGGGGGGGGGGACCCAACCGCCAAGGACTACAACACATTGTCCATTGTCATCAAGTATTAAGGTTAAAGTTGTCCGCTGCCTTACTCGGAAGCGCACAGCATGTGACTTCGGCCCGGGCAGAAAACCGTAACGTTGTCTGACGCCGAGAGCTTACCGCGCGTCACGTTCCAAAGTTATGCTTCGGGATCAGAATAGATTTTGTTTTAACCGCGGAGCCTCTTCCAGCCGCTCCGCCGTCACCTCCTCCATTTTGTCTCCACCTTTGCCCCTACCCCTCGTCCTAATTCTCCGGGCCTGTTCTCATCGCGAGCCTCTAGCCAGCTCTGAGAAATTCTTATGCAATGAAATAGTGTGTGGTGTGTGTCGTCAGTTTAATCTGGCTAGCATGACGTTCGTGTCTCTGGGTCAGAGGGAGGGAGCGAAGGGAGGGAGGGAGGGGAGAAAGCGAGGGAGTGAGGCGAGAAAGAGTGATCTGTACGAGAACTAGCTGAACTTTCAATCCTCTTAGTGTCTTTAACTGTCTCTCAGCCATTCATCTCTCTGTGTCTCTCTCTCTCTCTCTCTCTCTCTCTCTCTCTCTCTCTCTCTCTCTCTCTCTCTGGCTCTCTCTCTCTCTCTCTCTCTCTCTAACTGGCTCTTTCTCTCTCTCTCTCTGGCTCTCTCTCTCTTTCTCTCTCTCTGGCTCTTTCTCTCTCTCTCTCTCTCTATGTCTGTGTCTCTCTCTCTCTCTGTCTCTCTCTCTCTCTCTGTCTCTCTCTCTTTCTCTCTCTCTCTCTCTCATTCTCTCATTCTCTCTCTCTCTCTCTCTCTGGCTCTCTCTCTCTCTCTCTCTCTCTCTCTCTCTCTCTCTCTCTCTCTCTCTCTCTCTCTCTCTCTCTCTCTCATCACATGGCCCCATTATCCATCTCCTCTCTAAGTGCCACAGGAATATAATGGCCTCTGTGCTAACAACGAGGGGATTTTCTCCTGGTCTATCCTCCCTTTATCAAAAGCTGTACTGTCTGTCTTTCTCTACTTTGTCTCTTTTTCCCTCCTCTCTCTCCATCCTCCATTCGCTTGTTCTGTTCCGGCCCATCCCTCACTCTCTCTCTCTCTCCATCCCTCTCTCTCTCTCTCTGTGCCTCTGCTCGCTTTACCCTCTCCATCTCACGGCCCCCCTGCAAGGTCGTTCCCAAGGACAGCTTGCTCCCAGCCTCCCCTCTGTGATTGGCTGATAGGTCTTAAAGGGCCGGCACCCCTCTGAGCACATGGCCGGTCTCAAGTTCTCCGTCGGCACTGTGACTCCCATCATCCCTCCTCAGGCTGTTCAACTCGACTGGACCTGCACACACACACACACACACACACGCACACACACGCACACACACACACACACACAGACAGACACACTGACGGCAGTGAGTAGATGGCACTGAATGCAAAGACACAATTAAATCTGTCACACTTCTCTCCCCTGAATGCAGGACCGAATCACACATATAAACACACACACACACACACACACACACACACAGCCTTGCCACTCAAATCAGGTCGAAGGCTACACCCGGCACCCTACATGACACAGCCCAAATCGCAGACAAAAGAAGCTTGTCAGCAAATCCTTCATCCTGCATATGTCCATTTAACACACACTTGGGGACGCGCGACACACACTTGCCCGGTTACAAATAAACCAATAATAACTTGGAAGGGCACATTACGGGCTCAGCAGACCAGAATATCCCAAAGCAAAACGTCTTTAAAGGAACAGAAGCAGGGAGTCAGCAAAATGGCCGACAGTATACAAATGGAGTCTGATGGGCTGCTGGAATTCAGAGAAGGGAGTGCGGGCGTTAGATAAGACCACATGGAAGGGGGATATAAGCGTGATCCACAGCGTTACACCGTGTCCAGCAGTTTGCAGGTTTTGCAAAGTCCATTTCTCGCAAGCTCGGGTGAAAAGTTCATCCGTTAATCTGTTGAGTGATCTAAGCACTCAGAAGCCATTCACGGCCGTTTTGTACTAGCTCGCCAACTCACACGCTGAATTTGGCTGGGGCCAATTTGATATTATAGGGTGTTATTACATGCAATGGGTTTGATGCCTTAATCTAAAATGGAGTAGGCTGTTCGGTGATTCGACTGCAGAGAAGAAAATGTGTGAACATGTCATTATGGGCAACAGGGAATTCAAAAATGTAGACAGAAAAAAAGCTACAGATAAGGGTGTGTCTCCTCGAAGACAGTAAACCTAAAAGACAATTAAGGAACACTTTCAGAGCTCCTAGGCCAAATCGACCCACCTTAAAAACGATCATTTTTATCAGTCACATAAAAAAAATAGAACCTCCCTATCACTTGTCCCTTATCCGTTGGCAACGAAAGGGGTTGGTAGATTGAAGGCAGAATATTAAGTAGCGGGGACTGGGATTTGGTGCCTTCTAGGAAACTGAAGAGGATCACAAGGTAGACCCAGAGAGCAGAGCAGACGTGTCCTGTGGTGGTGGGGCTCGTAAAGGACAGCCACCGAAGAGAAAAGAGGCAGAGAGAAAGGGAGCATATTTGGGAACCAGATGTACGGCTGCAGCAGCAGGCGGCACAAAGGGTCGAGGAGAGGGAGTGTGTGTGTGTTTGTGTGTGTGTGTCTTGTTGGGCGCGTGTGGGTGTTTTTTTTTTGCGCGCGCAACTGTCTGCGTTGGCGGCTATGTGTAGGGTAGGGATGGACATTTTTTAGAGCTAAATAAAAAAGGCATGTTATGGAAAATCCCATGAGAGACATACCGTATTGTGTGTGTGTGTGTGTGTGTGTGCGTGTGTGTGTGGCCCAGCGCCGGTGAGAACACTCAGGATGTTCCTAGTCCAGTACTTGGCACTTCCCAGGCGGCTTTATTTCATTAATCGGATCGCCACTTCACATCTCTGCATTCCCTCTCTTCTCCCTGTCTTTCCATGCCCCCCCCACCCCCACCCCCACCACCACCTTAATCTCCATTCTCTTCCGTTGCTTCCCCTGTTGTTAATTGACACTGTACCCTTCCCCTGTTTCCTCCCCTTCTCCCCTCTCCTCCCTGTCTCTCCTCCCTGCTGGCGTTACGCCACGAGGGTCCCGTCCTCTCTCCGTGTGACTGTGACACCACGGCGACGCTTCCCCAATCATCAGCGCCCCTGTCACCCTTTCCATTCTCCACCACTGCGGAATGTTCCCCCGTCTATTCCTGTCCTCCTCTATCTAGCTCTCCGGCTTTCTTTGTAGTACTTTGTCCCCATCTCTTCCCTCGTTCGTCCCTCCTGTTTTTTTTTGGGGGGGGGGGGTCTGACTCAGTACGTGGTCACTCGGATCTCCCCCTTTCCTCTTTTTCTTTTTCCTCCATGGCAGCATGTCCCTCTGTCTCTTCTTCCCCTCCCCCTCTCTCTCTCTCTGGGCACCGTGAGTAGAACGCAGATTGTTTTAGACATTTATAAAATCGGATTAGCTAGGATCACCTTCACGCACGCTAACACATACACACAGTGTGTTCACAAGTACCCCCACTATCTCTCTCTCTCTCTCTCTCTCTCTCTCTCTCTCTCTCTCTCTCTCTCTCTCTCTCTCTCTCTCTCTCTCTCTCTCTCTCACACACACACACACACACACAAAGACTGACCTTTACACTTTTGCCCATTCATCACACATCAACACTTATGCACAGACACACACACACTGACAGACTGAAAGATTTCACACAGTACCACCCCCCCCCCCCCCACACACACACACACACACACACACACACACTCATTCAATACCATCCTTCCAATCGTTAACCGCCCTCTCTGACACTAACTCAGCATGACATACATGTCAAAGGCAACCTTGAATCAAGCCCTCAGACAAATTACTTTGCATCAAACACACTTCGTGTTCGCACACACACACACACACACACACACACACACACACACACACACACACACACACACACACACACAGGAAGACATCAGCGGCCCTCCAGTTGGCTCGGCAGGATGCTGTGTTCAGTGCTAAAGATGGGGCTGCTCCACTTCAGAGTGGCCGTCTCCATGGGGGAGAGCGAAAATGGTATGACATAGCACAGTCTACTTCAAAGACTCCCACATGGCCGACCTCGCTCAAAACCATAATGGCTACCATGTCATCTCTCTCTCCCTCACTGTTTTCTGCCCGTGTTTCTCTTCCTTGCTCTGCCGTTTGCCTCTTCTCATTTTGACTTCCATCCCTCAATTTCTCTGACTCAGCAGTATGAGTCGGAGACAAGGTCACCTGACTCTTGTTGCTGTGGAGACCGAGAGTGCGGGGACTTTTCTCTCCCCCTCCTTCCCCTACTGCAGGGCAAAGAGAGAGAGAGAGAGAGAGAGAGAGAGAGAGAGAGAGAGAGAGAGGGAGGGAGAAAAAGAGATTGAAAAAAAGG
Organism: Aplochiton taeniatus; assembly: GCA_017639675.1. NCBI lineage: Eukaryota > Metazoa > Chordata > Actinopteri > Galaxiiformes > Galaxiidae > Aplochiton > Aplochiton taeniatus. The sequence continues at coordinate 6,822,877 of CM030178.1, forward strand.
GAGGGAGGGAGGGACCAAAAGCTGTTTGAATTAATAGCTACATGAAGGGATGGCAGAGGTTAAAGAAGGATACTGCTGGCAGCCATCTTGTTTGAAGTACGTTTAAATAACTTTATTAGCAGTGTTACATGTTGAAAAGCATCTATAGGATACAGGCCTTTCACAATGAACCATCTGCAGTATGGTATTATTATGCTTTGCTATTTGTCTGAATGCATTTATAGTTTACTACATCAAGAAATCAATAGGTATTTATAATCTTTGACGATATGGAATTATCTTTTCTTACTGAGATAAAGAATGATTCTTGCATATATAGGGCTATTCTATTTCAACTGAAGTTTTAATCTTATTCATTGTCCTCACAATTCTAGTGTTGTCCAAGATGCTCCGGGCACAACTTCCTAATATCCGGAGTCTGTTTGTTATTCTGACTGTGACGAACTGAGAAGAAATAACACAAAGTGTTATAAAAAAAAAACTAATTGCAAACGAGTGGACCCCCATCCTCTAGAATAGATAGCATTACATTACCCAGTGTCGGGGAAACTCCCTTGAAAATATACAGGCTTAATTTGATTTCATTGCAGCGCTTACCCTTAAGTTAAATGCACAGAGGTTTGCCAAATAAAAGCTACTTTTAAAAAGGTTTAAATTTATCCTAACTAAATAAAAAAAAAAAAACATGGCAAGCCTGTAGTGAGGTATGAGGTATAAAGTCAATAAAAGCAGATATGAGAGAGCAGCTTGCTCCGCTCATCGTGGTGACCTTCACGTGTGCTCCAAGACCGGCGACCGCCCGCTGCTGGACTGTGGACAGCGTTTGCACTCTCTATTTGCAAAGCCCCAACGGGAACACAGTACTGTTTGTCTTACGCGTGGAGATGGTGAGAGAAATACGCTCGCTCAACTACGTCCGAGGTGTGTGTTCACTCGGGCTGGGCTCCACTCCATACCATGACAGTGACTGAGTGATACACACACACTCACACACACACACACACACACACACACACAGACACACACACACACACACACACACACACACACACACACACTTGAGGGGGACTTGTTTTGTCGCTTCAGGCCACAAAGAGATGGCATTTCCAGAAACAATACCACTGTCGCTCTTACCCTTCTTCATGTAAAACGAAAACAAAGTTACAGTAGCTAAGCAATAAATAACAATTGAAAAACACATCAAAAACTGGAATAAAGTTCTTCAACCATCTAACTGCAGTTCTAATGCAGTTACATGCTTAATTCAATCACTCAATATCACAGTACTCCCCAACACTGACATTAACCCGGAGAAGCCAAAACACTGTAGCGCAGGACAATAAACAAATAATAGTCAATTGTCCTTCATGCAAGTGATAAGAACCCACACCATAGATAAAGACTCAACTAACAAAGTGTCTACTCAGCCTTTACATTAACAACTGTGTGCTCAGCCTTAACATTAACAACTGTCTCTTCAGTCTTAACATTAACAACTGTCTCCTAAGCCTTTACCTAAACAACTGTCTCTTCAGCCTTAACATTAACAACTGTCTCTTCAACCTTTACCTAAACAACTGTCTCCTAGGCCTTAACATCAACAACTGTCTCTGCAGCCTTTACCTAAACAACTGTCTCCTAGCCCTTAACATTAACAACTGTCTCTTCAACCTTTACCTAAACAACTGTCTCTTCAGTCTTAACATTAACAACTGTCTCTTCAACCTTTACCTAAACAACTGTCTCTTCAGCCTTAACATTAACAACTGTCTCTTCAGTCTTAACATTAACAACTGTCTCCTAAGCCTTTACCTAAACAACTGTCTCTTCAGTCTTAACATTAACAACTGTCTCTTCAGCCTTAACATTAACAACTGTCTCTTCAACCTTTACCTAAACAACTGTCTCCTAGGCCTTAACATTAACAACTGTCTCTTCAACCTTAACATTAACAACTGTCTCTTCAACCTTAACATCAACAACTGTCTCTTCAACCTTAACATTAACAACTGTCTCTTCAACTTTTACCTAAACAACTGTCTCTTCAACCTTTACCTAAACAACTGTCTCTTCAGTCTTAACATTAACAACTGTCTCTTCAACCTTTACCTAAACAACTGTCTCTTCAGTCTTAACATTAACAACTGTCTCTTCAGCCTTAACATTAACAACTGTCTCCTCAGCCTTAACATTAACAACTGTCTCTTCAGCCTTAACATTAACAACTGTCTCCTCAGCCTTTAGCTAAACAACTGTCTCTTCAGCCTTAACATTAACAACTGTCTCCTCAGCCTTAACATTAACAACTGTCTCTTCAGCCTTAACATTAACAACTGTCTCCTCAGCCTTTAGCTAAGCGCTGCAGCACCGCCCCGTCTGCCCTGCAGTGTTGGGTGATTGTCTTCCCCTGGACGGGGCCATATTGTGGGCCGTCCTCGCACGCTGAGCCCAGTGATCAGAGGGAAAGGCATAGGGGAAGAGCTTTCTGCCCTGGGGAGGCCAGCCACGACTCTCGTTTTCCTCTTGCAAAGCAGCCGCGGGGGTGCGTGAGCGCCGAACCTCGTTCTGCCGCATCCCCCCCACCCCCCACACTGAAACGCTGTAGGAAAAACGCAAGGGGGGAGCGTGACGAAAAGGCCCGAGCTGGCCCTGCTCGCATGTAGGCCAGCTCCCTCAATCTCCCCCTCTATCCTTGCCCCTGGCCCCCATTCATATCTCCTTTCCTCCCCCTCTCGCTCTCTATCTCTCGCTCTCTCCTTGGCACAGCCATACGGACAAGCACATACCTCCCCGTTTCTCTCCCCTCTTTGGCATACTGAGGAGTGTCCGTCGGCCTGTGTGTCCCTCTCTCGCCCTGCTGCCTGTCCTCGCGCTCACCATTGTCTGTCCTGATGTCTGCCCAGCCGCTAGCCGTCCTACCTCGGTGTCACAGTCAGGCGTGCAACTGTGCGCGCGCGAGTCGAACGTGTTACTTCAGTTTGACAGTAGAATGAAACGCAGCCGTGAGGACGGCGTGGTCCAACGGTTGTGTAGATAACAGATAGGCTGGTGGAGCCTGTCGAGTCCCCTCCCGGGCCTCTGAAAAGCCGGGCCCTCACACTGGCACAGGCAGGTAACGTTGTGGTGCAAGAGAGGGCTGGGTGTGGCCCAGAACGGTGGCTGGGTGCAGTAGTTTGGTTTAGTTGCCCTCCAGGCATGTACAGTGTGTTGTATGTGTGGTGTAGGACTACAAAATGAAACTTTTGCCTCTGAACTTCTCTCGCTCTCTCTCTCTCTCTCTCTCTTTCTCACTTTCTCTCTCTCTCTCTCTTTCTATTACTATCTTTTTCTCTCACAAAAATGCTTCTCGCCCTTACGCACGCACACACAAACAGAAAGGCATAATGATCACATTACTGTATTATACTTCCCAGTTCCCACCCACTGTCTGACATTCTGTCTGACTCTCATGTAGGCCTTCTATCTGAGAAGCAGCCAATGGAGGTGCACAGAAACATGCCGTGACAAAACACGACCACAGATACAAGGGTGATGGCTATCATGCAACGTAGCCCACGAAGACATAGTTTCATTTAACATGAATACATAATACAGAGACAACACAACCACGACAACTAGTATCTAACCTTGCGCGTCCATTTACACAACATTTCAGCCTAGACGCTCGCGGTGCTGATGGCTGAGAGCCTCGGAATTCTGCAGTAATACAGGAGGGGCAGACTTTGCTTTCTATTGGCCCTTTGGAAGAATTAACTGAATCCCATTGGTCGGATTGCATGTCACAGATGAGACGCTCGGTATTATTATTGGCCAATTCAGTGGCCTGTAGGCGGATGTACTCAGCTAGGCCCTTATCAGCTTTGCTTCAACGGGGCGGTGCGTTCACTTGCACCCACCGGCGCTTCTTCCATAGGCGGAGTGGTGTGTAGAGAGGCGCAAGAGGAGTACTGCGGCAGTGAGTCGAGGCGCGGAGGGAGATCAAATCCTAAAAAGGGAGCTGTGCGGTTTCTTAGTTTCGCCGGTCTTTTACCGCAAGTATCAGAGAGCAAGAGAAGGACCCGCATCCTCGCGTGATGCTCCGCTTGAGACCGCAGCATTTCATTTGAAAGACTTGTCAGTGGGGGGAAAAAGATTGTTGCAATTTGGAGGTTAGACAATCTAACAGTTTATGTATCTATTGTGTATGTTGTCAAATTTGCCTGACGCATTTCTCAATTCATTTCCGTTTCCTTAAATAACTGAGCATAATCTCTTCTCTTACGTTTTCAAAAGGCAATACACTTTGATAAAATTCAACCTGAGGGGCTGACAATTCTCAAGCTTTGCATCACCTAAGAGGAGAAGAGTGACTGCGCAACCATGGGGGTAAGCCCGGCGTTTCCAACTTTTTACTGCGTTCTAGCCCAACCGAAACGAGTCTAAATGCTAAATAGTAGCCAGTTACAGTTTAAGATCTGGTGCTTGCTAGGAAGCACATGAGAGACTGCCGTGTCATGACATTGACTCTAATGCGGATTTTGGTTTACCTTGCTCTGCCCGTGATAGGCTACAGGCTACTGCGACAAATTGATGTGACGAGCAGCTAGGCACTGGCATTTGCCGGCTGCAGTTTGTCCTAAATGACATAGCATACTGCAATAGACTTTAGTCTTGAGAATCAGGGAATGACAGGCCTGCAACTGTTCTTGTTTTTTTCCATTATGCTGATATAGGCTACGTGGGGTATTAAAACGTTAAACGGTATTTTACTTAAAGTGATGAATGTTTATATAGTTTCCGATCATGTATAGTCCCAATGCCGTTCACGGAGCTTCGGTATTGGTATCGTGACACTTCCTTAGACTATAACCTTCCTTTGCTAATCGGTTTATTCTTATTGCAGGCTTTCGTGTGTGTGTGAGAGAGAGACAGACAGACAGACAGAGAGAGAGAGAGAGCGAGAGCGAGAGAGAGAGAGAGAGAGAGAGAGAGAGAGAGAGAGAGAGAGAGAGAGAGAGAGAGAGAGAGAGACGCACATTTGCATCAGAGATAGCGAAATATTACATTTTTCGTGATAAATCCCTACTATACGGTACATGATGTTGTTGAAATGACCCCGCGTTCTTCCTTGCTGAGCTATTTCAGACAAACACCTTGCTCGTTCTAGCAAATGTGGTTTAATTGAATGATGCTGTTGAAGTGCCCTTGAAGTATGATGGACGGATTGAGTCGGTGAGATGCATAGCACATTGTGTTTCTGTGGAAGCTGCCAGTGGAGGAGATGCGATGCATCAGCGCCCGGCAGCCTCGCTGACCCATGCGTCATAATGCGGTTACCGGGAATAAGCGCTTCACCAGCTTATTCCCCTTTAATTTGTGACATAACAGGGACACGGTAATCGCCCCGACAGTGAGGGCGCAGTGGACTTCAAACAATTATACCTTGAATAAATGAGTGTCATGTACAATGACGTAGTTGGGTTTAATGTTCAACGAATTCACTCAGAATATTCCCATACTGCGTCAAAGTGCGCACCAGAAATTTGATGTGACATTTCGATTTAAAAGACGATTTCACACACTGTATCACACTACTAGATTAGACGAGTATATCGTTAAGACTTCCCCCCCGTTATGGAATCCAGTATGCTGAAGAAAAGTTCTGCACAATTGGAAAATTCCGAGGAGGCAGCAGCTTAGATACTGCGTATGTCAGGCTATTGCGCAATTTCTACCCCATCATCATCCTGCAGTGGGAGTTGTAGTTTTTAATCATAGCCACTGTTCGGCGGGATCAAATTAATGGGAGGACATGACGCTGCAGTATCCCCAGGGCTTATAGATTGTAACGCTCCATAGTTTGCCTGATCAATTAATTTTATAGCAGGGGCATTTACCTGCATATTTCTCTGGTCTTGAATATAGTTTGTTCTTGCCAAAGACAAGCATTAGACAGAGAAAATTAAATAATTTCTCTGTCATAGGCCTATAGGTACAGGCTACTGCGTCAATGGGACAGGGGTTACAAAACGTTCTGACGCATACAGTACTACAGTGAGATTCGGCAGTGTAGCCTTCAGGAGAAAAAACGGCAGAGGTAGCCTATTTTGTCAATTACAAAAAAGAAAATACAAACATTTCGATTTCAATTTCAGTTTCATTACTGTGTATCCCGCCATTAAATACAAGTAGGCTTTCTCCCGCGGTCCCACGAAGTGGCATTTACGCAGTGACGTTTGACGCGCTGTGCCTCCGCTGCGCCCGACCCCAGGCCGCTGGGGGTGGGTGGGGTGGGGGGTGGGGGGGGGGTGGGGGGGGGGGGGGTGCATCGCGTGCAACGTTCCAGCTGCGTCAAAATGGTGGGCGGTGCCTTCAGAGTGGAAATTCCCTGTAAAGAACTATGATAGGCTGGGCCAAGTGGCCACGCAAAAAGGAAGGGGACAAGATGTAGAGATGCTGTAGCAAAATTGAGAGACTTGGACCCAGAGGAAGTGTGAGGATTAATTCAGAGGGACAGACAATTACTGCTTTTTTTGTAGCTAAAGAGAGGCACACAAAGTGGCACAGCGAGATGGGGGCAACCAAAGTCAAAAGGATGCTAAATCTCTCTTCATCTTATTCTCCCTCTCTCCCACTTTCACCCTCTCTCTCTCTCCCTCGCCCCCCCCCTCACCCCCCCCCCCCCCCCCCCCCCCCCCCCCCTCTCTCTCTCTCTCTCTCTCTCTCTCTCTCTCTCTCTCTCTCTCTCTCTCTCTCTCTTTCACTGCACTGAGATGCTTAAGTGGAACCTAGTGACGGCAGAGCTAGAGAGAAATGTGGGCGGCAAAAACCAGATGGAGGGGTGACACTGTAGCGATAGAAGGTTAAGACGGCCACACGGTGGACGACCGCTCCGTTTCACCTTCAAACACGTGAGGGAGCGATGGGGGAAGGGTGCCGCTAGGCGAGGCCGTGTGTGTGTGTGTGTGTGGGGGGGGGATAAGTGACGGATCTGCAGGTGTGGAACGCGAGCGGGGAGGGATTGGAAACGGGGGGGAGAGGGGGGAGGGGTGGGGGGGGAGGAGCTCAGAGAGGGGGCAGGGCTTACTGTATCCTGTTACGGGATAACAAGCCAGGCTCGCATTACCATAGCTCCTGTTTCCCCCTGCTCTACTCTGCTCCGAAGATTGGTTACCACGGTGACTGAAGGGCAAGATGGGACTGGGGGCGAGACGGGGGGAAGGGGGTTTTGCTCGTCAGTGGGGGGGTGGGGGGGCCTACTAGGTTCAGGTGTCATGGCGGAGTAGCTTGGGTGGGGGGGTTGTAATGGCTCCGTGGGTGAAGGTCACGGTGGGGTTCACCAGGGATGCGGGGATGGGCAGCAGTGGCAGCAGCACACGCTCCATCATGGAGAAGGTGTGCATGAAAGTGCCGATGGGGCAGAAAACCAAGGCATCCACCTGCAGGGCAGAGTGAAGAATGTGGGGTGCTGATGAAAGTGAACACACTGGTGGCGGCGCTGGGGCTGCTGTCTCTCTCCTCCGCTTCCTGCACCAGCCCAGCCCAGAGTTTGGTGCAGAGTGCTCCTATTGGTCCCTCCTCGCTGCACCTGGAGCTCGATGCCGGTAGGCTGGCGCAGTGCACCCTATCGTGACCGCGCCGGCTGACAGGGATCAGGACCAATCGCGCCGTTGGTTATCCCTCCATCGAACGGGGGCGAAGCCAGCGCGACTCGGGGGGTTCGGCAAAGGTCGTCCAGTCGACCCCGGGGAACGCTGGTCTTTTTTGTGGTCCTATTGACGGAATCATCAATAGGATACCTGGGTATTGATCAGGACTTTGCCCCCCCCCCCCCCCCTTGCTGAAGGACATTGCTGATAGAGACAGTAGGCCTCTCAGCAATGCAGCATTACCTTATAGTCAATATGTTGCTGCAGCTGGCTACAGTTAACATGACTGTTTTCCCCTGTAAGCCCAGGGGCTTGAAAGGGGCTGTGTTCCACTTTGTCTAAGTTGAATGAGACTTAAAGGTCACTTGTGTATAAGGTGATCTCAGACACTGGGGGAGGGAAAGTTGCTGTTACAGGGTAGTAGGAATCCGGATTGCTCTCGTGAGAGAGCAAGATCGAGAGAAAGTGAGAGAGAGAGAGAGAGCGAGACAGACGAGGGTTAGGTTCCCTTTGAACAAAGACATGACTATTTCACAATGTTGTCCTGGAGATCGGTGTGTGTGTGTGTGTGTGTGTGTGTGTGTTTGTGTGTGTGTGTGTGTGTGTGTGTGTGTGTGTACGCCGCCACGTGCGTGTGTGTGTCAGCCACAGCGAGTAACAGCGAGTCTGCTCTTCATAGTGAAGTACAGAAACCTGGGTGTAAAGGTTTTATGGTCCAACTGGACCAGACATGTTTAATTATAAACATGTGGCGCCCGGTAGCTCACCTGCCACATATCAAGCGAGTGAAGAGTGTTGCATGAGGCAGCCGCATTGTATCCATTTCCTAAGGCAGAAACGGTGATGGCCTGATGGGCCTATTATATTGTTGTCGTTATAATATTTGAATGATTGATGATGATTTGTTCCCCCTAGTTATGCTGAGTACAAAGGGTCACGAGTCAAAGCGAGCCACCATTTTGTGGAATGCACAATGCATGCACAGTACCTCATATGCAGACAGAGAAGCCATACGGGGAAGCAGATGTGCTGCTCAACTTGTTTGTGCCCCACTATATAACGTCCTCACACACACACCAAAGAACCTCCTCTTTCCTACTGATCTTCATACCAACTCTCTGCGTGTGAATGGTCTAGGAGCTGGGCCCAGACCTATTAAAACGTTGGATTAACCCTTTCCCGGAGCATTGCACGCATTCCTCAAATGTAAACCCTTAGCATTGCGACAACTCCCGATTACAATTTAGAAGCCCAGGCTCGCTGCTCAGGCCGAGTGATGGGAAAACCTTGTTTTGTATGTCTCCGTCGGAACAAAGCATTTGTAGGATTTTAAAGGAGACATTTTAACACCATGACGTTTACGAAAATAGAACAGGCAGCTTTTGTGTGTGTGTGTGTGTGTGTGTGTGTGTGTGTGTGTGTGTGTGTGTGTTTGTCTACCAGCCAGCGGGAAGACCGAAGGCAGACCCTTTTTGGGGTAAGGAGGGAGTTGCCGTATCTGCAGCAGGGGCCACTAAAAGGTTCGATTTATGACGCCAATCTGCGCACGGCCATTCTCTCCAAAGTGTGCACAGTCTCTCTCACAAACAAACACGCACGCTAGTAATACGTAACACATACAGACTCAGGATAGTACAGTATCATTCGGAGAGGCCAAACACACATGCAAATTCCAGTCCAGCTGCCAGCACAGGATGAACAGATCAGGGAGGGAGGGCGGGATGGACAGATGGGCAATGGGGGGAGGAGGGAGGGAAGGGGGGTCGTAATGCCCTTGGGTTGGATTTTAGATTCAGAGTTTTTGTTTAGTTGTCCTTTCTTTTTTTTCTCTATTTTTTGTGGATAACATATTATTTGGAAACCTAAATACGGATTCAAAGGGTTTATCCCTCCATCTTCCTCTCTGGTTCTCTTTTATTTCCTTCTGCCTTTCGAACGCTCCTGCTTTCTCTCTTCCTCTCTACCCCGGCTATATGCACTATTTATCATCGATGAACGGATTCCATTTTTACTTGGGTTTATAGGATGAGGATGCGATCAGATCAAAGAATTCCATACCTACTCCACATATGATGGTTCTATCAGATACACATAGGCTTATTATATATTGACATTTATGTAAAACATTTGCACATAAATACTATTGCTTGGTTGAAACCCAAAGATTCCCCAAAGGACTGATACTGAGGAAGTAAGGGCATCACAAGTTGAATAATCTTCACAGATTCGTTTGAAAGCCCTCGTAACAGACGGACCGTGAGGGGTTGGCGGTTCGCGAAGATCCACGCTGGCCTCCGTTCGGCTCTCATGGCACCGTTCTCCAACACTGAGGCTGAGCCAGGCGGAGAGGGTGTGGGCCGTGTTGTGGAGTGCAGAGGCCTAATCCCGGGCGCGGTAATCAGACTAGTTAATCCCGGTATCCTAGCCACCTGCCCCCCAGGCTGTGTCCGTGTCCTGGCTCAGGTTTGGAGCTCCACCCGGCCTAATGCAGGACACACCAGATGGGCCAGCGCCGCCAAGGTCATATGGTGGCTTCCTCGAGTGGACACCACAGCACACACACACACACTAACAGACAAACACACACGCACACAGACGCACACAGACGCACACACACACACACACACACACACACACACACACACACACTAACAGACAAACAAACACACACACTATAATACACACACACATAAACATACACACACACACTAACAGACAAACACACACACACACACACACACACACACACACACACACACACACACACACACACACACACACATACACACACAAACCCCCACCAATTTACATGAATAGGTGCATCTTGTCCCATCCGGCTCTTTCACCTAAACTCTCCATTCGGTGCCCTCCTCCTTCCCGGTGCAGCTTGTAGGAGGCTCCTGACCCATTGCTAGCCCCCCTCCCACGCCAAAACAGACCCCCCTCTTCACTCTGCAGGTCGGTCCTCTCCAACCAGATCCCCTAAACGGCTGTGTGACGCCCAACTTCGTCCCCTATCTGCTAACAGTCCCCCCCCCCAAAAAAAAAGAAGAATCCAGAGCTATCAAACAAATAAAGAACCAACAACAACCTCTGCTACTCTGGATAGAAATGCAAAAGGCCAACGCACAGGAAGTGATGTGATCACAACATTTAGGTGATAGCTCACATCCTGCCAGAACGGGAAGTGTGGCGAGTGTGGGTTTGACTTGGCAATGCAGGGTGTTTGCCTGCTTGGGGACCGGAGCTTTTCCACCAGCCTAACCACTTCCCCCAGGCAATAAGTATGCGCGTTGCTTCTCCCTTCTGCATTTTTCCTGTGTTTGTTCTCAAACCCCTCCATGCATGCCGGAGGGGAGAGGCAGGGGTGCCACACCCTAGCCCCATTCAGGCTCACGGTTAGAGGGACATGCCCGGGCTTGCGTGCCCTGCACAAATCCAGGTGCCCTGGATGAGGCCAGGAGAAAGCGCCCAGGGCGAAGGTTTTGGGTGGTGGGTAGGGCTGAGGGTCCTTCAGCCATACAGGGAGAAGATGGCCGTAGCTCAGCTCCAGCGCTCTCTCCTCCCCTCCCTTCCCCCTGTTACTGGCCCATCTTTGATCCGTCGTTCGTCTGAGGTAACAGGGTCGTTGGGGACGTTCGGGTGCCTGCAGGCATTTGTCTCGCTCTCCCTTTTCTTGGGGACTTCATGTCTCCTTGTATCTCTCTCTCTCTCTCTGGTTTTGCATTTGCTCAACCTCGTCTTACTTGCCTTTCACTAACCCATGCCCTTCTTTCGCTTCTCTCTCTCTCTCTCTCTCTCTCTCTCTCTCTCTCTCTCTCTCTCTCTCTCTCTCTCTCTCTCTCTCTCTCTCTCTCTCTCTCTCTCTCTCTCCCTCGCTCTCTGCCGCAGTGCGTGTTCTCTCTGCGCAGACGGACTTTAGCCAACACAATGACTCACCTCTGCTCAACTGATGTGGTGCTTCTAGGTCCTGAACACTGAGAACTATCTGTTTTCACAACCCTTCAAAATCACACGGACACACACACACACACACACACACACACACACACACACACACACACCCACACACACACACACACACACACACACACTTTCACGCATACATTCGCAGCGAATGGAGGCATGTCTAATATAGAGCCGGGTGTATAGTTACCATGACATCCATTATTACTGACACCACATCAGATCAGGCCGTCCTGGAGTACCCAGCCACAGCCAAGCTGCCGTCGCCATGCCGATTCACCTGCCAGTCGCCACGGTTATCTGACCCCACCTAAAACACTCAGTCCAAGTTAAAACCTGAACAAAATTTGAAAAAGAGTTCACAAACGACCGGTTCAAAGAAAACCATCAGGACGGCCATTTACGTTAGAATTTGTGTGAAGTGGTGGATAGCCATATCAGACAGGGAAATATATGGAACCACTCATCTATAATAATGGACGTATGGTGCACCCCACGTCCAGAGGAAAGGTGGTGTCTGACTGCCTGTCTATTAGTCTGTTGGTGGGGGAGCTGGCGTCTGTAATTCCAGACCTCTGTCTCCAGTTCCTGTCAGAGACGCCTGGTGGCTCCTTCCATTACCCCTCCCCCGAAGAAGATCCACCCACTTTCAAAGTGCGCAAACTTCCAAAAAGCGAGGTAGAGCAGAGCAAAGGGAGTTAGCGTGACGTACTCTCACTGAAGAACCATTGTGTAAGATAGGATTTATTTTCTTGATGTTTTGTCTGGTCGCCATGGCAATAGCCGGTTAACCTCATAGTGACAATGTGGACAAGTTAGCCAGCTGCCTAGGGGGGCTGGGGGTGGGGTGGGGGGGTGGGGGTGAAGTGAGTCAATTGGTCGGTTTTCCCCGGCCATGAATGATTGAGTGGCCCGCAGACACACACACACAAACACACACACACACACGCACACACACCAATACAGCATAGGAATTACAACAGAAAAGGGGACACCACCCCTCTCTTTAGTTGAGATCAGTAGGTGACACACACACACCTCACACCCATGGCACACACGTATGCAATCTGTTAAGAGCATGCATACACAGATAGGCGCGCCCCACCCACATCCCCACATAGGTGGGAGTGTGTAATCTACTGGAGTGGGGTCAACCTCAGGGTCACACATTGTCACACTGCCAGCAGACTGAGGCGCCGGGTCAATATCTAATTAGGAGTGTGACAACAGCTCCTCTCTCCATCTGTCTGTGCCCCTCCATCACTTTTTCTCTCTTTCTCTCGCCTCCTACGGCGCTCTCTCTTTCCATCTGTCCCATCCTGCCTTTCACACTTTCGATATCTCTCCAGTCATCCATCCATCCTACTACCTATCTATCATCTTAGTGTTTTTCAACGGCCTGCCTCTTATCCACCTTTTTTTTGCATGCGTACTGTTGAGTGATTGACTGTGTGTGTGTGTGTGTGTGTGTGTGTGTGTGTGTGTGTGTGTGTGTCGTTGTGTGACGCACCATTCCACACAAACGAGCAGGTGTGCTGTCGAGCCCACAATGCTCTTTATTTGCCTACCAGTAGCTTTCCCATGGACCACATGTCACGGGCACCCGGTCTATCCCAGGGTGGGGCTACAGGGCACACTGGCAGCCATGTATGAAGCATGAAGCAGGTCCCGTCTCCCTACTACCTCCCAGCAGAGGAATCGCAGTTAGTCCGTGCCAAAGTAACCTCCGTTGATATATATGACTACACACACACACACTCATACACACCCTCACACTGACACCGACACCGACACACACACAACCCACACAGAGACACTCACATAGAGACACACACAGAGAAAGACACAGTCACACAGACACACACACACACACACACACACACACACACACACACACACACACACACACACACACACACACACACACACACACACACACACACCAACACACACACCCTCCCACAGCCCACTGCAGGTGACAGGCTCTGTCTCCAAGGGGATGAGCAACAGTAGTTTTCCACTGCCTCCCTCTCTCCCTCCATTGTTCTGCCCCTCAGCTCACCGGGCCTGCCTGGTCCTGCTGCCGCAGTGGGAATTCCCTCATCTGCTCCCTCCACATGGAGCACCAGCAATGTTTAGTGTGTGTGTGTTTGTTTGTGTGTGTGTGTGTCAGGAATGGTGTGTTTCAGGGGTGACGTCAGTTTAGGAACAATTTCTTTATGTCAGGTGTCTCGTAATACGCGCCATGACATGTCTGTTCAAATCCAAAGTGTTTGGGGCTAACGGCGTCGCGTTGGTGTCACAGTGGGGCCGTTGTCGACGGCAACGTCCTCGTTATATCTATTTCATTAAACCAGAAAGACTGGTCCCCAACAAAAGCCGCTGCACACCGACTATGAATGGAGTTAGGACTCGCCGTGGCACGCTAGCCTTTAATAGCCTCTCATGGTCAGTGTCCGTAGGTGTGTGTGTTTGCGTCTCAGGGTGTGTGTGTTTGCTCGGCTGGGTGTGTAAAGTAGTGGACATTTAGAGTGTGTGCATAGAGTGGGTTTATGTTGTTTGATTAATTGATTGTTGAGCTGTGTGTTTTAGTCTTTAACGTTTCCCTTTGATCACATTCGAACGCAGACGTCCGGTAAAGGAAACAGCCGATAATACGAATCGCCCGATCGATAAAACAACATCTGCATCGAGAGTGCTTTACCCCGGTTTCACCACTAGGAGTCTCCGATCACCATCTCTGTCCGTTGCCGTGTAACAAGAGCCTCTTAACAAATACCCGAGGAAACAAACGGCGCTCTTAACAAATCCCCTCTTCTCATCTTGACCTCTGACCCTGGACTTTGCTCCCAGCCGCACCACTTCACCTTGTCCTGCTCTTATGGACAATCACCGCAACGACGTTTCCGCCAGATCTGGTGGCCAGCGAATAACTTGGATGTCCCGTCGTTGTGAGACTTCCCTCTGTATCTCCCCGCATTGATCCGCCACCAAGGTCAGTCTCCTTGGCGACCAGGCTGGGTCCTTGAAGGGCTCCTCCACTCCTCCACAAGTTCTCCAGGGGGCCATTTTGGCTCTCCGTGTCTCTGACCTCTGGATGGGGGGGACTTTGTATTGATCCGGGCCCGGCGGTCAGGGCTGCCTTTCGCTCCGATGAAATGAACGCCATAGATATAGAAGGCCTAGATTCTGCATGGCTGTTTATGGTCCGCCTTGGTCTAGTTTCCGACGTGTAACTCAAACGCTACAGGGACATGTGTAGTATGGGAGCAGGATCAAAGATTTCGGAGGTGTGTGTGTGTGTGTGTGTCTGTGTGTGTGTGTCGGAGTATCCTGAAAGCCTTGGCAAACTGTTTTATCTTTCCCAGATCACAGTCTGCCTGCTGTATTCAGGCCAATGACGTTGAATGGCCAATGACACAATCTAAACTAAAAAGAAAAAGGCTTTGATGGCGCTTAGACTCTCTGGGTCTCCACTCCTCTCCGTCTCTCTCTCTCTCTCTCTCTCTCTCTCTCTCTCTCTCTCTCTCTTCAGGGCCACCAGCTAGCAGGGACACACTTGTAAAGAACAACAGGAAGTGATTTTGTCATCGGCTAAACTAGCCAGCGAGACGGCCCCCATTGGTCAGAGTAGCTAGCCGCTCTGTTGTGTGATGCGATCAGAGGGGTCTGGGATCTTTCCGGAGATCAAACGGAGGCCTGGCCTGGTGTTCTGTTTTGATGGCAGGTGTTTTGGGACTCCAAAGGACCCTGACGGTCGACACCAAACGGTTCGCTCCGCATTAAGAGCAGCCGATAAGAGTAGCTAGGTCTTCTGCATGTCATTCTGTGTGTGATGCATGGTGGTATTTCCCCATCCTAATGGGTGCCTTTCTCCCCTGGTCTGTCTGTCTGCCCATAAGTATGGGCGGTCAGACAGTTACCGTGTGGCGACCTCACAGGACAAAGATAAAAAATCCCCAAAGAAGAAGGGGGC
>CM030178.1:6840946-6893446 GCA_017639675.1 Aplochiton taeniatus
TCCCTCCCCTGTCTCTCATCTCCCACACCCTGCCTGTCCAGATGGCTACACAGTGTGGTGTGAACGTGTTGAGAAAAGACGCGCCACTCTCTTTCTCATCATCTCCCCTCCCTTTTCTCTCTCTCTCCCTCTCTCCTCTCCGTCCCTCCGTGTCTCCTCTCTCGCCCCCCCCCCCCTGCCCCGCCCCAGGTGTGTCTGACCCTGACTGCCAAGCGCATGGCCAAGAAGAACTGCCTGGTGAAGAACCTGGAAGCCGTGGAGACCCTGGGCTCCACCTCCACCATCTGCTCCGACAAGACCGGCACCCTGACCCAGAACCGGATGACGGTGGCCCACATGTGGTTCGACAACCAGATCCACGAGGCCGACACCACCGAGGACCAGTCTGGTGAGTTGGAGAGCGGACGGTCCCATGGGCAGTCCATTTCAGAGTGCGCAGCTAGAAATGAAATCGTGGGTTTATCCTCGCGAGGGAAACATTTTTTTGGCCCCGTCGTTTTCCGCCGTGGTTGCTCCCTCTCATGCGGTCTCTCTCTCTCTCTCACTCTCTCTCTCTCTCTCTCTCTCCCTCTCTCTCTCTCTCTCTCTCTCTCTCTCGCCAGGCGCCTCCTTTGACAAGAGCTCCGTGACCTGGGTGTCCCTGGCCCGCGTCGCCGCCCTGTGCAACCGGGCCCAGTTCAAGGCGGGCCAGGACTCCCTGCCCATCCTGAAGCGGGACGTGGCGGGCGACGCCTCCGAGTCGGCGCTGCTCAAGTGCATCGAGCTGTCCTGCGGCGTAGTGCGGACCATGAGGGACAAGAACAAGAAGGTGGCTGAGATCCCCTTCAACTCCACCAACAAGTACCAGGTCAGCGCCCCGTGCGCACACACACCCACATGCGCACACACACACACACACTCAAAATCACGTGCGCAGACACACACGCGTGCGCTCACACACACCCACGCACACACACACACACACGCAATCATGAGCACAGATATACTCACACACACACACACACACACACACACACACACACTTGCTCCGACAACCCACTTGCCCTAAGATGACTACACACACACACACACACACACACTCACACACACACACACATAGTGCTGCCATCCCACCCTGTTCCTCACTCTGCTTTGATCTCTCACACTCCTCCAGCTGTCAGTGCACGAGACCGAGGACCCCAACGACAACCGCTACCTGCTGGTGATGAAGGGCGCCCCCGAGAGGATCCTGGACCGCTGCTCCACTATCATGCTGCAGGGCAAGGAGCAGCCCATGGACGATGAGATGAAAGACGCCTTCCAGAACGCCTACATGGAGCTGGGAGGACTGGGGGAGAGAGTGCTGGGTGAGCAGGGAGGGAGGACTGAGGGAGAGAGTGCTGGGGGAGCAGGGAGAGAGGGGGAGACAAGGTAGGGGAACAGGAGTGGGGGGGATGGGGGTTGTCAGTACAATACACAACGGAATTCATGTTGAGCAGAGCAGGAGGACTAGTGGAGAACTGTGGGAGGGCAAGCTTTGAGAGAGAGGGACAACATGGCTGGCTGAGGAGGGTAATAAGTTTGGTTCTCCCCCCCCCCCCCCCCCCCCCCCCAGGTTTCTGCCACCTGCTCATGCCAGAGGACCAGTACCCTAAGGGCTTCGCCTTCGACTGCGACGACGTCAACTTCCAGACGGACAACCTCTGCTTCGTGGGCCTCATGTCCATGATCGACCCGCCCCGCGCCGCCGTGCCCGACGCCGTGGGCAAATGCCGCTCCGCTGGCATCAAGGTAAGGCCTTCCCCCAGGGGCGGTTCGGAAACCCAGGGCGATCAGGTGGAAGAACGGCACCTACCAGCGAGGGCCGCGACGTGTTGTTTAGAGAGGTCACGGCCTGTTGTTGTTTTTGTTTTTTTTAAAGGTCATCATGGTTACCGGAGATCACCCCATCACAGCCAAGGCCATTGCCAAGGGTGTGGGCATCATCTCCGAGGGCAACGAGACCGTAGAAGATATTGCTGCCCGACTCAACATTCCAGTCAGCCAGGTCAACCCCAGGTACCGACAGCAGCCTTCGGACACAGCAGATCAAAAATCTAAACCGTTCAAAGTGTTTGAATCGTTGCTGTACAGTACTTCATTTGATGTGTGTGTGTGTGTGTGTGTTTGCAGGGATGCCAAGGCGTGTGTGTGCCACGGTACCGACCTGAAGGACCTGTCCCAGGACCAGATGGACGACATCCTGAGGAACCACACTGAGATCGTGTTTGCCAGGACCTCCCCACAGCAGAAACTCATCATCGTAGAGGGCTGCCAGCGACAGGTCAGCGTGCGCACACACACACACACACACACACACACACACACACATGCACACACACACACTTTATGTTGCCTGCCTGTATCGTATTAGTAAGGTAATTAATTAAGCTCAGTTCTGGTCGAATCCAAATCATTCAAGTTTCGTGCTGAATGTAAGCGGACACTATCAGCTACGACACTGTTCCTCTCACAGGATGTGTATCAAATTAAACTACACATTTAAATCAAATGCATTATATTAAATGATATTTAAAACAAGTAATCCAAAAATATTTGAAATGTATGAGTTCTGAGGTTTTACCAAATGACACTGTTCCCGTTTCTGGACCAGGGTGCTATTGTGGCTGTGACAGGAGATGGTGTCAACGACTCCCCTGCCCTGAAGAAGGCTGACATCGGCGTTGCCATGGGAATCTCTGGCTCCGACGTGTCCAAGCAGGCCGCTGACATGATCCTGCTGGACGACAACTTTGCCTCCATCGTCACCGGAGTGGAAGAGGGTGAGGAGAAAGGCTGACTGAATGGACTGTTTAGAATGGAGGCTGTTCATTTGTGTGGATGGGGTTTTAGAGAGGAAGGGCACAGAAAAAAAAGACAACCCTATACCAACAGATAGTAAATTGCTGGTGTTACAGTAGCCATGACATCATATATATCATATACATATATAACAACATATATATACTATATATAGCATAAGACACAGGAAGCACATACAGTACTAAGCGTTGATAATTGAAAATATGGATGAATACATATGGTTTGTTATCGACAGGTGCAAGAAGGATGATCTCAAGGTCTTTGTAACGTACAGCCTCTTTGATAGTGCTAGGTGTATACAGGCAGAAAGTAAACAGGAATCCCCACAGAAGCCAACACTAGAAAGTCGCCAAGAGATTGAAGAGCGATGGCTACTCATCAAAGAGAGGATGATGATAGGGGGGAAAAGAAGTAGGAGTTTGGATCCAAATCGATGGTGGTTAGAGTCGATGTCTCCTCCCTCGTAGGCCGCCTGATCTTTGACAACCTGAAGAAGTCCATCGCCTACACCCTGACCAGCAACATCCCCGAGATCACTCCCTTCCTGCTCTTCATCATCGTCAACATCCCCCTGCCCCTGGGCACCATCACCATCCTCTGCATCGACCTGGGAACTGACATGGTGAGACGCCGGCGCAATATGCGCGCAGACACACGCACGCACGCACGCACGCACGCACACACACACACACACACACACAGACACACACACACAAACACCCGTCAATAAAGACATCAATCGCAGACAAACACCAAGCTCCAATGTTTTCATTTGGTTCTATAGCAGCCTCTTGTCTATTTCATCGCCTTATACTCACATCGCCTTCTCTCCCATCCACCTTTCTCCCTCCACCCTCCCTCCATCCAACCTCTCTCCCTCGCTCCCTTCCCCAACCAGGTGCCAGCCATCTCCCTGGCCTACGAGGCAGCCGAGAGTGACATCATGAAGCGTCAGCCCAGGAACCCGACCAGGGACAAGCTGGTGAACGAGAGGTTGATCAGCATCGCCTACGGACAGATCGGTGAGGGATAGGGCTTGCTTTTACTGGCTTCAACTGGAAGCACCTTCCTCGCTGTGTTGGGCTGTCGTTAGGTCCAAACCTGACTGAGTCTGTCTGGGGCACGGCGGCTGAGCTGCTCCATGGAAGCGGCAATGGAAACATGAACTGTTAAAAGCAATGTTCAAAAAGGTCAAAGGAGCGTTATCTGTTTCCTTGACATGTTTCTTTTTTTCTCTCTATCCCTCTCTCGCTCTCTCTATCTCTCTCTCCCTCTCGCTCCCTCTCTGTCTCTCCCACCTTAGGCATGATCCAGGCTCTGGGTGGCTTCTTCGCCTACTTTGTGATCCTGGCCGAGAACGGCTTCCTGCCCTCCATCCTGGTGGGCATCCGGCTCAACTGGGACGACCGCGCCTGCAACGACCTGGAGGACAGCTACGGACAGCAATGGGTATGTGTGGGCCATAAGAGAGTGCGTGTGTGTGTGTGTGTGTGTGTGTTTATGAGAGAGAGACTATACGCCCACCCCGGTTAGGTCCCATATGTCTATTAACCAGCTCCTCCATCTCTGGGCCCCTTAGACCTACGAGCAGCGTAAGATCGTGGAGTTCACCTGCCACACGGCCTTCTTCGTCAGCATCGTGGTGGTGCAGTGGGCCGACGTCATCATCTGCAAGACCAGGAGGAACTCCGTATTCCAGCAGGGCATGAAGTGAGTCTACACCCCCCCCCCCCTCCCTCCTGCGCCGTCTACCTATGACGGACTCCTTTTCCGTGCGAGCTCAGCCTCTCTTTGCCAGTGCTACTGGGGCTCCATCGATGTGACTCGTGTGTCTGTTTGCGCCCCCCCCCCCCTTTCAGGAACAAGATCCTGATCTTCGGCCTGTTCGAGGAGACAGCCCTGGCTGCCTTCTTGTCCTACTGCCCCGGCATGGATGTGGCACTCAGGATGTTCCCCCTGAAGTGAGCGACACACACACACACACACACAGCCACTCTAACAAATATAGGTGCAAAGTTATCATCAGCTCCATTACTGTGGTGTATAACGGCTCTTGTTTTCCCCTGCGTCTCTCCGTGACAGGCCCAGCTGGTGGTTCTGTGCATTCCCCTACAGCTTCCTCATCTTCGTGTACGACGAGGTCCGAAAACTGCTCATCCGCCGAAACCCTGGAGGTGGGCTCCCGTCTCTCTCAGGCCGCACGCCTTCCTTCGGTTGATCATATCGGTCCGTGTTTCTACGTTAAGCAACGTTAGTGGAGCGTTGAGTCTGACAAGCCTCCTCTGCTTTCTCTCTTCCTGCAGGTTGGGTGGAGAGGGAGACCTACTATTGATCGATGGGAAGCTTCTTTATTCGAACCCCTACCTTTTCCCATTTCTTTCTCCCCCACAACCCCCACCCCCCCACCCCCCCCTCTCGCCACTTCATCCTCGGCAAGACGCACTTCCGAAGCCCTGCCCCCGTGAAGACAACAACCGCTTTGAAGCAATTTTCATCACGACCGCCCCCAAAGATCCAAAACAGCAAAAGCACCTTTACGACTTCTTTCGACATTGATCCCCCCGCCCTGCCCATCTCCTATGATACTCTTTGCATGTGTTCTCTCACTGCTGTGTACATAAACCAATATATCTACAGAAACGGCAGCTGCATATTGTGTATGTAGATTCGAATGAGCTAAGATGCAAGGGGAGTGTCTGTGCTCTGCAAAAAAAGGGCCATCCTGCTCTGTCCCGCTCCCCGTCCCACACCCCCACTCTCTGTACCTCCGTGACCTCCCTCTCTTCCTCTCTCTCTGCGAAAAAAAAAAAAAAAAACCTTTGCTTGTCCTCCGATCACACACAGATAATACAGATCACCAGTGAAACCCCACCCCTGTCACCGATCGAACGTCCGTTTCTCGTCTCCGTCCCCCCCCTCCCCCCCGTCTCCGGGGGGGCAGAGCGGACCGAGGGGTTTCATCTCTCCGTCCTTCTCGCTGCGTCCATCTCCTTTTTCTTCCTTACCCTGCGGCCACAGTGTTGTTGTTTTTTAATACGTAGGGTACGGGGGGGTTTCAATGATTTCACTTGTCTTCTTTTTTTATTTCTCTTAACGGGAGGGGGGTATGTGAGACAGGCTTCCCTCATTTAGGCATAACAAAGCACACCCCATCGCGCCCCGTCCCCCTGTCTCCCCCCCAGGTCTCTCACAAGCCTACCCCTCCCCTCCCTCCTGCCCTGTTTGTCTCTGTTTGTGTGCACTGTGTGAACCATTGTCCTTGTTAACTACTACCGTACACTCCCAGTTGGAAAATACAACTCAAATCTTTCTGTGTGTTCTAGGAAAACGATATAATTCTATACCGATTTAAAATAAATAATAAAAAAAAACACATGTTGAAAATAAACAGCTCGAGCGGCGTTCATGATAAAGAACATTTATGATATTTGACAAGACATAGGGTTGGGGGAAAAAAGAGGGGGCATAGACCTCTCTTTTTCCTTTTTGTTTGGTTTCCGTTCTACTTTTTGCTGGTTTTTTCCGAAGGCCATGGCAAAGCTGAAAAGCAGGCGGGGTTTTAGGTTGTGTTTTTACAAGGAGACGCGAGACAGGAACTGTAAGGCTTTGGGTTTCCTCCCACCACAGCAGGTGTGGGGCAGTGTGGTGAGACCTGGGTGCGCGCTGACGAGCCCCTGGGGCCTGGGCTCCGCTCCAGGTCCCTGGTCTGGTTCTGTTCCGGTCCAGGTCTTGCGCTCTGTGTGAATGTATGTGTTGGGATGACCAGGGAAGGGACAGCTGTCTCAGGCTGGGTCAAACTCAGAAGGCTGTGGGGGTTGAGACTAAAGATAAAAAAACAACAACAAACAAAAAAAAAAAATACTAGTAGAACATGTGTGTGAAAGAAACTAAACCAACACCAATAAAACATCTAGAACATTTAATACAACCTAGCTCTGTCTGTGTCTTGGTCTCTCCTTGTCTTTGACTCCACAAACGTCGCTTCTCATTTACGCCAAAATATCTCTTCTGACTTAGTATTGCGCAATGCTTTTTTTTTTGTATTCCGTGGATCATAGTTCGCAATAAAACCAAAGTCTCAAGGTCATACCTGATAAATCTGCAACACATCTCCGTTCACACAAACTTCAAAGAAAGGGTTTTCAAAAAAGTTCCGTGCTCAAGTTAGGTAACCAGTTAGATATTCAATCAGAACCACGGTGCTGCAGTGTGCTGTTTGCTGCAAGACATCGAAGCTCTGCACTGCCACCAAGTGTCGTCGATACGTACAGACACACACTGCAGACTGCAGTCACGATGGTGTGGGGCCCATACAGTACAGAGAAGAGCTGGCACCCACCCCGGGTAATGCACCAAGCTGAGAAGAAAACCAGTCCCTGTCGTCTGGTGACTGCATATTTGTACTCAAACCTATTCTGCAAAATACACTAAATTAAAGATATCCCATTACACCCCAAAATAATATTGAAGTAAAGTACACCCATTAGTTTATACTCAAATATAATGTGTATATGTAGAACAGATATAACAGGGCAGTCCTTCGTTTAAACTTAAATACTGTGTCTAAAGGAACAAAAGAAAAGGGCGGGAGCGTCTTTTTAATGGAGGACATGGAGAGGACATGAGCTCTGCCATTCTGCTGGGCCTCTGGTGAACGGGTGGAAGGAGCGCAGGGCGATGACGCGAAGAGGCAGAGGAGAGGCCAGGTGTTTCCAGGAGGACAGCAGTCACCTTGACGGGACCAGGGTGAGAACTGGAGACATGTTACTGCAGAGCAGAAAATAAAAACTTTTCTTGGCACGCCTATATCCCTTGACACACCCACACCTTCCTTGTTCTTTCTACTTTCCGTACACACACACACACTATTTCGCTTCTCCCACTGCCTCTCAGACTCACGCCAACCACTCTCTAATTTCCCTTGTGTCTCTGCAGTGAGCTCACTGCAGTGTGGCTCTCTCCCTCCGTATAATAGAATATCGATCGCTCGCCTTTGCCGCAGTGTTAGCGACCGTGTCAGTCTATGAGTGTGTGTGTGTGTGTGTGTGAGAGAGAGAGGGGGGACCCTTCAAGGTCATCTCCATGACAACCTAAGCATGGGGTCCTCTAGCTGTGCTGTCAAGACAGGTCAGAGGGGTCATGCGGAGAGGGGGACAAGAGGGGGTTGGGAAGTGCTGCAGTGTTGGGTGAAGAACCGAGAGCAAAAGAAACCACAAACATATTCCACTGTGCAATCAGACTGTAGGTCAGAGTATAATGAGACAGAAATCATCATGCACAAAAGCCTGTGGCTATATGTTATGTGAGCTGGGCATTTGTCAGCATCACAGGACTTGTTTTAAACAAAAGAGCGCCAACTGGCGCCCTGAATCACAGGTCATGATAATGAAAGATTAGAAACAATTAAGCTCCCATAATCGTTTATTGCACTTCCCAAAAGTCATATAAAAACAACAGACATATTTTAAGGAAAAAAATCTAAACACGATTGAGTAAAAGTAAAGATGTTAAAGTCATAATAATTGCTGTTAAATATGCATTAACTTATATGGTCATAACATATGCACAATGGTTCCAAATGTTTACTAAATACTATAGATGTATTGACCTTCATGACCTGCTTGCTTAATCAGCATTCTGTACCATACATGTGAATATCCAGTATTAAGTATAAGTACTTTGTAACTTAATTTTCTGAAGTACAGTATAAAAGAAAATAACGTTCATATATATAAACCAGCAAATACATATACATATATAAAATGTAAAGCTTTGAACAGCACTTGCCTGTTCGAGCAGTTCAGGCAATTACTTGAGTTTTAAATTTTGTTCTACATAAACAAATGATCTACGGTAACACCAACTGTATCAGTGATGCTGGCCTTATATGTATAGTTTTAACACCAAGGCATTGCTATTGAGGGGAAAAGAAGTTCACAGAAAATCACCTTGAATCCCAAGGTTTGTTGGCCACCATTTGAGGATTTTGAGAGCACACACATAAAAAAAAGAGGCACCCGGGGTAACATTTACAAAGGAAAGGATGATGTCCTGATTTTAAGAATAGCAGTCATCCTTTGTGCACCTGCCAAGGATATTATAAAACGACTACCTATTGAAGTAGGAGAATATCTGGGTCAAGGTTTCCAAGGAGCTACAAAGCTTGTCTATAATAATAATAATAATACACTACTTAAAAAAAAATGAGGCAAGACCAGGTGCATTCTGGGTGGACAACAGAGATAAGCCACAAAATTACAAATCCGACTATGTCTGATAGACAACCATATACAATTACGATTTCCTCCTCGGATTTATACCCACTTTATTAGCAGGCCAAATGGACGTCTGATGTTAGGTCCATGTCGAGAAGCTCCTTTGTGGCGAGGCAACACAGTTCAGGGTTCAAACGGGCTCCATGAACAGCTCCTCCATGTCGCCGCCTTCCAACTGACGGAAGGCGGCGTGAGAGCCGATCACGAACAACGTCGCTCCTGGTAGGAAAGGACATTTATTTAAGAGGACCGCCGGGAGGAGCAAGTAGAAGGACTGTGTGCTGTCTAGTAATAATACATAGAAAAAGGGGAGCGGGTGAGGAGACTGAGCTTACCTAGAACCCAAAAGACAGCAGCTCCAGCCCCGGCCAACCAGAAGACTGGTAGAGACACGGCTCCCGCCAGACTCAGCTGGTGGGGCACTGTCAGTTCCTTACCTGTGACCAAGCAGAACAAGCAGTTTCATTTAAACCTTAAAAACATTCAACCATCATTGAACTACATTCAGACATGAAAATACAGCAGAAAATAACGTAATCTAAAGTGCCTGACTAGGGCTAAGGAAAACAGAGGGGACGGGGGGTGGATGCAAAGGAATCGGTTATATTGTATACTTTATATATATTCTAGATACTTCAAGAAATCCTTCACATCCCTTCTGATATCAGTCCAGCCAGTGAGGACAAGCATAATGAGGTCAAGGAGACAGCCATTGGTCTGATTTACCCACCAAGGATAACCAGCTTAGATTCAAGGGCCTTGAGATGGATGATGTAGAACGCCCCAGCAAAAACTCCCAGGGCAATCAAAAGCATGGGAGAGCTGACACTAAGGAAGAGCAACGGAGAGCAAGGTTAGCTGAACCACTTTTACCAATTCACATGAATCATCTAATCTTTTTCTGAAAAGTGCAATATAAAAAAATGTATTATTATTAGTGCTGTCAGGCGATAAAAAAAATGAATCTAATTATTTACAGGATTTGTAATTAATTAATCTAATTAATCGCATTTTAATCTCATATCTGCTAAAGGTCCCCAAATAAAGTATTTGAATTCTAGGGCATTAAAAATGTGTAGTGCATGACTAATCAATTGAATACACTAAGAAGAGAAGATTTGAAATCCACATTTTTATTGGTGAAGTCTGCTGCTTCATAAATAAAATTCAAAAGTAAAAGGTCAAGCACATCAGCAAACCAATTAGGCCAGGTGCATTATTCAAAAATGCAATACAAATACAGTTAAATAAATACAATTCTGAAATAAAATAAGGCTGAGTCTCAAGGCACTTCAGCTCTCAATTCAAAATGAATACTCACGCTGACTCAATACAGCAATTCAAAATGAATAATAGAAGTATAACACTTCTTTTAGGCCTATCACTTAGGCCACATTTGCTGCTGACACAGCAGGTAAGTAAGTCAGGAGAACATGACATAGTTTACCAGAGGTTAACAAAAATCAAAAGGTACAGTATCTGGGGCATAACAACTCAAACCCAGAAGAGGATCTGGGGGTGCAGTATCAACTCCTCAAATCAAAAACCCACCCAGACTCACTTTAGAGGATCTGACAACAGACAACTTTATGTCTCCTTGAGCCAGTTGCTCAGACAAACAAGCTTGTTTACATTGTCTGACGTGTAAGGCTGCCATCTTCTTTAGCATCCGTAACAGTGGAACTTTTACGAACATGTTTAGCATTTAAGTGATACGTCAGACTGGAGCAGCTTCGGTGATAAGAAAACTCCTTTTTACAAAAACTGCAAATCACCACGTCCTGATTCATACTCCCTTCTAAGTTATTTAAAAAAAAAAACTTGCCGTTCAAAGGCCCTAGTGAATATTTACCCGCCTCGCTCCCCTGAGTCGCGTCCATGTTACTCTGCCTCGTTTGTTTGCCTAGCGACGCAAGCAGGAAGTGGCGTAGCACTGCCAAGTAGCCTACGGGTCCTTCAATGGGCCAAATTTAAAATGCGCGCACATTGATTAGCCACCCTTGATACTCACGATTAACGCGATAATTTTCATAACGCGTTAATTTGCAGTGTCATTAATTAATCTAATTAACGCGCTAAACTGACAGCCCTAATTATTATTAATATTATCATTATGATGATGATCTAAGCTAAGGGGCTTCAACTGGACATGGACAGAGGTAGGGATAGTTCCACTTCTTGAAGAAGAAGGAAAAAAAAAAAAGGTTTTATTTGTACTTACATGCAGTAGAGGATGAGGCCCAGAAAGATGAAGGTGTAGTTGCTCTGATAAGTGTCCCCGTTCCTCACCACCCTCTGACACAGCTCCCCGAAGTTACGGGGCTTGGAGAACTTGCGCTGGTCCACAAAGCTGGACCATGGTCGGATGGACAAGCGTTGCCGGTCGAGCCACTCCTTGGCCACGGTGACCGAGAGGCCTTTGGGCAGCCTGAGCCTGCGAGGTAGGGCAGAGAGCCAAGATGAACTAAAAGGCATGGGGAGATGGAACAATGTTTGAGTCATCGGGCTTCATCACTATAGCAGAGTATCCGTATTAAAATATACATTTTAGCAGTAGAAAGGAGAAGTAGTACTTCAGAAAAGGATTTCCCAAGACATCTCAATAAATCAAATCACAATGGACCAAGTGTCCTCTTCTGAATGAAATATGGGCAGAGAGAGACAGGCTGGAAGACAAAGGCATAGTGAATTCAGCAGAGAATAACTCCTAGTCTTGTGGACACATACTTTCCAATGACTCCTCCTGTTCCAGTGGGGTGCGCCTCCTCAGCAGCGAAGGGGTCATCAGCCTTGCTGTCCATGTCTACAAGGCAGTTCTCTCCTTTCGGACCGGAGGACATCTAGCACAGCTACTGTCAAGGCCATGGAGAATTATTATTATTATTATTATTATTATTATTATTATAATAATGCAGGAAAACGCCACAGAGTAAAACATATATTAGTTTAACATAAACAATGTGTGTCTGGTAAGCCATTCAATTGTAATGCTTAAGAAGAAGATCTGGTAGATCCTTATCATATTAACTAAGTCAGAGTACTATTTGATCACCTAAGTTTGATATTTTACTATATTATACTGTTCTTTTTTGTTAGCATTAAGGGGGTAGGGGTGGGGTGGTATCATCATTTTTTTTTTTTAGCTGTGTTCACATTCTTGAATTGTAAATACCGAGTAAGTCCACTTCCTCAAAAAACTAGCAATAATCTACACACTGAGAAGGCCATGATAAAGTACTAACAGAGGTTTTAAAAGAGTTAAGCCTAGAATTTCACCTTTCATGAAAGCAAACCAGCAAACGAATACACGGCCCAAGGATTCCATAAGTACTGAATTGTTCACACCCAGTGCAGTGAATAAGTAAAACTGTCTATGTAATGGAAAAGATGTGTCTACTGGCAGTGGTTGCCACATCACCAAAACAAAGCAACAACGTAGGCCTATAGGCCAACACAATAATACTAACTAGTCCATTTGAACACTTAGCTAATGTATTGTCGACGCATGGGTTGTTTTCTATATGTTGCTGTTGGTTTGATGCAAAATGTATAGGCATACTAGTAACAGCTAAATGTTTAAGGCAGGTAGCAACCATACGTCCAAAAAAGTCTCAGGGACCAGGGACATCTGATTAGACAAGCACATTTTCTTCTTCCTTTCTCTAAATCACGTCTAAATTAACAAGACTTTTACATTTAAAAACTCTAATTTCAAAATCAGGTATTATTATTAATAAAGAGCACTCACAGATAAGATCCCAAAAGGCTTCTAATAGGGTTTATTCGGCATGTATTTGCTCTCCGTAAATGAACACAACAAGGCGGATGTGATGATGTGGAAGTAGGACCTAGTATTTTGCTTCCTGTCTGTGAAATACCGCCACCTGCTGAACCTCAAAAGTATAGTCAGGCTATGCAGCTTTGAAAAATCTAAACATCTAGAAATTAAAATGTTGCAGTTCTCATTGCTATCTTTCTATATTAGCGTATAAAGAATAACACAAAAGTAACAACAAATAGTCGATATCTGGCACATTTGTCCAATGCAAGGATGTGAAAAGCTTACAAAAATCAGCAAAGGAGCGAGCTGCTCTGCGATTGGTTGCTGATTTGTTGTTTTTCTGCTTCCACATTTTCTCTGTTGCCAGGAGTGTTCAGACAGACGTCGACCCTACGTTCCAAACGAAACGAAAGTGGTGAGTTGCTGTGAGAGAAAAAAATATATATTTAAAAAAAAATTCTACACCAAAGGCCAATTTTTCACACTGTGGAAGGTACGTTAGACCTATTTGATTTTGTAACAGTATATAACGAGACAGCACTGCATCAGTTGCAGGCCAGCAGCAAATCCCCTGGACGCGAAGTGAGACAAATCAAGGTGGTTTTCGAAACCTAGGCCTCTTTCGTAAATATAGGTAACGTTCGCTAAATGTAATACATATTGCAAATGTATACTTTACAGGAATTATGAATGAATGTCATGTTATAATCGGGAACGTATGCATTATATATTTGATCAACATTGTTTGTATGTAACGTTATGTTTGTTTTATCTATTTTTTTTTTTTTTTTTTTGCAGTAAACGTGACAGGCCCCCTTAAATCTAAAGTCACGTGTAATTTGCTGCGCTGTCAACACAGCTGATGTTGTTGGTTGCACAAGGAAGCTTTTGTGTCTTTTCTTTAGCCTCGGACAGTCCGGGACATTGACAATTGCTAAGGAAAAGGAAAACCGACCTCTTCGCTACCGTAAGTTTCATGTTAGTTATATAGGAAGCACCGCTTTTGTCTACACGAAAGGGGAACAACTGACTTGTTCACAAGTGCTTGGATAAAATGTGGCCTAAATCGATCTATGATGTTAGCTAGAATCAGCTTAGCTAACGTTAACTAGCTGGTCTCTACTGCTTGTTGTTTTTAACTGAGGTTGCCCACAGCTTACACAATTAGTCATGAAATGTGTTAATAGAAGGTACAAGACAAGTTACATGACAAGTAGGCCGTGCGCCAGTTTGTGGTTCCTAAAGCTACTAGTTTATTGACGTTATTGTTACTTCAGGCGAACTGCTTCTACTTAAGTCCCAATTTGTGAATGAAAGCGAATCAGTCTTAATAAGACACATTGGTTACATTTGCATAATGAACCAAATATTCAGCCTGTGTGTTTGTGTGTTCAATTTGTTTGGAAAGCCATTCCCATGATATTAGCCCAATAACAGTCAAACCTTTAGGAGTTTAGGACACCAAAGAACACTTGTGTCCAAATCTACTAGACATGCCTGATAGACATTTATGGGACTATGCACTCACTTCAGCATAAAACCTCTGATAAAAAACGACACTATTGTTTTACAAATTTCTTTTGTTTTATGTGGTATCTATTTCATTTGACTTAAAGATAATATTGCTACTGTTTTGTCTCGGTGAATGATAATACTTGTATGTTACAACGTTACATCATAAATGAAGTCACTACTTATATTGAGGATATTGCCCTTTCTAAACGTTCAGTGTTCATGTCACCCGCTCTAAGAACACTGTTACTTGACGCCACAGAACCATAGCAAGACCTCAAGCTGGTGTTTACATTTTCAGTAGTGGCCTTCTCATGTTGTCCCTTCGGACTGTTCACATTCCTATCATGCCACGGAATACACACTGAATTGTACAAACTGTACTGTGCCTGGTGGCTCACGCATCGCAGCAGTCCAGTATGGACATGTTTGGGGTGAGATAGGGCCGTAGTAGCCTTAAGTTAGCTTTCAACCTAATTGGATGTTGGAAAGAAATTGGCTTGGTTTAGCCCAGAGGTTTTAAATTTGCTTGTTGAATGCCCTCATGGCTTACATGCCCACTTATCAATGTACCAGGCAATTTAAATAAATTACTAAGAGCAGATTCTTTTACCAAAAAAGAAATTGAAGAAAACTGGTGTATATTGGGGTATACAATGCATTTATTAAAATGAATGTTAAATAACGTGTTTGTTGTGTAGCAAGAATGCTAATCCTGCTACAATAAAGGTTGGGGTAATCTGGGGCAAAACAGTTTTGTAGATTTGGTGTGAAGTTAGGTCTACTTTTTTCAGAATGGTGTTTAGAGCCTATTTTGTAAATCAACTCGCTTTTCCCCCCTATGTTTTCAGAGTATCATCGTATTTGTTGAAGCCTGCTGTGGAAGAAGACACCAAACGTGGCCATCTTTGCACACCATGGCAACGACACATTACGTGGGGTACACTCAAAGGGATTCGCTCTGCTGGGATGAGACCGAGTGTCTTGCCTATTATGGAATGCTCTCGCTGCACGAGATCTTCGAGATCATTGGCTCTCAACTCACGGAGACGGACATCGAGGTGCTGTCCTTCCTCCTCGACGAAGTCTACCCAGGGAAACACCCGCTGGACCCCGCGGGCTGGACGGTGCAGCCTTGCGAAGACGACCCGAACCACAGCGAAGGCGTGCCGCCGAGCCCGGCGCTGTTGGGCGCCTGGAGGCAGCTGCAGCCCCGGGGCGCCGCCTGCCCCACCGCTGCCCGTCACAAGCCCAAGAGCGGCCTGGAGCTGCTGATGGAGCTGGAGAAGCGAGACTACATCGGCGAAGGCAAGCTGGAGCCCCTGCTGCAGCTCCTCAGAGTCCTCACCCGCCACGACCTCCTCCCTTTTGTCTGCCGCAAGAAAAGGAGGACAGGTGAGTGCCTAGAACCATGGAGACGGCACACGATTCGGCAGTATACATGATACAGCTATCGATAGTGTCAATAGGCGTACGTTCATCCCTCAGGTAGGCTGTGCCCAGGTGATAGAGCTTTTGACCTGCAAATGGGGACGCAATGTCGCCTCTTGTGTTCCTCGCTGTGCTTGATGTCGACAGCATTTGATGCGTCTGCGACGTCGGTAAGGTCTATCAGCATGTGGGCTTTGTCGGCATTTAACCCAGCCCTTTGTGCCTTTTCAGTCTCTCCAGAGCGAATCAGACCCAACTACAGAGCAAAAGACAAAGGTCAGGTGGCTGATTCTCAGGTGAGGGGCGCCAGTGGACTGCCACAGACGCCTCAGGAACACTTACCACAGAACTGGAGAAGCGGTAAGTAAGCTAGCCCCCTGGTCCAGGATGGATTTATATCTTATCCTGAATGCAACCAAGGTCTCTGTAGAACGGCTGGTCTAACTGGCCGTCCGGCCTGTCCCGTCCCTCAGGCATTTATCCTCCCAGGAACGGGTTGGCGCCCCGGAGGAAGAAGAGGAGCAGAGGACATGGCTGGAGCAGCAGCGGCAGGACCTCGAGCAGTAGGAGGTCGGAAGGCCTCCTCCAGGCGCCTCCTCCTCCGCCTCTTCCTGCACCGGCCAAAGTGACGTGCAGTAAGTGCTGCCTCCCTAGCTTGTCGCCGCTACCTGTGCTATCGCTAGCGCTCTGTTCACTTTCTCTCCGTCTCACTTTTGCTTCACGTTTTCTTTTTTCTCCACGTCTTCATTCCAGTTCCACCCTCTCCATCTAGCGCCATCGTCTCTGCGTTCTCCGGGTTCCTCTCTGTGCCTTCACCAGTGGCTAACCCTTCTTTCATTGTGTTGAAAATAACAACCACTCCTAGAACCTTTAAAAGAATAATTGCTTCCTCTCACAATAGGCTAATATATTTGGGTTTTAGATTTTCCTACTAAATTTCCAGCCCTCTTCCCGTTTAAATCTAAACTGTAATCTGTCTTGCATCAGTGTGAAAGAGGACACCCTAAAACACTTATCATAATAGGGTATAATATAATAAGTTCATGCTTGTTGATCCTGCCATTATAAAAAGTATGTCTCAATTAATTTTATAAGCCATGCAGAGCACAACTGTGCACTTAAAAATCGGTTGGAGGAAAGGGCTGATAAATGGCTGTGAATTAAGTGTTTTTAGTTTCTTAAATAGAAATTACCCTCAGGACACTCCCCTAGGTAGCTTTGTTGCTAGCGATTAAAATGCCAGTCACACAGCTTCAAATGAATTCTTCTTGCTAACATTAATGCCAATAACCTGGGGAAATTTTACTGCATGTAGGCTTAAACTTGCCTCCATGCTGACAAGGAATGTTAAGATGTTAAGCAGCCAATACACAGACCTGAAGTTACTTTAATTATGACGTATCCAAGGGTAACATGGCTCTTTGAATGACCTTGGCCCTGGTTTGGTTTGCAGGCCTCTGTCATCTTTCAAGTATACATTTTTGTTGTGTTTTCATTCCTTAAACTCTGGGCGCTGGTATATGGCACTAATACTAGTTAAATAGATGTTTTGTTTGGGTAATTCTTTATGAACTCATCAAAGGCCTAAACGAATCAAAGGCCCTCACCTTGTGAGAGCATTCTTTCCAAGCTATTTCGGGGTTAAAGGTGCAGAAGTGCCAGACTAGGATGAACCAGTTGACTGACTTTTCATATTCCATGTTCCTCTGCTTGCCCCTCATTCCATCCACTTCTCTACATTTTAAAACATGTTCCCTATTCATGAAGCATACCTAAATGTCCGTGCAAAATCAAAGGCACTCTTGTCCTTTATTTTTTTTCCTTTTCTATCGCATCTTTTCATTTCCCCTCCCTTCATTTCGGACATTCTCTCTCTTTCTCTCGTTTAAACTGGTTATTTTCAACTGTATTTAAAAAAGAGTCCAGTCCGGTAGGTCTGCTTTCTTTTTTTACCAGTGTTTTTCTGTTTTGAAGATAGACGCTTGAAGGATGGTCCTTTCCCCAGCTTCACATGCCCTCCTTAAGCAGACCAGAGTCACAGGCTCCTGACATAATAGCAATAAGCCTAACCCCACTGATACATTCCGGCTGTCCTAGCCCACGTCCCGAAGGCTGCCTATGCTGTGTTAACTGATGCTAGGTCCCACACCATTCAATATTACTGTTTGAACCAGTGCTCACAACACACAAGTCCTTAGCACAAAGTTGATTATCTTCCCTGGGGGGCCCTCTTGACTGTTACCTGTTGACCATAATAATCTTTCGCTAAATACTCCACACTGCTTGTCCCCCCCCACAAAGTAATTTACTCCAAAAGGACAGCCCCTCCTCCTAGTCTAGTGCCTGTGAACTGTGCCTGTGAACATGCTGCTGTCTTGACTCCGCATTTGATCCCACCAGGTTGACTCAGGATTGTGACTCAGATCGAGTAACCTAAGAAACAATGGAACGGAGAAAGAGAGAGGCTGAGTTAAAAAAAAAAAAAATAAAGAGTCTCTTGCTCCACTCTGTCCATACGTTCAGCAGGGTGTGCTCAACTCAGTCGCTCGCTCTCTTGCTCAAGTCTGGCCCGATGCCCAAGGTAAAGAGGCCTTCCCCCCTCAGAGGGTCGCCAATATACTCTCTGTTCAATGCCTGTGTATCATTATAGCTCTCCTCCTCCCTACACCACCCCACCCCACCCCCCCCCCCCCCACCCCCCCACCCCCCTTCAGAAAAAACGCTTGCTCTCTACACACTGTTCTGGAATGTTCGCTAGTGTTGTTCTCTGTAGCAGAGACATGTTTCTCTCCATCCATGACTCCTCCTGTAATCTCTGTATCTCCGTATTGAAGGCTGTTGGCTTCAGCGTTTCACAGAACTGATCAAGAGAGTGCTTCGGCAATATGCGAAGGCCATCCCGATGTTTGAACTTTTTTCTTCTTCTTTTTTTCAATGAATAATTTGATTCCAAACAAGTCCTCTGAAGTGTTTTATCTGAAAACTTTTTTCAACATTCACAAATCTTTAGGAATCAAGTTTAATTGCAAAAAAATGCATTCAATGTCAATGCAAACATAAATGACAACACAAAAAATATATATATATATTAGTAGCGTTTGTCATACGTGCTCTTTTTAGTCAACACCACTTATTCTGACCCAGTAAACATTCCAAAGTTCGGACGCTTTTTGTGGTACGGTCCCCTCAGTCAGGTCGTACCCTTTTCTTAGACGCGTCTCCGAAAAATTTGCTCATGCAGTTCTGAGGAAAGTGGGCCAACAGTGATCGAGCAAAGCTCGGTGGAAGCCGCTCTCTATCTCATCCCTGTGCCCTGTGTGAGCTCTCGCTGTACTGCACAGGGACCAGAGATGGATAGGGCAGTCCAGTTCCAGCTCTCTCTCTCTCTCTCTCTCTCTCTCTCTCTCTCTCTCTCTCTCTCTCTCAGCATTCAGACCAATTCTCACAAAACCTCTTCACAATTTCTTTAACTCGTTTTCAGTGAAGTGTCTCAGTTATGGTCTGACAGTGACAAGATGTGAGGGACAGTTTACTCATAGGAGTCATCAGCTAAGTTGTAGGTTAGGACTCGGGGATGCTTTGCAAAGCCCCCACACATGGAGTTTAAAGTGAAATTAACATGGATTTTACATGTTACGGTGAAGCACATCCATTTTAACTTGACTTGTCAAACAACCAAAGATCTCTGAATGTCAAGCTATTCCAGTGAGACATCGCAACATTGGGGAACAGTCTAACATCTATGTACAGAAAAAAAAAGCTAAAGTAATGGGTTTTACAACGACTAAAATG
The DNA here is from genome assembly GCA_017639675.1 of Aplochiton taeniatus. NCBI lineage: Eukaryota > Metazoa > Chordata > Actinopteri > Galaxiiformes > Galaxiidae > Aplochiton > Aplochiton taeniatus. The sequence continues at coordinate 6,860,579 of CM030178.1, forward strand.
GGGTCAGTCTTTTGTGTGGAAGCAACAATGCTGGTTGTTGGGTTTACTGTTTATATTTACACTGACATTGATCTAAAGTTGTTTTTCCATGCCAATTTCACTTTAAGGCTGCCGATTTTGCTGGCAAACTATAAGAATGGCTACAGTTTGAGTAGCTCTAAGCATTACGCTTTCAGACAAACCTGCTTCGGGAGTGTGTATTATTGGCTTACACTTCGAAGCAACAGGGTCTTGTAGGCTTTCTATATAACCAACAAACTAAAATCAATCAATAACAAATGAGTGCCTCTAAAGAAGTTTGTGATGCAATGCCTGCTTGTTCTCAGAAAACGACCAAATATCCAACCCAGCTGTGCTTGTCTCTTTCTCTCTCTTTCTCTCCTTTCTCTTATGTTCGCAGTTCAAAAACAGACCGACCTGTGTGTCAGGAAAACACTGTCCTCACACACAAGAGAGAGGGAGAGAATGAACAGTAAATGCTCAAACCAGACAAACAGTAAAGAGAGCGATTTTGTCTAAGGGGAACAGAGAGTGGTCTGTCGACCTGTCTCTATCCCCGTCTCTTCCCTCTCTCGGTCAGTTGTTCAGCAGAAAAACGGATCGATAAAGAGTTGAAGCTCTCCGCACCAAGTGACTCCTCGTAAATGGGTACTTAAACTTTTTCGGGGGGTGGGTTGAAAATGGAGGAAGCCAAACGGGCTTGGTGTTTAAAGGTAGAAAATGAAAGCTGTGCTCCCTAATGTCCTGTCTAAGTGGATCTATCTGTGTCTGATGCAGCGTGAAGTACTCTGTAACCCTTAAAAAAAAAAAAAAAAAGTGACCATCACTGCGCTCCTGTGGTTTTTAAACGGCCATCTTTTCCTTGGCACCACCACCTCCATCCTGCTCACCAGGATATCTATAGGGAGGCAGAAGTGGAGGCCATTTAAAAGTACAGTATAGGCATGAAGGCCAGCTATTTGCCAGCTCAACCTCAGCCCCCACGCAGTTGAAATGATCCAGGGGGAGCGTTGTTGCTGTTGTGTTTTCTGTTCAATGTTTTCCTGACAAAGTAATACACATTGCTTAAGAATATTGTAAAAAGATGCCTTATCTTTAGCATTTCCTGGTCAATGTTACATTGAAAGCTGTTACAGTCTGACCAAAGTCCATTGACCCCCCCCCCCCTCCTCCTCTCAAGACAAACCATTGAGCAGTTTACGAATGCGTAGTCAGCACCCTTCCATTGTAGATGATGTGACACTAATGCTTCCGACAGGAAAATTATAAAGTTATCTTCAGTGAGCAGTACCTTTTTAAGATTGAGCCGTCCTGCATTTTCTACATGGTCCATGGTTCAGAAGAAAAGCTTGCCTTGAAGTGCCCAAACCTTGTTATTGGGTTTTTATAGGACTTTTTTTTTAAATTTAATTTTTACACATTTTGAAAACAGTTTTTCGTATCTTTTCCTGCAGTTGGGAATGTATGTTTTAAGTAAATCAAAATCAAACTCAACTCAGTAACTGTAAAAACTGACAAATGTTTCATGTTCTTGTACCACCTTGCCTTCGTGAAGAAAAATAATTCCAACCTCCTTCCGCATTCAGTTTCTTTGTGTGCAAACAAAAAGTGTTCAATTGACTGTTCTACCTTACTTACCTTGTACTTATGCTTATTTGAGGGCCCATTTTTGGTACACGTTCATGTTCTGAATGTTGCAGTGTAGTCTGGTCCCAAGCAGACTTCAATCTTTTTTAAAACTCAAGTATGTCTGTTTACATCATCTCCTTATGAATCATATCACGCTTAGAAAGCAGGAACCAGTGTATGGTTTATAATCATCATTTAAATGGTAAGGGATTCTACATCAATGCTGTAATTCAACATTTGTACTCTCTACCTCCTACTGTTGCCCGATTCCACACAATATTTAGCAAACCTTAAGAAGAAAGTGGGAGAAATAGTGTCTTTTTAATTCCTGTATGTATCCTAATCCATCTAATAGCTCCTTTCAAAAGGTAACGTTAAATTGGTCTTAGGTCTTGAATTACCTTAAGTTGTGTCTGTATTCAGGAGGACATTCCTCTGTTTTCTAACTGTAATCTTGTTCATTATTTTCAGAGACAAAGGTGCATCTGCTTTATGTGTTTTGGTACATTTAGCGTTCACACATATTTAGTAAGTGTTGACTGCTCCAAAACCAACCTCTTAATACATTTGACATGAAATGAGGTTATGACATGCTATAACTTCTAGTTAGCAGATGACTAATTAGTATTTTTGTGAAACTATACCCCCTCCCCCTCTCTTTTTCTCATTTGACCCTCCCTCTCTAGATTTTCATACTATAGCCTCTTTACAGTCGCATTGAGAAGGCCAGGAGGTTCGGTCAATTTGGGAAGTGAGGAGCTTTAGACAATCGGATTTTTGATTGTATTTTTTTTTTTAATCTCAATTGACAAATGTGTTTCCTATACCAAAAGCTTTAAAAGCACATTTAACAATTTTAAGTTTTAGGTCTAATTTGATAAATTCCTGAAAGGGTTTTCATCCTCAGCATTAACTCATGTTTCCAGAAACTGCTTACATTTGAAAAAACACACTATTTGATTTTATGAAAATGGAAAGTTTCTATTATATCACAGTTCTGTATTTTTATAGATCATAGAGTGGGATTGGGTGGGGTGGATTTTTATTTCAGCAAAGTCATCAGGCCGCCTGTTTCTGCTCCAAGCTCTGGAATAGTGACATGAGAGGAGGATCACTGGCAGCCGTGCACTTGTTCAGTACAGTATGTATCCTCTGACCCTTTTCACTGTGCTGTTGCATGACTGCCAATTCTGTTGTATAAATTGTATGGTATCTCTCCTCCGCATCTCGCAAGTTTTAAATCCCGAGCTGAATCAAATAGGGGCACAAGGTCTGGGCTCAAACCAAAGCGTGTCAACTCAATGCTACCCTTATTGCTTCGAAGGTTGCCTTAAGTCATACAGTTGTGTCACTTCCAGGGAAACTTATAAAGCATGATCCAGCAAAGTCCCTGACGTTCTTTTGTGTCAGATTTCCCTATGCCCCGAATTCAAACGAATCTCTACTTGATTACTATTAAAGGAGCCAAACAATAACAATGCTAGCTAGCCAGCTGCAAAAAGTAATGACACAAAAGACTATTTTCCCCTGGCGTGCTGGTCAGCGTTTATTCAGTTTGGTCATTGTATTTTACCAAACCAAATATTTAAGTGACCTCCCCTCAAATCTACCACCAGAGATCATTTGCCAACAGAAACATGCTGTTTAAAAAAAACAACAACAATGTTGCTGCTCATCCAAAATGATTGGTATACTTTGTTGGCCCTGGCCCAGGCTTATCCAACCTACCCTGAAGGGAAGTTAAGAAAGTGGTACCAATTACCGGGTAGACGAGATTGTGTGGTGTTGGGATTCCCTATTGATCTTTTCTTCTCGTCCATCAGTTCTACTACTGTACAATTGACTAAAGTCTTAGATCCTAAGTCTTGAACAAGGCCAACCACGGGAAGATTGACTGCTGAGTTGCTGGTCACTTACGAGGCGGACTCAGAGGCAGGCCGGAGTTACGACAGCTATTTTTGTTGAATTCTCTTTCCACAAAATCCACTTAGCTGCGAAAATTCACCAGAGCCAGGCCAATTTTTCGACAACAGTAAGCAGTCCCTGAACCCTGAATGTTTGGTCACTTAAATCCCCTGCAGCCGGTTGTCCTTCTATGCTCCCGCTCGCTGTGCTCTTCTAGTGTATGCCGCTTCTGCCAGGTGTTAGCCGTTTTGAGCCGAGACGATGGGCACAATGGACACAACAATTTCTTTGGGGACATTTCCCCCCTCATTTGCTTGCCATTGCTGCTTAGGGCCTTGGTTTTATCATCTAAAAAAAGGGTGTTGTTAATTTTCACCTTTTTGTCTTCCCCCCCCCCCCCCCCCCCCCCCCTTTTTTGTTTCTTAACTCAATGACCCCCTCTCATTCCCTCTTGATGTCCAATCTCATGCAACATTTCCTCCAACATTGCTTCCCTCTTTTTTACCTTCAATCCCTCTCCCTTTCTCCTCTATTTCTGACCCCCCCCCCATTCTTCCTCTCCTATAACTTCTCATTAAATCCCCCTTTTTCTACCCCCCGTCACTCTTTGCATTACTCAATCCCTTGCCTCTCCTCTCTGTCCCCCTCCCCTCTCTACCGTCACACTGCCCCCCCTCCCCGACCAGACATCCGCCTGCGTGTGCGGGCGGACTACATGGAGCACGAGTCGGCGCTGCGCGGCGGCGTTTCCTCGGACAAGCAGCAGCCGCTGGAGCGGCAGTTCGAGCTGTTCAGCCGGGCCAACTCGCTGCTGCGCTCCAGAGACCTGGGCTCCATCATGTGCGACATCAAGTTCACGGAGCTGGAGAACCTGGAGGCCTTCTGGGGTGACTACCTGAGCGGAGCCCTGCTGGAGGCCCTCAAGGGCGTCTTCATCACCGACGCGCTGAGGGCGGCGGCCGGCCGCGAGGGGGTTCGCCTGCTGATCAGCATGGACCAGGACGACTACGAGGAGGGCTGCAGGCTGCTGATGGCCGCGCAGCAGAAGACCGCCGCCGTGGGCCCCCGGGGAAGGGGGAGCAGGTAAAAACTCCTTGTGATGCTGAGTGGGGCTCAGGGGACTGCTGGGTTGGTGGGATGCACGCTGTGAATTGGTCAAAGGATGTGGCCTGCTTGTTAATAGATTCATATTGTGTTTGCTGATGAGGCACTAGCCTTTTTGCTATGGAGTTAGGGAGAGGTTCTTACTGTTCTTTTGGAGAGGTTGTTGTGTAATGCATGCAATACTTTCAGCTACCACTAGGTGGCAAAGCATGCCCTGGCTTATCTGTAGAACAGCTCAGCCACACTCTAGCATCTCTGTGGGAGATGAACCCGTTATTAATATACCTGTAAAGGCTCAGTACGATAGAACCGTAGTCCCTCTGATGTTCCGTTTTGTTATGATCTTGCAGGTCTTGATCGATAGGACGAAGGCACAAAATGGAGGATGAAAGGAGACACGGAGGTCGTACTTGTCTCTGTATGTTGGTAACCGTAAAAGAAACACTTCCGTGCCTGCCGTGTCAGTGCAAGGTCCCAGGGGAAACATCTCAAGCCAAGTCTAACTTGAATTAAGGGAAGAACTGCGGGACTGAAAAACGTCACAAACCTCTCTGCTGTTGACACATACAGTTTGAACTGAGTTTGGAAGCTCCATGCTGCCAAGGAAAAGTCTGCCTCTACACACACACACACACACACACACACACACACACACACACACACACACACACACACAATTACTACCAGTCTGCCTATTACTCATTTAAGCCAAGAGTTGGTTGTGCACTGACAAAAGGGATCCAGATGGCATGTAGAAACGTAGTACTTTTTTCCGTTTTTTCAGACTGTATAGGACAGGTGCGCAAGAAGCTCTACAAGGGAAGGGTTGCCTGCCAGTAATTTGTTATCTTTGGAAAACTTTAATTTGAGCAAATAAGATCGTAATCTCAGATACCGTTGAGCAGAATAATAGTTGAAAAGAAACAACAAAGAAAGGTCTAGCTATGTTATGTTTTGACCTTCTTTCTTATTTTTTGGGGTGGGGGTGGGGGGGATTACCTGAGTTCTGGGTAGTTTTGGTCTCGGAGTGCTTGGTCTCCACTCAAACGCAAGGACGCATACTCTAATCACTCTGTCAGCCCCATCGCCGCTTGCCAGGATAACCCAATCCTGTGATCGCTGTGGTCAGTGGACATGGCAGGTGCCAGGAGGTGACAGCGGTGATTACCCTCAGCCTCAGCCAACCATGGAGGATTCATCACCAACCGGCTCGTCGACATCTACCAGGATAAAGCAGCGGGAGTTTCCATCCAGGCCTCCAGCTCGGCCTCTCGCCTCGCACCCCCTCTTGGAGAGTAAAGCACAGGACAGTGCGCCCGCCACCGCTCAATAGAAGAGGTGTTGGAGAGATCAAAATCAAAAGAGCCCATCCCAGCTCCACTCATCCTTGCCATGTAGGCCCACTAGAGTGGCTCACAGACGGCTGTCTAGTCACCCTGGTGGAACTAATGCCTGGACTTCACTCATAGAGGAGGATCAATAAGGCCCCCTCGCTCTAAAGTCCCCCCCATACAAGCATGACTTAAGGGGACGGGCCGCCTAGTACTGTCTGAAGCTCAGGGCTCTCCAGGACCATGGTCAGATAACTACAGGAAGAGACATGGGAAATATATAGTGTTTACTTTTGCGCGTTTAAAAGGTTTATAGATTTCTTGTCTTTGTAAAAAATAAAATTCTAAAAAATAGTCTTTCCATGTAGCTGGAAATATTGTTTTGCCATGGCAAAAGTATCTGTTTTGTGAAAGTATAATCTTAATTTAATATGTTTAAAGATTATGAGATAAAAATAAAGCTTTATTGGAAGAAAAACATGTTTTGTCATTCATTTGCAAATGGTTCCCTAAGTACGGTACTGTCTGAAATGAACATTTGGGATGTTATGGCTAAGCTTAAACAGTTAGGCAACTAGACTAGGCTATATATATCTTGAGTTTTTCCTTATCTTAAAGAGATCACTATCAGCAATGCTTGGCTCAGACAAAGAAATAACCCCTGCAACTTTGACCTTAGCTGTAGCTGCCCTTAAAATATAGAAAAAGCCAATGTTTAAATGAAAAATGTCTTATTTGTAAGCATTTGCCTCTCCCAACTTCTGCAAACGAAACATTGTCCTTGTGTGTGGCCTGCAGGATAATTGAATGTGTGACCCATAACCCTGGAATTAATTTCAAGATCAATGGTCTTGATCGTGTTGTAATTATCGTTAGGCCTAATGTATATTTTTTAAATTTAGGCTACTTTCTATTTAGACCTATTCATCATTTTGTGACGTTGCGCTAGCAGTGAAAGCTGCAACATGTGCCGGCTATTGTTTGGGTTGTCGACCTATCAATGTGGGACCCCGAGGCCTAATAAGTGTTGATTACGTGTTCTCTTTCAAATTTCTGTAAATGGGATTATGAATGCATGGACAGGGACACTTCGCCCACATTCGAGTTATGAATTTAACACATTAAAGCTAATTAGATGTTAAGATTGCAAACGCATGTTATTTAAATTAAGGTTAAGGAAAGGTTTATTTATAAGGCTTAATTACTGCAGTTATTAGAATTATATTTATTTTATTTTGTATTAGCCGCTTGCCATGGACTAGCTGCTATCGCAAAAACACAAGGTTCACGGTGCACTGTTACTATGGTAACCTTCTGTTAATTTAAGTAGAATAGGCAGCAAAATAGCAACAATATGCATAGCAACAATTAGCATCATTAAAGTTGTGTTTAGAGTTCCAACCACTGCAACGCCGAATTGTCAACTCGTTATCATTGGCTAGCTTTTTTGCCGTTAACTTTTTACAGATATGGAGAACAGCCAGGGTGATCAACCCCCAGAGAAAAACTTGATTGGGCCATCATTGCCTTTCTCCCAGTCCTTATTATTTGATGGCCAGCCGGATTGCCAAAGGTCTACTTTAGAGGACACAGAGATTGAGACTGAGCAACTTGTTCTCTCAAGTTCCAACATGGACATAGGGTCTGCCACTGGCAGGCTTAGGCGCACTAACTCTGAACTCTGCAAAGACCTTGAGACCCAACTCAAAGGATGCTATGAGGCCCCTGCCTTACGCAGTAACTTTCTCTTGGAAGAACCTGTTGTTGCCAATGATGCCGAAGTTGAAGAAGTGGATCCTCAAGTTCTGGAGAGCTCACAAGCTTCATATTTTTTCATGCCAACCGTGGAGGAGAGCTCACAAGCTTCATATTTTTTCATGCCAACCATGGAGGAGACTTATGAAGAGCGGACGTCCATACTTGAGTCTGGCTTTTCAAGCCTAGAATTTATACCATCATCTTCTCCAGACAATGAAGGAGCTATGACCACTGAGCAGGTTATTATAAATGAAATATGTAGTCCTCAGTCAGCTGATATATCTTCAACCCTCTGCAAACAGCCTGCTGATCCTGTCAAGGTAAATCTGAAAGCTGACAGCCTGTCAGGTAGTGACGTGCCACTGCTGCTGCCTACCAGCACCCCACCTCCGACCTACTCCCAGCAGTCTGAATCAAACCCTGGATCTCCCCTGAATGAAGTATGCACCCAGGAGGACACAGCTATGGCAGATCAGGATATCAGCTCATCAACGCCCCTGCTTGCCCACCTTTTCATGGCTGGAGAGGCTGTGGACGAGGCAGAGGAGGTAACCCGTGACTCCATCTTTGAGCCTGCTTTCTACCAATCCCATGTGACGGACCTGCTGGACCTTGACTCCCTAAATGCCTCCATGGAGAACCTGCTCAGCACCCCACCTTCGCTGGCCAACGATGTCAACAGGGTCAACAAATCGGTAGCCATGCTGGAGGATGTGGTGTTGGAACTTGATGGGCCAGTAGTGCTGGAGGAACCTGAGGACTTGTGCAGTGTGCAGGTGACGACAACCCAGCCAGGGTCTACTGTAACCAGGGTGGAGAAAGAGGAGGAGATGGAGGAGGAGAGTGGAGCATGTTGCTTATTCTCCTGCACAAGTGGTCAATAGAATAGTAACATCAATCATTGAATAAAATCATATAGTTTTTATGAAAACTGGTGTCTATAACCTCATCCTTAGGTGTTTGTAACATCTTAATTGCATATATTTTTGTATTATTTATAAAGGCTCAACTGAGACTGAGACCAGCCCAGGTCTCTTTTTCACCAGTGCCCTGTTCACAAGGCAAGACAGGTAACACACAAACCCCCTCTGTCGGTCGTCCGCAGGGGGGCTCAGCACACACTGCACATTGTCTGTCAAACAACTTTATTGATGGAGCAGTCCCCTTTGGGTTTTGGGCTGCTCCGGAGAGGTGGCAACAAGCAACCGCCGCGAAAAAGCGGAGGAGGAGGGCATCTTTTCGGGCCACTTATCCCAACTTCGGAAGAGGTAATGCCAACTGTTTAGTGGTGAGACTTGGCGCCAGTGCCTCTCGCCGTCCCGTACAGGGCACCCCTCACCAGCACACTCCAAACAATGCACTTTGCATCTAAGGAGGTCATGCCGGGGAGTACAGTCTACAAGAGAGTCACCTTACTCAGCTTATAGCTAAAGCAAACCAAAACAACTGGACTGGGGGGGACCCCCCCCCCCCCCCCTCACCTATAAAATATATTGCTTGAAATATAAAACATTAAAGATGTACAAAACTGTTCCCTAAAAAACACATTCAATCTGAGAAAAACGAAATAATATTAGCTCCACTCTGCTTAGTCTTCCTGCAAGGGCGCCATATGGAACACAAGTGCTATTGAAAAGATTATGGGTCTACTATAATCTTTTTTACTAAACATTGAAGGTGAGAAAATTCACAAAAATTAATTTTTTTAGTCCATTGAAAAATATAATATTTTCATGGATAGAAATGCCTTCAAAGAACCCTTTCCTGGCCATTGTGTTCTCTAGTGAAGATGGCATTGAGGTGTAAAACTCAATGTGTTGGGTATATGGCCAGATGTTGTCCAGCTCGCACGTGGACATTCAGAAAGCCCTCTTCTTCTGTCCGCAGGTGTTCTTTGCACCTCCTTGATTGGATGGACTCCACTCATCTTGTGGATCCCCGGTCCAAATCAGTCCCCTATCGAAACGTGTCATCTAAAGCTGATAGACACTGTAGCCCTCTGCCAGCCCACTGTGAGTGCATTTATTGTATGTCCCCTGGCAGCATATGGCACATTACTCTCCGGGTCACAATTATATGGCTGATCGATTGAATTCTTATCATTTATTTTTTTTACTTAGTCAGATGTTTGCTCATGATAAATTCGTAAATATCACAGAAGATTTGCAATTTTTTTATTCAAGCCTTTATCTGTAATTTTAATTAATGCATTTTTTATTAGCAGTTTTAAGCAAATGTTAATGAAAATCCTTAGGAAAATAATGTAAACGTTTTGTTGTAATTCTCCCATTACTATAGTAGGACTATGCTCTCTCTGGCCTGTAGATGGCAGCCTGAATAAATTACAGTAATAGTCAATTTTAAAAGGCTGTCTATTCAAAATGTGCCATATACCTTCTAAACTTCTTCTACATAAATGATGGCGTTATGGAACCATATTTGTCTCTTTAAAAGTAATAGGTTAAAAACTATTATATATATATATATATATATATATATATATATATATATATATATATATATATATGTATATATATATATATATAATAGTTTTTCGTAGTCTAGTATATAGTAGTCTATTTGAATAGCGTGCGTCAGCATGCACAAAACAACCACATGGGTGACATTTTTGGCCTGCAAAGACAGATGATAGCTGAACTATTGCTAGACCTAGCAGTGGCCTTTGCTTTGCATTTTCCAGATACTGAAAATAGTAGGCTATTATGCCTTATTCCTGAAACAGTAAGCTTGTAATATATAAATCTTTTGCCAGCTGAGACAGAGATGCTTTTAAAATAGTTTCGTACAAATGGGCCTAGGCAAGGCCTATATAATATTGTTGCAATTATGCCCAATTTAATATGGCCTAATCTGTATTCTTCTTTTCCAAGCACGTTAGGCCTGCATGTGCAATGGTTGAATTAAGTTAGATTGAACATGTGTGACTCGTCCTTTAGTATATCCCCAAAACATATCTCTTTCTTCCTCTTCCTCTCTCATGCACGAGCCCCTTTCTCCTCGGCAGCACCACAGCCACCTCGTCACCATGGAAACCACTGAGAGACACACGTCGAGAGTGAAAGATTGGAGCGCGAGCCCTGGAGATAGATGGAGAAAGAGGGGGACAAAAAGGGACAGAGAGAGAGACATGAAAGGTTAGGGTGTTACCATACTGGGCGGGCGCGCGTGCCCCAGGCCCCCCAAAACCCACCCAAGCCCCCTTCACCTCTAACCTCCCCCAGTTTCCAATTCTAAGCCCCCACTGCAGATCATTTCCCCCTCTGTCTGTCCTCTCTTTTCACTGGCCCCCTGCACGCACCTCTGCCTCCCCATACCTCTCCCTCTCCCCCATCTTTGCTCTCCATCCCTCTCGTGTCCAGACAGGCTGTTCGCATGGCGGGGATAGAGACGTTCACCGATGGAAGCACTGGTAAATTTTCACATAACAAAAAGAAAAAAATATTTCTAGGGTCTATATGCATATCTTCTCATTGCACACTGCTTCCTCCCTCTCTGCCTGCCTTTTTCCACACCGCCTCTATACACCACTTCATTTATTTTTCTTTCTCAGTCATATTTCTCGTCTTTATCAATTCAAAAGCCGAAAGATATCTGTGGAGCCTGACTTTCTTACATCTGTGTGTTGGGGAAAGAGTGTGAGAGAAAAGGATGGGCAGAGAAACATCGGTCCTAATGATTTCTTGCGCGGGGCAGGGCTTTTCTTTTTATTGATTGGAAAGAAATTAATTCATGGGGCAACCCTCTTCCTCTTTCCGTCTCCTATCCTCCCTTGCTCCCCTGCTCCGTGGGTGAATAGCGTTGTGTATCTCACCTGCTCTGCATGCTGTATTATACAACTGGTGCTTCGCGGGAATATTTGATTTGGAATACGGGGTCCCTCTACATTATACATGCACTCGAGATGTGCAGCTTTGCACTGTTGTTCGATGTCACATTTGTCTGTGAACACTTCGCACCATACATGTTTTACGAACCAAGTGGTTACTGTGAATCTTGGCTGCTTGTGTTTAGGCGCTGTCTGTAATTGCATTTGCAATTAATGTTTGGGTCATTTGCGATATTATAGGCAGGTTTCACCAAAACGTTGTCAGTCAAGCCTCGCCATATAGGATAGAAGAACCCTATTGTGGCAAATACAAATATATATATATATATATATATATATATATATATATATATATATATATATATATATATATATATATATATATATATATATATATATATATATATATATATGTATATATATATATATATATATATATATATGCTTGGTGACAGCCTAATTTAAGATCCCTCCAGTCGATGTGTTCTTTGTTACCGTTTTAAGTGTGAGGCCACGTCTGATTTCACACAATATTCTCTTCACTTTACGCACTCAGGACTCACAGACCTGTAATGCCTTAATTTGTGGGTACATTGACAATTCCAAGGTGTTTTCGCTTATGGTGTAAATTGTAATCAATATGGTCGATATTTTTTCGTCAGTATCCGGATCCCTTCAGATAATACCATGAAAACACGGCCCATAAGAGTTAGCACAACGAGAGCTGATACCTCGCCGAAGGGAAATCGATGAACAGACTGAGTTAATTATGAGAAAATCAATTAAGAGGAGGGGATTGCGGCTTTATAAAACTGAGCAGAGCCTTCACCGGCAGAGGAGAGGTGCCGGGGAGTGGACACTCTGGCAAACCGGCTTGGGTTCGTCTCGCTACGGTTCTCACAGAGAAACCATTTTTTTCACAGTGTATTTCTGATAAAACGCATCTATAAATGCAAATCTATATGGTTCAATAACAATTAGTTACTTTGTTGACACAAGAACTGTCTCGCGGTTGCTGCTTGTTCTGCAAATACAGGTATCTTGTAGTTGCATGATACACTACACACGAGTGCTCATCTTAAAACACGTGTGTGTGCGCGTGCGTGTACGTAGGTTATCCACAAGCAATATGTGAAAACCATGAATTGGTCAATTTAATGTTTACCCAACGAGCTGTTAATTTAGTCATGACTTTGTGCTCTTTGTGTTTTGTATAACCAATCTATAACCTACCTGGCAAAGACGAAATACACCCCATTCCATGAAACCACTTTAGAAACATCTGATAAGAATAAGTTGCCCACATCATATTTCTCAAGATAAATGGCTATTACGTGGAGAAAGTATCTGTTAATTAAAATGGTTGACATTAAATTGTCCCATTTACCTTGATCAACACGTTTATCATTAATTGGTTTATTTACATTGATTTAACGAAATGGCTGAATGTTGACACATTTGTGTCTGCTGCTGAGTTAATTCAGTTAATATCATGTTGATAAAAATGTAAAGTTTATATACTTTTGCCCTAAGAAAAGTCGTTTTGATTATTTGACTTGGATGTTGTTCTAAGTGTGAAATTAAATCATAGCAAATTAGTTTGCAGTCTTTAATGAGTTTTTTTTTAAAACCATATCCATGTCTCTTTGTTTTCCCAACACTTTCCAAAAAAACTGGATGAAAGTTCTTACTTTTAAAGAAAATGACCTGTGATTGAAGGCTGGTTTGGCTTGTCCCAAAAATGTGACTGAGTATGATTGGCGTAATTATTGTTGGAATTTTTAATTTTAACTTGCCTGTGGCATTTGCTTTTAGCCCACTAAAGTTGTTTTATCAAGGCACTTGAGCGATTTTATGCTTAACAAGTGCGTGTATGTGTGTGTGTGTGTGTGCGTGTACGTGTGTGTGTGTGTGTGTGAGAGAGAGAGAGAGAGAGAGAGAGAGAGAGAGAGAGAGAGAGAGAGTGTGTGTGTGTGTGTGTGTGTGTTTAAGCTGAAAATGGAATTTACATTTAATGCATGTCTACATATTATTTAGAATACAGATTTACATTATGATTTTCTAATAATTTATGCTTGCAATATGTAAATTAGTTTTTATTACAGATGCATATGAAAATATATCCAAAAGAAAGACAATTAGGAGCATATGTGTCTGAGTCTCAAATTGGACCTTTTGTTTTCATTCAACATTTCATTGTTGTGTTTATAAATATTCATAAAAAATATTGAATATTCAGCCTTATTAACATATTTATTTGAAAAACGCCTGTATTAAATTGTAAATCATGGTAGTCAAAGTATATCCTATTTAATAGGCCTAAAACTTGTAACAACTGCGATTGCTTTACTTACCTTGTTTTGCGATAGAGGCACTTTTAAAGCTTTAAAAAAAATCTAATAAAATCAAGAAAACCCTTTCATGCTATTTTACTATTAGATTTAGGACTAGTTCTGTTTGTTACGTGTGCGGAATATGGTAAATAAAATGCAAGCCTGTGAATGTATGGGCGTTAAATATCATCCTCAGAATATTATTTAATATATTTTTGTTTAAAAACATAGGCCTACATCATTTTAACCTCGTGTCTGGCATATATTTTGGCATTGTATTTAATATATCTTACTGCATTTCAAAACAAGTCAAATCCGTTACGGAAAACCACTCAAGACTGGTTTTAATAGCCCATGTGAGGGTGAGTCGAGAAAGAAGACAATTACTGGGATACACTTTTGGAATCTTGTAAATTGCTGAAAAAAAAGGGTTTAAGATCTAAAAATTAGCTTTGAGATTGCTCGGTTACTGCATTCGTTTTGAATTGTGAGCCAAAAAATAAACATACCATGGAAATAGCATTCCCACCTGTAAAATTATGATATATAAGCTAGAGAAAAGATTTGTATAAAATGTCCGATATATTTCCAAACAGCAGTAGCCTATATTTTGTCTCTCAGGCACTGACACATTTAAGTGGACTTATGCTGAGGTCATTCTTTTTTCAAAGGAGTCACTTACTAGGCTGCAGTTTCTTCTAAGTCTAACGATTTGTTATACCCTATATGTTTAATTATAACATATTTATTCAATTCAAATGCAGTTTGCTTACACAATATAAGGGAGAATGCACGAACTTTTTTTCTTCAACATACCATGACTCTGTGTAGATAACATGCGAATGAATGCTCTTTCCTGTGGGTATTGGTATGTAAAATGCCAATGGGTCAGTTCTATAAGATTGTACATTCTTAAACGTTGATAAGCTTTACAAATGCCCTTTCCAATCAGAATAATAATTTTTAAAAAACACACAGTCCACGCAGACATTAATCCATTTTCTGCGCACCAGTCCCCTCCAAAAGGGTGTGTGAGCTCTCCGCGGCCCGGTGCACAATGCAGTAACGACCTGCGGGTCAAAGGCCGCTTGGCCGGTTCCTCAATTAAGGCGGAAAGATTGCAATTGCACGTCACATCGCTTTTTTGGGCAAAAAGGGGCCAGCGTTGACCGTCTGGACCAGGATATGAGACATATACTTTTAAAGGATTTTCAGTATTACTCTAACATCTTTATGGTCATCCCTTATAGGACATAGCTATTTATTTAAATTGTATTAGGCCTCTAGATTGTGAATAACAAATTGTATTTGGTTGGTTATAAGGTTGGCCATAAGACCATTCAAATATTTATATTTTTCTTTTTGTCCCACTCATAGAACTTCAGGTCTATTCCTCTATTTTGTTAAGAGACAAAAATCCATTTGAAATTATTAGTATACCCAACTGGTTAATATGAGAGGTATGTTTTGGCCAGGCAAATATTACAACTTTTATCTGGACATGCAACTTTTTTTATGTTGAATTTCATACTGGTATAGGGATGCCTTCCTTTACATTGCCACATAGTAGTTTCACCGTGTCACAATTTTCCAACCAAAAATGAACTGTTTAAATGCTGTTAACGATCATCACTTTATTGATTACCTGATAAATGGCCTAAGCCTAATCATCTGAAAATATCGTATTGGCAATTGCGTTTTCTCCCTCACTTGACCGCTTGCAACCACCATAATATAGACTTTATCTGCAGGGAGTGTGTTTCATTAAGTGACAAGAAGAAGTGATAAATTGATCATAAATGACCAGAATGAAACAGACCTCTTGTGGACACACATGTCCATAATGTGAGGGTGTCTGCAGTGTGTGTGTGCGCGCGTGTGTGTGTGGTTTGAATACGATCAAGCCTCGAGGTCGGAGTTCAGCTTCATCCCAGACAGATGACCCTGCCAACAGAATGACCCCAGGGGTCAAACAGCTGGGGAGGAGTCTGCAAAGGGGAACAACCGAGGGAGGAGGAGGGGAAGGGACAGGGGAAAGGAGAAAGAATATACGAGGGAGAGAAATACAGGGAAAGGGAGTGAAGGATAAAGAACAAAGAGAGGACGAGGGCGATTGAGTCCATGAAAAGAAAGTGGCGTGCGCGTGCCAGTGGTGGCCGTGGGCCGTGGAGTATCCTGGCGGGGTTTTGCCTGCGGTGTGTTTTCCAGTGGTCTCCCTGCATGGCTTGGGCTCCTGACTCCAGTTGGAAGGAGTGACACCTGACCTCACCGTCTGACCCCACTCCCCTTCGCCTTGCTGCCACCACGGCCCCCTGCAGATTAGCAAATATCTGCTATCTAGCCTGGACACACACACACACACACACACACACACACACACAGACACACAGACACACGTAAAATTGCAAGAAAGCACACGTGTGTATGCTCACTCGCATACACCCACACACCCACACATATGCGCGCACACATACACCTAATGTAGTGACTGGAGGGGGGCAGACTGAAAATACAATGTCCACACATCCCAGTGTCACCCGGCCAGTACGGCCTGTCCATCGTTTAATTCCCTGGAGTGAGGCCTCAATGTGTCACCGCTTGTCGCCTTAACGGCCACTCTGTAATGACCGTCCCCACACAATGACCACAGGGCGAGGAGGGACCTCCCCTAGCACTCACCGCCGTCACCCATATACTCCGAGCAGCTCCAAACCAACACCTGGCGCCTTCCGTTTTGGATCCAGTCCAAGCCTTAGGCCCTTACCTTAACAACACTTAGTCACCAGGTACAGCTAGTGTCAGGGATAGTACATTAACCTCTCCAACAAAGAATACAATTTCTTCCTTTTTACTGCGCTGGTTTGTGTCCTGGTGCCGACGGGTGATGGACCGATCCAGGAGTGTGTAGCAGAGGGTGCGGTACTCCCTGTTGGCCTGTGAGTGTCAGTAGAGAGCAGCCATTGAGTCTGACTGCGTTAGATTTTCTTAGCTGCCGTATCTCCCCACTGTGTCGAACAGAGGTGGCCAGGAGTGCAGAATGGCCAGAGCAGCAGGAAGCTGCCTAGAGGAGACAGAGGACAACACAGGAAACACAGAAATATGTCGTTTCTTTTATCGTTGCTCTCCCTGTCAAAGCTCCATACAGTTCCCCTCCTTTTTTCTCTCCCCCTCCTCCCTCCTTTCACCCCTCCCGCCTTTCACTTTGTCCCCTCTTTCTCACACAGTCCTAATCCCTCTCCTTTTTCCTTGCACTCGTTCCTTAATCCCAAATCTCTCTTTTTCCTCCTTTTCTGACGCCCCTTCCTCAATTGTTCTCCCTCCACCTCTCTGGTGCCCTCCTCCTCCTATTCTGTCTATCGCCCCAGAACATGCCAGCTCGCAGCATAACCATTTTACACACATCAGATGAACCAGTGGAAATGAGGATTTATTCATTCTAGATGTATTTGTCAATTTAATAGTAATATAAAAAACTAAATAAGCAATGTTAAAAATACAAAGTAGTGTTTGCAATATCAGCCCAGCCCTACAAATTCTCTCATCATTTCCCCCTTTTGCTTTCCTGCTTTTTTCAATTGAGTTTATTGAGTATTTATGAGTTTTTATTTTTATTGGATTATCTCTTCCAATTTTTGGTCTGTGTATTCTGTGTGCTCTTCTTTTCATCTCTTTGAATTCTAGGCAAGTTGTCAATTTATCTAACACAAATGCTACAAATTGCATTAGATTTGATCAAGATACAGGCACTCATTAGAGGTTCTAGGGGAGCCAGTAACCTTGATCTTCAAAACTATATGTTTCTAACAATGTACTCGACTGTAAGTGTTTTTGTGCCGGGGCGCTCTCAAGCCCAGCGTTTTCACACCAATTTTAGAGGCCGCCGCCATTTTGTTGGATGTGATCAATTTTCTGTGATTTGGACTGGAGTGATTTTCAGGCTTTGCCAGGCGTTGCTATTTCGTTGGAATGTAAGGTGTGAATTCTGTGTAATGATTTAAACTGTATGCACTGTAAGTAGCAACTGTAGCATTCGCCAGTAGCTTGATTGAATAATTTTTTATTCAATTGTGAATTATTATTATAATCTGGGATTCATACAAAATGTTCCATTTGTATTTCAATACGTGTCCCTCATCGGCCAATTGTCACATTATCACATTGTCCTTTTGAACAACGATTGAGCAAAGAGACTCCAAGAGTTGAACAACACTATACCATTGTGCTCTTCACTCGCCTTCTCAGCACGGCCCACACTATTCAGATAACAAGAGAAACTCTGTAAAGGCTAAAGAAAAGGATATGTTTCCTTAATCTATCAATGGCTCCCAGCAGTGAAATACTTCATTTTTGGCTGAGCAATGAAAGGCTCAACATCAATATGGCTGAGCGGATAAGAAGAAAGAGCCATATTCTCAGGCTGTTTCACTTCCCTTCCATATCCGTCCATTTGTATGGTGCACATATTGGGTCTCAAGCGAGAAATCAGGATTCCTCTCTCTTAGAATGGAAGCGTTGGCCTGTCAGAGTGGAATATGACTGTTATACGGAACCGATGCATCCTGACGGACCGGCTCGTCTTCCTAATACCCTCTCACTTCTCTCTCCCCCTTCTTTGCTTCCACTCCTTTCCTCCCCGGCCTCTCTTCATCACTGCCCCGGACGTGTGGAAGGTGGGATTTGGATTAGGCCTAAACGTAGAATCGCGTTGGCCATGCCGCGGCCCCCCTCCCTGCTCGCGCTGCGTGGAAAAAATGCCAATCCCGTCTGTTTCCTGTACGCCTCTCACTTTCAGTGTCTTTAACGTGTGACAAGAGGATTGGCAGAAGAGTGTCAATACCACGGAGAGAAAGAGACGGGGCAAAGACACACGTTTATGCTCTCTGCTCGGACTGGCCCGTCACACTACAATGTGCATGGGGGGTAACTGATCCCATGAAAAACATGCGCGTGGCAGACTTAGCTTTTCAAATAGCCCGACTGTTTGAATATGATTTCAAGGCCGCGCTTCAAGTGGCTGCCTCTCTCTGATCAACCCTAGGCCGCCGGCTTTGCCTTCACAATATCCCACAGACACGGACTGTTGAGCGCATCCATGTACATAGATTAGGTTCGGATTAGCAAAGGTGATGTCGGGGGGTTAAGACGCAGCTTGGAGAAAGTGATGTGTGCCATATGTAGTAAGGGAAGAGCCATGCGCTGCATATGAGTGTGATGCGATGCATGGAGGAGAAGCCAAGGTGTGTTTAACGTGCCGGGGCCGGTTGTGGTGAGGAGCTGTCAGAGCGAGGCAGTAGTCTCGGTGCATCAGAGAGGGATCTCACTGATGTACAGTACACTCGCCGCCTCGCCTCACGCCCTCGTTTTTTTGTGTGTGTTTTTTTCCCTCTTTTCTTTCCGAGTTCATCCTATTTTGAGCCTTTCATTTTTTACACAAGGGGAAAATGAGGAGGAACAAAAACCAACATATGAAAACTAAAAACATGACAGAGTGGGGAGAGAGGGAGGGGACGAGGAGGAAGAACAGAGGAAGGAGAGGCAATCTGGAAAAAAACAAGAGGGCTTTCAAAAGTAAGGGATGAAAGCTAGTCTGTCTGTTATTTTTGAAAAATGGTCCTTGTGTAGTGCTCCTCTTAAGAGCCAGGTACATATCATTTTATCTGCTAGAGGAGGAGACACAGGGGGGAGTTTTACCAAAGCACTTGGTGGAGTTAGAAGAAAATTCACGACAATTTCCTTTTGTGTTTCTCCTTGTGTATTTTTCTAGATGGTCAATTGTAATAATCTCGATTTAAATCGGGTAAACTTTATCCGATTCATTATCGTACCTTGTCTGTATGTTATGCATTTCTTCAGTATTTTTGGTTTCACCAAACATATTGTATTTTTTTTTATATTCTGAATATGATCTGTAATTGTGTGAAAGCAGTTGGCCAGCAATCTGTAGTCTTTTTTTATGCTGGTTTGGAGAAAACACTGCAGTATGCAAGATCTCCCCCTGCTATGTTTGATGAGAGCGCACAGCCAGTGTGTGTGTGGCCTCCTCAAAGGAGGCAATGGCAGAGCTAGCTCAGTCCACGCCACACCAATCAACCACTCGCTCATTAGTTTAATGCGGCCTTCTTAAACCGCAGTTCACTCACCACACCGGCTCCTACAACTGCTCCAGTGCTCACTGCTGCATTCACGCCATGCGCCTTGTTGCCGCGCACCCACCTCCACCCCAGCCTTCCCCTACTTCGGGTCTGTTGCTCAGTATCTGTCAGGGAGGAATCTGCAGACATCTGCTCCCTACCCCATGGTTGTTCACTGAGTGTTTGAATATGACCTTATGTGGGGAAATGAACTGTGAGCAGCGGAACCTCGATGCCAACTGTCAAACGTATTGCCAGGTTATTTTGACAAACAGTCCTGCGCTGTGTTCCGACGCACGCTCAGAAAGAGGCCTGACTGCTTCACGCCTAAAGATCGAACCCCTCCGAGACGGCCGGTCTCTCTCCTTTCCTGGCCTGGAAACTGTCGCCGTTCACGTTGAACGTTCGTCTCTGTGCTCTGTGCTCTGTGCTCTGTGCTCTGTGCTCTGTGCTCTGTGCTCTGTGTTCGTGCGGCAACGCCTTCCCCCGCTCGTTGTTTTGACCGCACAGAACCCTGTGTGTCTCCGCCTTTAGCCCAGCCGGAATCAGGCGAGCAGCACCACGGCCCGTGCTGCGGATCTGTCCGCCCTCTCTCTCTCCCCCACACACCCCGCACTCCGTAATGGAGGCCCTGCCGGCTGGCCGCTGGCTGGAAGCTGAATTAGAGGGACGCCGGCGTCCACCTAGAGCCATTTTGAGTCCCCTCGCTGACCCTCTAAAGCCAGGGATCCGGCTGACGAGACGAGCCAACGTGTTGTCTGGTGAGAGGGCAGGCCTCCCCCTGCCAGCGCCCGCCTCACTGCTGTCCTCCTGTCTGCTGAAGGACACTGACAAATATTTGTCCCACGGCAAAACCACGGGGTTACCGAGGCAGTTTTTATTTCTAAATTCAGCTATAGTATAAATAAGGTATGCAGTTTGTTGGATTGGATATATTCACTTTCCTATATTGTCAAGTCAACATGAGAATGCAAGCGTTAAAAATGATATTCAGAAAGCAGCACTCCTCTTTTTTTGTGATATTTAATTCACAGCACATGGATTTGCATTCATTGTAAACAATTATTAGTCTTAGTCTTTAGTCTAGTCAAGTCAATGTGCCGCGGTGCTTGCACACAGCTTTGTTTGTTTGTTTCAGTGTAATGCTCTCTGCCAGTCTTGAGAGTCTGTGTGTTCTCACCGCTCAAGTATCCGTGCTGCCGCTAGTCAATACTAGGGCGCAGATGTTTGCACTGGAATGTGTGTGTGTGTGTGTGTGTGTGTGTGTGTGTGTGCGTGTGCGTGTGTTCAACACGTGTCTCCCGTATCAATAGGTTAATAGCTGCGATGTCAGTTTCACTGACTGGCTGATTAGTTGTGTGTTCACTAATCCGCACTGGGGTGGGGAACTATTGGCTCGGCCATTGATTTTAGCACGGCGAGAAGGCAGAAGATAGAGAGAGGGCAGATCTATTGATTGACCCCAAATTAGCCTGCCCCCACCCCCACCCACGTCCCCCCCACCTCCCATTACCCACCCCTCCACACACACATCCCCGCGCTCAATCCAGACCTCTTCATTGGCCAGGTGGCCTGACAAAACTCTCCATCTGATTGGACACTTGAGCTGCGGGAGCAGAATTCTCTTCGGGGTTTTTTTTCCGGGTTTTTTTTGCGCCGGTGTCTAGGTGTGTGTTGTCGCCGATGGCTTGTCCATTGATTGGCTGTCCGGCGGTCTCCGAGTGGCGGTGGCGTGAGGGGCCACAGTCTGCTTTGGGCAGCCTTTGAAGAGCTCTCTTGACCTCCTCTCGTGATTGCTCTGACGCCGATGCCAAACGCTCTCGTCTTTTCCCCCCAAGCTTCCTGTTGGTAGAGGGCCGAGCAAAGATAAGGATTTATGTAAGGCAACCCCGGACCGGTCGGGAACAGGGCCGGACGGCGGAATGTTGACGGGGAAGTGGGACACTTGTGCAAATGCCGTCCTCTTTAATCTAACCTTGCTGGGTATTCTGTCTGGGGCCTTTATCGCGCGTCAGGGATCTAAATACAGTGCGGGCCGCTCCTTCCGCCCGCCGTCTCAGATCACGGAGGCTGCCGCCGCCACCCTCTCCTTCATGGCTGTCGCTCCTCTTATCCCTCCGCCCCCTTTACCGCTGTTTATCTCCATTCCTGTCCATCGCTCCTCACCTCCTCTCTCCCTCTCCCTCCCTCTCTCTCTCTCCCTCTGCCGAAGCTTTGAGCCCCCCTCCCTGATTATTTCCTTCCCCATACATCACTCCATCTCATCCCTCTCTGTCTGCCTCTGATGCTGCTTTCCGGGCCTCTATCCATCCCTCCCTCCCTCCCTCCCTCCCTCCCTCCCTCCCTCCCTCCCTCCCTCCCTCCCTCCCTCCTCCCTCTCTCCCTCGCTCTACCCTGTGTAAGCAAGAGCGAGGCGGTTGTTCAACATTTTTCTTCCCTCTTAATTGTTTTGACTGGACCGATTGGCATCCCGATTAGACCCATTGATTTCCTGGCGCTAAGTGCATTGATTTTTAAATTTCTTATTGATCCCCGCTCTAAATCTCCCACACACTCACTCACAAACACACACACACACACACACACAGTCTCGATGCAAGGCTCGCAGAGCAAGGGCTGGGGAAAGGGTCGAGAGGAGGCAGAGAAGCAGAGAGAGGAGTTAGGTAAATACACTGACTACAGACAGTGCATTAACGCGGACAGATAGAGAGAGCCCGAGAGACAGTGAGGGCGGGGGTGTTGGGGGGGGGGGTTGAGGGTCAGAGAAACAGAAACAAGGTGGACAGAGAGATTTGGACAGGGCTCAACATGAGGGGAGTCACTTGATGGGGCGGAGCAGGTAGAGAGGGGACGGGCAGATATTGGAAATGCCAGAGGTAGAAAGGGGTTGTTTTGTCTTTCCTTGGCCTCGTCAGGTGACCTGTCAACTCAGCCAGAGACATTTGTTTTATTTGGAGCTTACGGCCACTTCTATGAGGGTGTTAGTACTCACCATCCTGCAGCCCTATGCTGCTTTATCCCGGCCCGCTGCTGGAGCTAATTGGCTGCACCAGATGCTGTGTGTGTGTGTGTGTGTGTGTGTGTGTGTGTGTGTGTGTGTGTGTGTGTGTGTGTGTGTGTGTGTGTGTGTGTGTGTGTGTGTAAGATGCGCGGGCGTGTGAGTGCGCCCATCCGTGAGTGTGCATTTGACCTTTCCTTGGCTTAAGTGTCATTGCTGAAATTCAGACATTCACTTCATAGCATTTCCTTTTTATAGCCCCTGTACTTGACCAAATTGTGGTAACCTTTTCTGAAGTCATTTACTTTTTTCTCCCCACCAGAGATGCAGTAGAGTACCCTGCGCTATACATACATACAACAGGTAGTGGACTCGCCTGCGCGCCATTGCAATTACAATTTGGTCTTTCAGCCCTGCCACTTATCATAAGTGCCCTCAAATGGCACATACAGAGAGGAAACTATTGTCAGCTAGCAAAGGAACAACCCTCACCATCACTGGCCATGCTGCTTCGAAGAATATCCTGAGAATGCGGGGAGGATGAGCTGTGGGTAATGGGATATTTTACCACGACGGTGACGATATATTTTCGAGGTGTTCCGTGTGGTCTTTGTGGATGGAGCTGCACTGTGGGGTTTGACAGCGCGCTGTGCGTTTGGATGGACAATGGCCACGCCGTGTTTAGAATGCATATGGTGTAGCAGGCTGCTGTTTGCTTTGTTGTGATGGGGCCACTGTTTGCTCTGGTGATAGGGTCAGCCATCGGCACACACACAGACACGCACGCACGCACACACACACACACACACTCACTCACACACAGACATACGGTTGTGCGTTGGTCCACTTGCACATTTAACTGGCCTCTGGTCCAGATGAGAACTAAGAACCTGCCGACTCAGCACGCACTCTCACAAAATCGTATCATACACACACTCTCACACGACCTCATCATACACACACACTCACACAACCTCATCATACACACACTCTCACACAACCTCATCATACACACACTCTCACTCAACCTCATCATATACACTCTCACTCAACCTCATCATACACACACTCTCACTCAACCTGATCATACATGCAAACATACACACACACACAGCCTTATCATACACACACACACACACACACAACCTCACCATACACACACTCTCACATAACCTCATCATACACACACACACACACACACACACACACACACACACACACACACACACACACACACACACACACACACACACACACACACACAAACACACACACACACACACACAAACCGACACAGGCCAATTGTACAAGGCTAACACACCCAAACGATGGGACATCAAGACATGGACCCTTACCCAGCCTCCCGAGACATGCAGATCCCTTACATATTTATGAAGACCCACACACACCTATGTAAACACACACAGACTATGAAGACGTACACACACACACACACACACACACACACACACCTATTTAAGCACACAAAGACTATAAAGACCCACACACACCTATTTAGGCACACACAGACTATAAAGCCCCACACACACTGATGTAGTCACACACAGACAGTCACTCACACACAGACTATAAAGACCCACACACACCTATTTAGACACACACAGACTATAAGACCCATACACACCTATTTAAGCACACAAAGACTATAAAGACCCACACACACCTATTTAGGCACACACAGACTATAAAGCCCCACACACACTGATGTAGTCACACACAGACAGTCACTCACACACAGACTATAAAGACCCACACACACCTATTTAGACACACACAGACTATAAGACCCACACACACCTATTTATGCACACACAGACTATAAAGA
Source organism: Aplochiton taeniatus (assembly GCA_017639675.1). Taxonomy (NCBI): domain Eukaryota; kingdom Metazoa; phylum Chordata; class Actinopteri; order Galaxiiformes; family Galaxiidae; genus Aplochiton; species Aplochiton taeniatus. The sequence goes on from CM030178.1 coordinate 6,885,461, forward strand.
CCCACACACACCTATTTAGACACACACAGACTATAAAGACCCACACACACCACAATGTAGACACACACAGACTCGAGCCCAACCTGTTCAAATTGTCATTCAAGCATTTACCCATCACACGAGATACACTCTTTTGAATACACATGCAGACAGCACACGCTTGGGCAATGCATGCATCTTTATATATTATTTATACTGGGAAAGGCTAGCAAGTGGACCAGAGGCCCGTGCAATGAAGACAAATCTCTCCTGCTGAACCCCAGTGTGTGTCGCATTCGGATAATTTCCACAATTTCTTCTGCAACACCCGGGGGCACATTTTTATTTCCCCCTTCCCTCCCTCCCTCCCTCCATCCCCCTCTCGCTCCCTTCCTCCCTCCCTCCACCCCCTCTCAATTCCTTCCACCCCCTCTCCCTCCCTCCCTCCACCCCCTCTCGCTCCCTTCCTCCCTTCCTTCCTTCCTCCTCCCTTTCGCTCCCTTCCTCTCGTGTGTTTCTTTCCCTGTAAAACGCTGGTTGCTTTGCTGAAATACTGCAGTCTTTTATTTGCCCTCCTTTCCTCCCCTTAGACACATTCCTCCCTATTTTCCTCCCAACCTCCCCCCCCCCACCCACCCACCCCCCCCCCACCCTCCCCACCCTCCCTCCCTCCCCCACTCTTCTTCTGGTAGGGATTGGTGCGCGTCCCCGGTGTTGATGGCAGAACGAAAAGGGAGGGGCGGGTGGGGGGTGGGGGGGGTGGGGGGTGGCGGGGGGGCACCCACAGCCGGGACCCAATGACGTGGGTGCGACATGTAACCGCGGCGCAAGAGAGGAAATCGATACTTGAAAGGATGAGGAGCGCTGGGGTGGATTACCGTCTGGGGCCCTGCTACACTGGAGATGGCTGGGCCAGGGGGTGGGGGGTGGGGGCTGTGGACCGTAGATGAGGCCTGGGGGAGAAGGAGGGAGGGGGGGGGCCGAGAGGCCAGATTGTCCAGAGCCCTCCCCCCCCCCCCCCCCCCACCCCCACCCCCCTCTCTCCATCCTTCCCCATCCCAATCCGAACGGGGGTTTGAATGTTGACAATCCCTGGTTTTCGCTTTACCGTCTGGTTCCTGAACACTGTTCCACAATCATGTGGACTGGAGCTAGCGGTGTCCCACGGAGAAACCGCCCGGTGTGGGGTGGACTTCATGCGGACGCATAGAAAACGCCGCCAACCACCCGCTGTAACTGGGGGGGGGGAACCATCCGGCAGGCAACTCATACTAACTCTCTACATGTAAGTGAGGAATAAGATGGTAATATGTTCAGTGACAGCTAAAGCCCCAGAAAGTGAGAGGCTTTGTTTATCTATTAGTGCGTGTGTGTGTGTACGTGTGTGTGTGTGCGTGTGCGTGCGTGCGTGTGTGTCGACCAGTGTATAAGACTTGAGCAGGGCGCAGCCCCCAGCACTGCCACAATCCGGATAATAAATATCTATAATAAATATCATTATTATTGGGCCAATCTCCCCCAATAAGGCCGCCTCAGTGAAAGATGACACCCGGGACTCCGCTGGATATTGGCAATATATCAGCATTGATTATTGAGAGCACTGACACAGAGAGCGAGGCAAAGTTAATAAAAACTAATAAAAAAGACAAGGAATACAGAAAGAACAAGGGCTTTAGATGGATCGGCCGCTTATACACCACGGGAGAGATAGGAGGGGAAGGGAGGAGGGGGAGGGGGGGATGGATGGAGGGAGGGGAGGGGAGGCAGTCGTATACATTCTCTCTCAATATAGCATGTGTGTGTGGCTGTGTGGGTGTCGCTGTCTCTTTGTGTACGTGCCGTACCGTGTGTGCGCTGCAGGACCACCGGTAGCGAGCGGCCACCAACGCCGCCACGCTCAACCTGACACCCGCCCCCCCTCCCCTGTTTACATGTTTTCACCTGATCCTGCGTGTGTTTGTCTGACGCGGACCCTGGAGGTGCGGCTCTTGCGTCCGAGGCCTCCGTCAAAACAATGCCCCCCCCACACACACACACACACACACACACACACTCGCACGCGTGCGTGTGGAAGGCACTGAATACACCGATGATGCACGGCCACATGCATCATGGACACGTTGTGTTTTGACAAATCCATGCATCATGTCGCTGCGTGGATGTGCGGGGCCATGACGTCTGGCTGTGGCGCGGACAGAGGATATGAGACCACCGGGGCTCGCTGCGGACCAGACTTGGGCTCTCTGACAGCAGGGAGAGGGGCGGCCATTGTGACAGGGCCGGCTCCCACCGCTGACACACAAAGCAAGGCTGCGGTTAGCCCCTATTGATTCCACTAACGGCGTTATTGATGAGAGAGAATTTAATTCAACCGGCTCGTTTGTCAACATGACACCGTCGTTTAACCACGACCATGGCATGGCCGCAAAGACACGCGTGGAGAGCCATGGTTGGACGTACCGACCGACACACACACACACACACACACACACACTAGTGAGACCCATCCCACGTGTGATACAGTACCGCAGACAAAACGATATCTAGTTGAGCGCCGTTACATATTTCTGTTTATTTCTGTTTCCCTAGATGGATATTTGATCATAACCCAATACTCTGCACTATATTATAGAAAATGAAAAAGAAGCATTTTGATTAGAGCCCAAATAAATATGTTATATGACCTCAGAATAAACGCACTGGTCTGTTCACTACATTTTATCAGTATTTTGTTTAATTTAATGACCTTTATATTGTAGCAGCATCCTTTCAAAAGCACAACAAAATGCTTTCAATATTTACCCTTCTTACAATGTTCTATATGCCTCAAAAACAGCGGTTAATTTACTTTGAGGAACATTACCTTGCTCAGCTTTCAGTTAAGGAAATGTACCACTGCCTTGATCTCAGACCTGTGTGAATGTGGTATTCATGGTCTACTCATGACCTGCTTAACATTACAGGACATTTGTTTGACTTTGTTGTTTGGTCCAAAAACGTCAGTTTAAAATTCTTGTAGGAACAGCTTTAAAGAATGTACCATTTGATTTGCAAGATTTTATTGAACTTATATTTTCAAAGATTTGCCACATGACTTTTACCATCAAAAGATTAACTAGAATAGAATAGAATAGAATAGAGTCCTTTATCTGATCAAGGTGCTGATGTTATAATGGATATAATGTCTACCTCTGGATTCATTATATTAATATTGTATTTATTTTTTTATAATTTCATAATTGCACAAAAAAAGTATTACCAAAGCTTAATTTTAGAACTAATAATTTGCATGTATTTTAATATCTAGCAAAAAAATATATAAACATACTGCAATGACTCATTCATATTTTAATGCAATCATTTAATTGTATCCAAATCATTATACATGTATTCCTTGGAAATAACAATGAATCTCATAATTTTCCAAAATAACTGTTAAAAAAAACTGAATATGATACACTATACAACATGTTCATGTATTGTCCAATTACATATCTCACTGTTGCATTTGTGTTGTTAATTATTATACAATAAATTAATCGTATTTAAATCAGATCCTAAAAACCTAAAAACACGTATAAGTACCCCAATTTGGTGGCAGCAATAAAACAAAGAAAACTTGATAAACTTTGTCTGTGGAATGGGTTGCTGATGTGGACAATCAGGTCCAGCAGAGCCCCTGGTGAGGATAATCCAGCGGGGTTTACTGGCTACAGTGGACCCCTGGGGCGCTTCTCTCCCTGGGCCTTGAGGGTCGCACCTGGCCTCATGGGGAGGGGAGTGGGCTCCCTGTGAGACACCATCGGACAGTTCGTAGCGGGACAGACAGATACAACAAATATGCAATGCCATTGATAGGTTTTCCATACTCAACTCAAATGTTAAAATACGTATTTAGAACGTTTTCGTAAAAATACATATGTATTTTCGGATTTTCTATGCTCATGAATTAGCAAGGATTTACAAATGGAAATAGCATTTCTGTTAATGTTCCGTATCACTTTATTTTTTATTTTTGCAACAGCTTAGGTAACGTATTGGTCGTATTTGTATCATAGCCTATTTTAATTGTTTCTGAATGCGGGTCCTGAGCTGGGTTTGTTTAGCTGGGTGTCAGTTGGAGAAAAAAGAAGAGTTGCTTGGAACTTGAGTGTGTGTGGAGGACGGGGATGCTGTAGGTGTTAGCCCCCCTCTTCGCCATCTTCCTCCTCCCCCTCCAACACCATCTTATTTTCCCCTCCTTCAATCTCACACACCCTCCCTCCATCCCTCTCTTCCACAGACGCGCACAACCACACTACATTCTACAAGAAATAATTGCTTTTGTCTGGAAGGAGTATGGGGAGGAGGGATAGGGGCACGCGCGGCTCCCTCTGTTGAGAAAAGGGGATGCGTGAAGGACAACCAGTCGCTTCTCTTCGTCCCTCCCTCTGTGCCTTTTTCTCTCGTTGGACCTGCGGAGGTCATCTGTCATACGTGAGATGGAGGGGGAGAACGGCAATAAAAACCGTTTTACAATTGCAGAGTCTTCGTCAAGAAATTGACTAATTAATGAAAATACAATGAATTTGTACAACGGCAATGATCGCAGAAATATGCTTTAACCATCACCATCACCATAACGTCCAACAAGCTTATCACAATGATGATAATAAATGAACTCATTCTTATTTGTAAATCATTGTTATTAACTTTTCATAAACATAAATGTGATCTTTAGAAAGTGATAGGCCAATAGTTGTACACCACTCAGGGATCGACATGGAATCAGAGAGAGGGAGAGAGAGGGAGAGAGGGAGAGAGGGAGAGAGAGAGAGAGAGAGAGAGAGAGAGAGAGAGAGAGAGAGAGAGAGAGAGAGAGAGAGAGAGAGAGAGAGAGAGAGGTCTTGTTCAGTGGAGCTATTGATTTGCCCGTATTGACTGTGATGTTTAGGGTATAGATTTTTCTATTTAAAAATCTATATCGACAATAATCTGGTGTGTAAGCGGGCGTTGTCGACGGACACACAAGTAATTGACAACGTGTATATTGGTTATTGGTATTGGCGTGTGGGGGGAATGAAGAGCACGGGTGCCAGTCATGTTTTAAGAAGGGAAAATGGTACCTGAAAAGGGGGACGCGGTCATGACCGAGCCCTTTTGGATCCTACATGTGAAATGGCCTATACTTGCACTTGAGGAATAACTTTATCCACGATTTCCCAGAAACACCTTGTAGGCTACAAGGTTTCTGAACGTGGTGTTCCATGTTCAGACATATATAATAATAATAATAATAATTATTATTATTATTATTATTACCTTTATTTAACCAGGTTTAAGTTAATACTAAGTCAACTGAGAACGAGTTCTATTTTTGCAGTGACAACTGAAAATAATACAATGATGATGAGTAGGCTATATGCCAATGATTACAAACGTGCAAGGCATGAATAAATATACATAATGAAAAATGGAGACATTGGATTGAAATAGTTTGGTATAACTTGATAAGTGCATATTAATTAAGGTCTATAAAAATACAATAAAATCAGATAATCTGTTTGCAGGCGTATGTATATTTCTTATGGTTTTGAATACACATGATTTGCCACGTGGAGGACATTGCCCATGAGGGTTTCAATTCTCGTGCGTGTTAGGCTACTGTTTAAATACAGTGATCAATAGGCTTATAGGACTACATGAACTTAGTTGGCCAGCTTGTAAAATAGGTGTCAGAAGATGTAACTTGTGCTCCAGGTTTTTGTGTCTGTGCAAAGTGGCATTGGCGTTCACTCCCTATTTCCTTATCTTTGTTCTGTGCAGTCAGGGAAGCAGTAATGTAATGATCACCATTCGCATCAATATGGCTGGTATTATTATAGGGGGAAAATCCAGAAATCAATACAGGATACCTTTTGCAGTGGTGATGAAAACGAGGTAGAGGGGGTGGGAGTACGAATGGAGCGAGAGAGCGAGGGAGAGGGATGAAGGGAGTGAAGGAGGGGAGGGCAGGGGGTGTGGGGGTGGGGTGGTAATGTGTGAGTAGTAGCGGGTGCTCTCTCGCTTCAATGTTGCGGCCAGCGTAGTGGCAGATCGCTAGAATCCTGGAGGGAGCCGGGTCGAATGAGCTATTGGGGTTCCCAAGTATAACGGACAAACAGACAAAAAAGACACACAGACGGATGGACGGAAAGATAGGCAAGTGTTCCGATAACACGTGAGAGATATCGGATTCAGCTTTCCTATAGGTGTTGTTTTGGCTGCTTATTTATTTATTTATTTGTTTTATTTATTTATTTATCGATTGATTGCGTTTTAATTACTGCCCTGTGACAGCGAGGGAGGAGGAGCGTCTTGGTCGAGCGCGCACGTTGTGTAGCCTATGTTTATTTATTTCTGTTGATTAGCCTAATGAAGCTATTTTACATGTGTTTGAAAACACGATTCGCTGCTCTGTGCGTGTGAATGAATGTGTGCGGAGCCTACATGCAAGAGAGAATGAGACGGAGTGTCCAGCTAAATACCAAATACCATAGATAAACCAAATATAACATATAGGCTATATCCAAATAATACTTTTTATTACACTCGCATTTGCAGTTATTTGTCTGCGCGACAATTTTGTATCTGCATTTGTTAAAGATATTAACGTGAATTATTCGTTTTCTTTCCAAGTAAATACCAAAGCTAACCCCGTGAGCCTTGCTACATTACATGGATTAGCCTAGGCTAACGACTACTCTTGCGCCTTTCGAGTAGGGCAAACATTAGCCAAGGGCCTAAAGAGGGTGATTTGATCAAGTTTATCAAACTGCAGGAATGTGAAAGAGTTAGTGATTGTCATTACAACAATAACAGCACTCTTGTGAATATAGTAAGTCTTTTTTATTACAATTCACAAAGGCTTTAATTAGACAACTTTTTTTCGAGTAAAAAGTGAGGGGTCTAGTTTCCTTTCTATCCGTCTGTGTGTTAGTCTGGACTGTGGTGTTGGCAAAAAGCTTCATGCTTGGGGGACCATCGTATGTTCTATGCATATAACAACCAAAATCAATCCGAAAAGAAACAGAATTAAAAAATGTAAAAAATAACTATTCAGCATACCCTACATGTGTATACATCAATTAGTAGCCCTAATAGCAAATGTTGCAAGTCAATACCAAATAAATTCCAAAGATTGTCTACCTGAGAAACGGACGAAGATACAGAAGAGGAGAGCTCTTATCACAATACTTCAGCTAAATTATTTGCAACAAAACCAGAAGCCGGAGGAAGATCATGTTTGTTCCCTTGCCGGTGCCATTCGTGTTTCAGAGAACTGCCCCTGATCTCAACGCCTGGCGTCTCAAGTCCCCGCTGTCTCCACGTTCAAACTCCGGTAAGACATTTTTCCTTTTTCCTGCAACTTCCTTCCGTGGTGGGTGAGACTCAGTCTCCAACAAACCCACCCCACCTTACGCTTCAACGTCGCACGCTGCTTGGTGCCTATTATGCACTTAGCGTGGAATGTTGATGGCACACACACACACACACACACACACACACACACACACACACACACACACACACACACACACACACACACACACACACACACACACACACACACACACACACACACACACACACACACACACACACGTCCAACTCCTTTTAAAACCTATACAGTCTATATCACTCACCGTTCCGACCAAAAGATACCGTGTGCATATAGGCCTACAGCAAGGTCCACAAAGATAAGGAAGATAAATTCGTTAAAAGTCAATTTGGTCTCCGTTCTCTGAATACAACATGCCCAAAATACGCAAAGTAACGATGGTCATGGTTGGTCTATCACCCACCAATATGCTCCTTCTTCTTGTACAAATTTCTCGCATCTTTCCGTCTCTATCCTTCCCCTCTCTTCCACTTGCTCTGCCTGTGTCTCAGCCTCCGTCTCCCCCGAACAATACTCTCGGCAGGCTGGGAATATTCATGCCAACTTATCGATCTCGAGGAGATCGATTCCTGGGCCGGTGGAAGCTG
>CM030178.1:6898446-6915946 GCA_017639675.1 Aplochiton taeniatus
TACACATACACACGCACAAACACCACATACACACGCACAAACACCACATACACATACACATGCACAAACACCACATACACACGCACAAACACCACATACACACGCACACAAACACCGCATACACACACACAAACACCACATACACACCCACAAACACCACATACACACCCACAAACACCACATACACACGCACAAACACCACATACACACCCACAAACACCACACACACACGCACACAAACACCACATACACACCCACAAACACCACATACACACGCACAAACACCACATACACACACACAAACACCACATCCACCACAAACACCACATACACCACAAACACCACATACACACGCACAAACACCACATACACCACAAACAACACCAACACGGAAATAGAGGCATGGTTGACCAGTGTGTCTGGTGAAATACAGTCCAGCATTAGTTCTAATCAGGGGCTGGGAGAGCAGGACACTTAATCAACCCTATCCCCCAGAGAGCACAGGGAGAGTGAGAGAGAGAGAGTGAGAGAGAGAGAGAGAGAGAGAGAGAGAGAGAGAGAGAGAGAGAGAGAGAGGGGGAATACAACACAACACACTGAATGGAATACACACATACAAACCCACCCCCCCTGGTCATTTGTTTGTCTCCCCCCCTCTGGTTGTCTCTCTCTCTCCTTCTCTCTTCCTGACGTACATATTGACCTCCGCATCAGGAGCTAAGGCTTCCCGTGGTGCAAAAAGATTATGTGTGCGCGCGCGCGTGTGTGTGTGTGTGTGTGCGTGTGCAAGCGCGCGTGTGCACGCGCGCGTGTGTGTGTGTCGTTTCTGTCGTGTGCCGTGAGCGTCCGCGTGCAGTCGGCACCGGTCAGCCCGGGAGTGGAGTGGAGCGCGCCGCGTGAGGCCAATCTCCACCAATCACAGCCGGCAGCCACAACAAGCCGCCGGAGCCCGGCCGATCGGTGCCGGAGCCCTGATTAGTTGATTGAGGCTGCTTTCAAGACGCCTCCATATTTCCCTCGTCAAGTCCGCCGTCCACAGTAGCCGGTCGTTCTCCCCCTGCAGATGTATGACTGTGGCGCCCACTCTATGTCCCCCGGGAAGACTGTAGGTCCTGCAAAGGCAACAACAACAATATGTCCCACCTCCCTTGCCGTCCCTCTCTCCCCTCTCCCCTCTAAACCCCTCCTCCCTCTCCTCCGCTATCTTTGCGGTTGTTGATTGCCGGCAGCTTTTCACCCCTTGGCCCCTGCTCATGTGCCGGTACATTTAGATAATAAAAAAGGCCAATAAACTCCGGAGGTTTGATTGGGTGACCTAAATCAGGGGTCCCTCTCTCTCCATTTCATTTAGCTGATCAGATTTATGATAATAAAGGGGTCCTATTAACCCCTCGGGCCCCGGACCGTGTCCTTCAGCCCTTCACCAATGTGAGTGGGGCTTTCCGTGCCACGGCGCGAGGACTGCCGTGTGTGTGTGTGTCCGTGTGTGTGTCCATGTGTGTGTGTGTGTTTGTGTGTGTCCGTGTGTGTGTCCGTGTGTGTGTCCATGTGTGTGTGTGTGTGTTTGTGAGTGTCCGTGTGTGTGTCCGTGTGTGTGTGTGTTTGTGTGTGCTATGTGTGTGAATGCGATAAGCATGTCTGCCTGTACCGATCTCGGTCGTGCACACACACACACACACACACACACACACACACACACACACACACACACAAAGAAGAAGAAAACACGCTCTTCAGCAGACGAGCCGCTCGGAAGAGAAAAAAGTGGAATGCATGTTTAATCTCCTCTTCTTTCTTCGTTGCGTTCCCCCCCTTTTTGTTGATCCCCTCCATCCTTCCTGCTCTCCATGCTCCTCGGGGCTGCCTTCTGAAATTAATCTGTTGTACTCTTAGCTCACCTCGCCTCCCTCCCTCCCTCCCTCCCTCCCTCCCTCCCTCCCTATCTCCCTCCCTCCCCTGTGCAATCTCTCTCTCTCTCTCTCTCTCTCTCTCTCTCTCTCTCGACACCACTGCTCTCTTCAACGGCCCTCTCCGCAATCTTTTTTCCTGCGTTCTCTTTTTTCCCCCCTCTCTGTTCGGATGTTTGACAGAAATGAATGCGGCCCTGTAGCATTTCAAAAACAAATGGATCACATACAATGCGGTAACCTGGAGAGAAAAAAATGAATGAAAACAATTTGGAATCTGTGTAGAATATCAAGTTAGTAACGCCCTCTCCCTCGGTATATAAACAAATTCATTTAATTTTATTCGCATTTCCTGATATCACTAGGTACGTTTTATTGGTAAATATATCAAATAATTTCCGGGTGTATTAAGTCATATTAAACCAGCTCGCCCTCTTTGAATCAGGCAGTCGTTACTGCGTCCTCCTTCACCGTGTGCTCTTTCATTGGAGGCCTTCGGTTAGGGTAGTGGGGGGTGGGGGGGGGGGGGCTCCTGTCCTTGTACAAGGGCTGCACCCCTCGGCCCCTTTGTCTGCCTGCAAAGAGAGGCGAGGGAGGAGGCGTACCGTGCAGGGGGGGGGGGGGGGCAACGGAGGGGCTGACTAAGTGACCTCTCTCTCCCCTTTCCTTTGACGGCGCCATGTTCCGTCCGTTTTGTTGCCCATGTCCCTCGCCCTCCTTCTCCTTTCAGCTTTCGTTCCCCTGTTTTTCAGGCTGGCCGAGCTGCCATGGTTGTTGGCCTCTACTCCTTTCTCCCTCCTCCTCTCCAGCTAACCCCCCCCACACACACACACACACACACTTCCCCTCTCTCTTCCTCCTCTCTCTCTCCTCCCCTCCCTGTCCCTCTTTCCTTCTCACTCCATGGTCACAGTGGTTGGCAAAGTGTCTGTCGGACACATTAAGGCCCATAAAAGCCTGTTCCAGGGCCGCACTCTTAACCGCCAGTCAGAGGCAGTGTATAAAAGTGACTTTAAATGAGTCTGTGATTACCCTGGAACACGCAGGGACACTCAAGTGGTCAGGGGACACGGATGGAGGGAGAGGGAGCGAAGGAGAGAGGGAGGGAAGGAGAGAGGGAGAGAGGGACAGAGAATGAAGACAGTATTCAGACAGAAAAATATTTCCTTCCCCCTTTCAGGTGGACAAGTGACCAGAGCTGAGCAAATATGAGCCGCCTTCCACCCCCCCCCCCCCCCGTCCCCCTCCACCTCACATGACTCGCTGGCTCCGCCTCTCCCTGTCAGCTCCCCTCCTAATTGGCCACATGCTGCCTTGAGTGACAGGTGTAATCATCAGTCAAATTGTGATCGAGAGAGAAGGGTGGAGGCACAAGGAGGTGGACATGAGGGTGGGGGGGTGGGTGGGGGGGGGGGTGGGGGGGGACAGAGAGAGAGACAGAGAGAGAGAGAGAGAAAGAGAGAGAAAGAGAGAGAGAGAGACGGAGAGAGAAATGGGGGGACAGAGCGAGGAGAGGAAGTGCTTTGATCAGATGGAAAGAGGGGGTGACCAGAGGAACAGATCGAGCTACATGGAAGCCTGCTGTCCACACACCTGCTGCTTTAGCCCACTGTCTGGGCACACACACACACAGACACACAGACACACATTGTGATCAGACACCAGTGAATGCCGGAAAGAACAGGCTCTTTTTCTTAAATCCCCGGTATAACCTTTTAGCATCAGTTTCTCCCCCCAAAAAACACTAAAACTAGCACACACGTCTCACGCCATTTTGTGACCTCCCTCAATGCAACCGCGCTGCTAGTAGACGCTGATGAACGATCCAAACCGTCTCCTCACGTTACACTGAAAACGACTGAGACGTCGTGAGCTGGGGTGGAGCGTGTACCCGGCGCAGTTCCAGCCAGGGCAGATGTGGAGCGGGGCGTCTGCGTCCAACGAGGCTCTCCGTAATTAGGCCCGGCGATGAAGCCCTTTGATTCTCCTGCTGTTGCGCTCCACTCATTAGCGACTAGCTGGCTAGCGCGGCGGCGGCCGCTGGCTAGTCACATCCTATTAGGCGGCTGAACGTGCACCCTGAATCGGGAGCGGGAGATTAAGGGGAGCCGAAGCTGTGCACGAACACACTCAAAACACACACACGCGCACACGCGCACACCAACACACGCACACACACGCACACGCACACACACACACAACACACACACGCACACCAACACACACACACACACACACATCCACTCACACACACACACACACACACACACACAAAGCACACACACAAACACAGGCACACCTAAATAATGAGGTTGGGATATTTTACCTTTTTTGTTTTTTTGAAGAACATTTCTTCTTTTTTGGGCGAGGAGGGGGTGCAGGGGTCTGAATCATCTAATCTTAAATAGAGTCCATAGAACCCTTTTGGATGTGAGGTCGATTCTAACGCTCTACCAGCACAAGTGCCTCAGTTCTTTTCTCTTTGGCGTGATGGAGTGATTATTGAGGAGATATGTTTGGCGTGGGTTGATGAAGTCTGCCTTTGTCTGTCTGCGTTGCCCTGTCGCAGCCGGGACACTGCTTATAGCAAAATCAATACACAGAGTAGGAGAGGGAGAGAGATAGAGGGGGAGGCGGGGTGGGTGAGCGAGGTAGAGGAGGCAGGAGGAGGGAGGTAGAGGGACTGTTCAAAGGCAACAGAACAGAGCACATCGTTCTAGGGGAGAAGCCATAGCTCATCCATATTGCAGCTCAATTTTGCAGGTGAATGTGTTGGCTGTGTGTGTGTGTGTGTGTGTGTGTGTGTCTGTCCGTGGGTGTGTGGGTGTGTTGTATCCGTGTGTGTGTGTGTGTGTGTGTGTGTGTGTGTGTGTGTGTGTGTGGATTACCATATGTATGTATGTATGTAGTGTGTGTATGTTTAACCTGGCAGCGTGGCCTTGACCGCAGGGCCTCCACTTGGTGTGTATGTACGCAGGGCCTCCACTTGGTGTGTATGTACGCAGGGCCTCCACTTGGTGTGTATGTACGCAGGGCAAGACGGAACCCACTCTCTGTGTGTGACAATCGCCCGGGTGTGTATGTATGAGCTCGCCTCGTCTCCCCCCCGCTCCCCCGTGGAAACCTGTGTGTGAGGAGGAAGGAGTGTTGGGGGAGTGTGGGGTGGGGGGGTGGGGTGTGTGGGGGGGTGGGGTTGAGGGGGGGGGGGGGGGCTCTGTGTGTGTGGGGTAGGGGCGAGGAAGACGGTGAGAGAGGCACAGCTGGGGAATGAGAAATGCACCCCCACCACCACCTTACACTCACACATACGGTACACACCCCCGCGGCGCACACACACACGCATTCCCGATCCCCATCTCTTTATCCTCCCTTCAGGAAAGAAGGAGAGAGAGGGGGATGAAGGGGAGAAGCAGGGGGATAGGGAGCTATGGAGAGGGGGACAGATAGCGGCATTAAAATTCATGACTTTTTTTTTATTTTCCTTGCTGAAAATCAATAGTGTTTACTATGAATGAGGAGAACAGTGGACAACAGTGGTGCCTGAGAGGGAGACGGGAGGAGGAGGAGGGAGGGAGGGAGGGAGGGAGGGAGGGAGGGAGGGAGGGAGAGAAGAGGGAGTAATACACGGAGGAGGGGTGACTTTATTGCTCTAGGCAGAGGGACCAGAGGCCAAGGTTAAAGACTGGTGGGGGCAGGGAGGAAGGGAGGGAGGAGGAGGAAAGCAACTTAAGCCATGAGAAATAGCAGGGATGCAGCAGGAAGATAGCCACGGATATAGTTGGGCCATCTATAGCGCGCGCACACACACGCACGAACACAGGCACAGACACTTGTAAAGATTTCAATACTCTCTTCCCTGTGTGCGTTTGCGTGTGTGTGTGTGTTTTGCGTTAATTGCCGGCGTGTTGACATAGCTGATGTTGTCAGACCAGCATACACACTGAGCTGTGTTCAGCAACACTGACCAGAAGCTCTGTGTTCAGTAGTTACAGAGGCTGGCGCTCAGCTGTGTGTTCAGTCGTTACAGAGGCTGGCGTTCAGCTCTGCATGTTCAGCCATTACAGAGGCTGGCGTTCAGCTGTGTGTTCAGTCGTTACAGAGGCTGGCGTTCAGCTGTGCCTGTTCAGTCGTTACAGAGGCTGGCGTTCAGCTGTGCGTGTTCAGTCGTTACAGAGGCTGGCGTTCAGCTGTGTGTTCAGTCGTTACAGAGGCTGGCGTTCAGCTGTGTGTTCAGTCGTTACAGAGGCTGGTGTTCAGCTCTGCGTGTTCAGTCGTTACAGAGGCTGGCGTTCAGCTCTGTGTTCAGTCGTTACATAGGCTGGCGTTCAGCTCTGCGTGTTCAGTCGTTACAGAGGCTGGCGTTCAGCTCTGTGTTCAGTCGTTACATAGGCTGGCGTTCAGCTCTGCGTGTTCAGTCGTTACATAGGCTGGCGTTCAGCTCTGCTTGTTCAGTCGTTACAGAGGCTGGCGTTCAGCTCTGCGTGTTCAGTCGTTACAGAGGCTGGCGTTCAGCTCTGCTTGCAGGTGTTTTGACAGAGCTCCGGCCTGGATAGGGCGAGTCGTTTACCGTTGACTTCCTCTGAACCACAAAGTCAAGGAGGCTTGGGACTGCTGCCCGCGGTGCTCGGTGTTGACACTGAAGTATCGGGAGGGTTTGTTTTGAAGGTGTGTGCATACCCAAGTGTGCCTGTGCATGTGTTTGTCTGTGTGTGTGTGTGTGTGTGTGTGTGTGTGTGTGTGTGTGTGTGTGTGTGTGTGTGTGTGTGCGTGCGTGCGTGCATTTTAGCAACAGTTCGTTGTGCACGAATCCATCCATCGGGTGATTTATGTGAGCATCATGTACAAGCACGCACTTCAGTTGCAACCATGTCCATATGTGCATATGCCGTGTCCCGATGTGGTGTGTGTGTGTCTTTGTGTGTGTGTGTGTGTGTTTGTGTGTGCACAAGAGCGTGCACGTACATGCGCGTGCCGCGTAGCGAGGTGATATATATATATGTATATATATATATATATATATATTCAGGCAGCTCATGCATTATGGAGAGTGCAGGTGAGAGCGTCTGAATGTGAACTGCTGGCATGTGGAGAGTTCAGGGCCAATCTCACTCTGCCTTTTGTATTAGCATAGATCTCCATTTCAAATCGGCCTGTCCAAGACCAGCGCCATGTTTTATTCAGGCCCAGATATTGATCACACATTACGCATGCATTCCAAATCTATATGCCGCACCATATCCAGGTGTTTGATATGTATATAATATTGCATGGCGAATATGTTGCATATCAATTCCAGGTGCTTTGGTATGTATATGTTTGCTTGACGCCGCATTGCAATACTGATGCAAATACCTTTGTTTTCTAAACCCGGATGGAGTTGTGTCATATGCTAATTCCATCCGGGAATTCCTGGATCATTTCGGGGGGCCTGCTGAGTTGTTTGTAAAGGGAAAGGCCTCGATGTAGGAGTGGAGCTCCAATTGGTGCCGGGTTGTGAGTCGGGGGCCACCATGTCATTCCCCCCCCCCTCCCCTCCCTGCACGCCTGCTGTCATGCTGAACCCTCCCCGTTCTCCAAGCTCTTGCCATACGCCGCGTAAACCCAGCTCCCATGCTCCCCTTTGAAACCTGGGTGGGTTTCTTTACCACCATATTCTCTGTTTGTCTGGTGCGCGTTTGAAGATGGCCCCGGCCTCTCTCTCTCTCTCTCTCTCTCTCTCTCTCTCTCTCTCTCTCTCTCTCTCTCTCTCTCTCTCTCTCTCTCTCTCTCTCTCTCTCTCTCTCTCTCTCTCTCTCTCTCTCTCTCTCTGACGACAGATTTTCTTTTTACTATCGTCCTGTGAGGGCGCCGCACTAAATCTCCCCGTCTCCAAGCCGCGGGGAGGAGGAGACTAGAGGTCAGAGAATATGGGGGACGAGGACAAAGCAGGCGTCCCCCCCGTGCTTTGAACCCTTCTCCCTGGGAAGGCCTTTGTGTTGGAACGGACAGGTGAGGGCCAAGGCAGGTCGGAGAAACTGTCCCACACTTTTACTCGGTGACCCCCCCCCCCCCCCCCGTCTGGATCCTTTCTCTCCACGTCCTCTCCAAGTCTTTTGGTCTTCTCTCTTTTCCTCTCCATCTTTCCTGTCTCTCTCCCTCTCCCTCCCTCTCCTCTCCTCGCTCTGTCCCCCATTTCTCTCTCTCTGTCTCTCCTCTCTCTCTCTCTCTCTCCCTCCCTCTCTCTGCGGTTCCCTTAGCGACCGTTTCCAAGGTGCCTATTCCTGAGGGCTGGGGGGAGGGGCTCAGTGATGTCATGCATGCATAACTCTACACCTGTAAACCACGCCGCCCTCTTCCCCTCCCTCTCTCTTTCCCTCTTCCCTCCCTCTCTCTTTCCCTCTTCCCCTCCCTCTCTCTCTCCCTCTTCCCTCCCTCTCTCTCTCCCTCTTCCCCTCCCTCTCTCTCTCCCTCTTCCCCTCCCTCTCTCTCTCCCTCTTCCCTCCCTCTCTCTCTCCCTCTTCCCTTCCCTCTCTCTTTCCTATGGCTTCTGCCCGTTTCTCTTGAATCCTTTCTTTTGCCCTTTCACTCGTGTCCTGCCCTTCTGTCTTCTCCTCCTCTCCCTTTCAAACGCTCCCTTCTCTTTCTTTTCCTCTACCCTTCACCTGTCCCTCCCGCGGTCTCTCTCCGTCCAGGTTTTTACTGTACATTTATCACTCCTTCAATTTACGCCCCCCCCCCCCCCCCCCCCCCCCCCTATATTTCCTCAACGGAGGGAAATTGAAGTATTTTATAAACACCTTACATTTGTCTGCAAATGCGATGTCCCTGTGTGTTTACGAGTGGACCGGGAGTAATTGTACAAAGCGGGCCTGTCTTCCCAGTGGCAGTGAGGAGACAGACAGCTGAGATGCCCTCTACCCACGGTGTACATAACTCTCTACATCTGCTCCATGTTTAAAAGGTCATTTGTCAAACCTGACATTTTCTGCCCTTACCAAAGGTTCCCTCAATATCCATCCCCTCTCCACTATGGTGGTGTCCTGGCTGCCAGTGCGTAGGCTAACCTACAATAGCGGGATTGTTAAAAATCAAAGGATGAGAGTAGACCTGCCTCTAATCTTGTTTAAAGCAATAAACTCAGACTACCACGATTTGTTTGTTTGTGCGTGCGTGCGTGCGGGGCTAAGTGCGCGTGTGTGCGCCCGTGCGTGTGTGTGTGTCTTTGTGACCATGACTGAAGTGGGTCTGGGTTGCCTGGCGATGGGGCCATGGGTTGAGAGAAATGCGAGCCCATTAAGTGTGTATTAGCATTAAGTGCTAATTCCTGGAACCCCCATATGAGCTGGGCTCAGTTTTACAGACTGTTGAAAATGCACTGGGAGTGGGTGTGTGTGTGTGTTTGTGTACAAGTCCCAACTTTCTATAACAGAAACAGTCATACACGTGGCACTACAGAGAGTGATGGGGAAGGGTTTGTTTGTGTGTGTGTGTGTGTGTGTGTGTGTGTGTGTGTGTGTGTGTGTGTGTGAGGTACAAGGATGTTTTGACTGAGCCCAGGATGTGTCTCCTCTGTTTCCCTCTGTTCTCCTTTTGTTCCTCTACCGTTCCTCCATTTTGTATTTGGTCATGGAACATGGGACAAAAAGAGGCCTCCCAGCATGCCCCCCCTGCCCCCTGCCCCCTGTCAGGTTCAAAGCCCCCGCTCTACCTCGCTCCCTTTTTCTCTCTCTCTCTCTCTCTTGCCCCCTCTCTTACTGTTTTGCTGTCTTCTTTTTCTACCGCCCCCCCTCTCTTTCACCCAACCCCCTACCTCCTACCCCCCCCCCCCTACCCCCCCCACTACCACAACCACCCTTTGAATCGCTGTACTTCACTTTGTCTTCCGACATCAGGGCAGTGGTTTGTGTCGAGGGGAGGGGAGGGCGTCTGGCGCGCTGGTTGTATTAACTCTGTGGTCTCGCTGACAAATCAATGATAAAGACTAATGACGTCAAGAGTAATGGGCCTACTTGGGATTTCATTGACCCGCTCTCTGTTTAACTCGCTCTCTCTCCATCTCTCTCTCTCTCTCTCTCCATCTCTCTCTCTCTCTCTCTCTATGTCTGTCTCTCTCTCTCTCTCTCTCTCTCTCTCTCTCTCTCTCTCTCTCTCTCTCTCTCTCCATCTCTCTCTCTCTCTCTCTCTCTCTCTCTCTCTCTCTCTCTCTCTCTCTCTCTCTCTCTCTCTCTCTCTCTCTCCATCTCTCTCTCTCTCTCTCTCTCTCTCTCTCTCTCTCTCTCTCTCTCTCTCTCTCTCTCTCTGTTTCTTTCCGTTTCTGTTGTCCCGTTGTTTGTCTACCTCGGCCCATCAGTCTGTCTATCTTTTTTTCTTTCTGTCTCCCTCTCTTTCTCTCTCCTCTCCCTCTCTCTCTCTCTATTGATCCAGTCATAGTTTTCTCAGTCTTCACAGTGCTGGCCCCACTCTAATCAATACAGATAATTGTCTGCTCTCTCCCGATGCCAAACATAGTCTCCCCCCTCCTCCTCCCTCCCCCACCCTCCCTCCTTCCCTTTTTATCAATGAACCCCAGTCTTCCCTCGTCACCTAAGGCCCCCCCCCCCACACACACACACACACACACTCCCGCCCCCACCACCACGCCCCCAGACGGGGATTCCCCTCCCTTAATGACGACATAGATAACCTGCTTTCTTTACCGATTTTCTGCCCCCCTTGCTTTCCTCCCTGCCTCCCTTACATCCCCCCTCTCCCCC
The DNA here is from genome assembly GCA_017639675.1 of Aplochiton taeniatus. Classification (NCBI taxonomy): domain Eukaryota; kingdom Metazoa; phylum Chordata; class Actinopteri; order Galaxiiformes; family Galaxiidae; genus Aplochiton; species Aplochiton taeniatus. The sequence continues at coordinate 6,909,086 of CM030178.1, forward strand.
GCTCTCCTCCCCTCGTTCATCGACTACCGTGAGAGTCGGGGCCCAGTTAGATGTAAACACGCTCTGCGCTGATGTCGGGCTTTAGCTGGCGTTCGACCGCAGCCACCGAGCTAAGTCAGGCCGGGCCGACGGACTTCTGTTCTCAGCGGAGGAAAGAGGGGTTTATCGCGTGGCGCTGTCGAACCCCGGACCACCCCTTTACCCCCAGACCAAACCAGCCCACTCATTAGCAGTACACCCCAGCCCAGCACAGCCTAGTCGACCCAAGCTTAACCCAGCCCAGCACAGCCTAGTCTACCCCAGCCCAGAACACCCCACCCCCCAAAAGAACACCCAAGGCAGGCTGTGGTGCCTCCATTTCCTTCCTTTAGAACACCCAGTAGGACTCACTACACTACTATTACTGCCACTACTACTATACTATTACTAATACCGCCACTACCACTACTACTACTACTACTACCACTACTACTACTACTACTACTAGTACTACTACCACTACTACTACTACTACTACTACTATACTATTACTAATACTAACACTATTACTGCCACTACTACTATACTATTACTACTACTATACTATTACTAATACTACTATACTATTACTAATACTATAACTACTACTACCGCTACTACTGCCACAACTACTATACTATTACTAATACCGCCACTACCACTACTACTACTACTACTAGTACTACTACTACTATACTATTACTAATACTGATACTATTACTGCCACTACTACTATACTATTACTAATACTATAACTACTACTACCGCTACTACTGCCACAACTACTATACTATTACTAATACCGCCACTACTACTACCGCTACTACTACTACCACTACTACTACTAATACTAATGCTATTACTGCTACTACTACTGCTAATACTACTACTACTACTACTACTACTAATACTATTACTACTACCACTACTACTACTAATACTAATACTATTACTGCTACTACTACTGCTAATACTACTACTACTACTACTATTACTACTACTACTACCGCTACTACTACTACTACTACTACTACTATTATATTATTACTACTATACCATTACTACTAATACTATACTATTACTAATTCTATTTCTACTACTACTACTACTATACTATTACTAATACTATTACTACTACTACTACTATATTATTACTAATACTACTACTACTACTACTTCTACTTCTACAACTGCTATACTATTACTAATACTAATACTATTACTACTACTATATTTTTACTAATACTGCTACTGCTACTACTACTACTGTTATACTATTACTATTACTAATACTACTACTACTACCGCTACTACTACTACTACTACTAGCTGTATTACTTTATTGGTCGGACTAACTACAACACTATTACTAGTAGCTGTATTGATGTAAAGGTAAGAATAACTACACCATCAGTGCTAGCTGTATTGCTTTAAAGTTAGACTAATTACACTATTACTAGTAGCTCTATTACTTATCCGAATAACTACACCACCACTACTACTACTTGTAACTGTATTCCTTTAGAGGTTGGACTAACTACACGAATACTACTGCCTGTAAAGGTAAAGGTAAACTAACTGCACTAAAGTATTCTGATGGCCCAGTCCCCAGCCTTTAAGAAACCATGGCGTTTGTGTAACTCACAGAGATCTCATAATCCCCCAGGGTTATTAATGAGAAAGGTGTCACCCCTCTGAGGGCTGATGGGGGAGAGCATGATTATTCTCTGATTATAGATTTTATTGAGGATGAATGTTCAGAGGTGAGTTTGATGTGGTCTATCTGTGCTCGTGAGCCGAAACTCAGGGACCCTGTAGCAACGGCGATGAAATCCAAATCCCCATTTGGACTCTGTTGCAGAATACATACATTTTCCCTACACGCCCTGTTCAGTGTGTTTAATAATACATCCAGCCTGCCAGCCAGGTTACAAAGTAACAGTGTGTATGTGTGTGTGTGTGTGTGTGTGTGTGTGTGTGTGTGTGTGTGTGTGTATGTGAGGTGGGGCGGTTGCATTTTCCAGGTAGAAGTCTGTCTGTATGTTTATGTATGTGTTTGCTGGTGTGTGTGTGTGTGGTTGTGTGTGTGTGTGCGTGCGTGCGTGTGTGTGCGCGTGCGTGTGTGGGTGTGTGTGAGCTATGTATATATTCATCTGGGTGTCCTCGCAACCCAGGCCTCTGATGAGTCCTCTCTATCACAGAGCTGGATCTCCAGCCCCTCGCACACGGCCCCCAGCCCACAGCTCCGGCAGCTCCCGTCGGCCACAGTCAGGCTCTCTCATCACGCCGCTCCTCTGCTCCCATCCACAGGCACAGGGAATCGATGAATATTTGAATGTGAAGGGAAAATAGTATTTGTCCCGTTCATCAATAAATGTATGGGGAATGTGTCCACGAGCCGGTGAGTGAGAAGCTGGAGGCCGTAGGCTCAGCTTTCCACTTGTGTGTGTGTGTGTGTTGGGTGTGTTTGGGTGTGTATGTGTGTGTGAGTGATCAGCCTGAGCAGGGCTTAGCCAGGCCAGCAGCAGGGGTGAGGAGGGAGAAATGCTCAGGGGGGTGGGGTGGGGTGGGGGGAGTGGACGGGGGTGACAGCAGGGATGCCTCCCCCCTTGGGAATTGAACCCGCAACCCCTTCACCCTCTCAGCCCTCTGGTCATGGACTTGAACCCCGTGGCCCCTGACGGACAATCTGTTCCGCTCCTCTGCAAAACGGCGGCGCTGTGCATGCCGTTAACGGATAATCTCCGTCTTTTTGTGTGTGTGTGTGTGTGTGTGTGTGTGTGTGTGTGTGTGTGTGTGTGTGTGTGTGTGTGTGTGTGTGTGAGTGAGTGAATTGGTCAAGTGTTTGAACAGTTGGCTGAGACCATTTAAGCCCTTATCCCATCCATACGAAGCCTAGAACGGAGGAGGGGAAGAAAATAAAATGACTTGAATAGATGGAGTTGATTTTCCGACCCCTTTCTTCCGGGGGAGCGCTGAAGGGACACAAGCCTTCCGTTGCCCTATGCCGCTCTTTAGGGGGGGGGAACCACTGACTGCAGTACTGAAGCGGCTCCACCAGGGGATTGGGAATGAATCCTGCTTCCTCCATGGAGCGCCTCCGAGGCGCCCCCCAACCCCAGGCCCGTCAGCGCTCCGCTACCGGGGGCCGGCTGGCCAGGGAGGGGGAGCTGCAGCGTTTATGCATGCTCGGAACCACTCATTCTTCACCTGTCAACAAAGAATCATGCCTCCCCCCGGTTTTATTTTTAATAAGGTGCGCGGACGGGAGAAGAGAGAGGAGGAGGAGAGTTGGGGTGAACGCCAAGCTGTTAGGAGAGATATGGAGAGAGGAAGAAGGCAAAAAGAGGAAGCGTCTTGATATATTCTTCAGGACGATTTTTATACACCCACTCCCCCCCTGCCTTGTTTGTGTTTGTGGGCTTTTAGCTTATCAGATAGAGCCTCCATTCTGGGGCTTCAGTCAGGAGAGGAAGCCAGATGCTTCTCTTCATATTCTCTCTCTCTCTCTCTCTCTCTCTCTTTCTCTCTCTCTCTCTCTCTCTCTCTCTCTCTCTCTCTCTCTCTCTCTCTCTCTCTCTCTCTCTCTCTCTCTCTCTCTCTCTCTGTCTCTCTCTCGCTCTCTTCTTCTCTCTCTATTTATCTCTCTTTCTCTCTTAACCTTTGTGGAGAAGAACCTTGCATTTGAATTTCAGAGCAAGGGAGTGAGAGAAAGGAGGGGTAGAAGGGTTGAAGAGAGGCAGAGGGAGGGAGGAGGAGGAGGAAGGGGGGGGGGGCGAGTTGAAAGCTGCGGTCGTTGCGAAAGGGCCGGCTCTGTGCGTCCCCCGGCCTCCCCCCTCAAAGGGGCCCCGATCGATACAAACTCGGAGCAATAAAGCTTTCCCCCTGTCATCTCTGCAGAATACAAAGCAGAGTAGAGAGAGGAAGCGGGAGAGGGAGAGAGAGAGAGAGAGAGAGAGAGAGAGAGAGAGCGAGAGAGAGAGAGAGAGAGAGAGAGAGAGAGAGAGAGAGAGAGAGAGAGAGAGAGAGAGAGAGAGAGAGAGAGAGAGGGAGAGAGGGGTGAAAAGCTGTTCCGCTAGCCAGACCAATTTCCTAACCCCCCTCTCCTCCCCCCTCCCTCCCCTTTCCCCCCTCCCAGCACACCATCACCACCAAACCCCCTCCCTTCCTCCCTCCCTCCCTCCCTGTCTCTCTTCATTCTTCCTATCTGTCCATCGCTCCGGCTTCCCTTCTCCCAAATGCGCCGTGTGTCCCCTGTGCTTTGACTGCATGAGTCTGAGATCTTTCCATAATGAATGGTCCATAAATAAGGCATACAACAAGTCTCATTGTTTCTACAACTATCAACGCCAGAGAAAAGAGGGGAGGAGTGAAATGAAAGGAAGAGCAGGGGGGGGGAAGAAATCGCAAAAAGAAGTGAAACGTCAGGAGAATAGGATGGATGAAAAGAAGAGGGGCAGGCGGAGACAGATAGCAATAGCATAGGATAAAGGAAAGAGAGAGATAGACAGGGATAACCGGAGAAAGGGAGAGGGCAGAGAAGAGGGGGGATTACACCCGTAGAAAGATGGATGACATGAACGAGGGAGAGGGGAACAAGGAATATTGATGAGGAAAACAGGGAGGAAAAGGGAACATTTGTAGAGGGAAAAAAAGAAAGATTGAAAAAAAGAAGGAGCGTGGAGGAGACGGGGGGAGAGCCAGGGAGGTCACGGGGTCAAACGCCAATCCCGTGAACGGCGAGCCAATTACTGTAATTGTAATCTAGATTCAGAGAACATTGCCACAGCAGTGACAAACACACACGCACACACACTGGAACTCATAGGCATGCAGACAAAAGACAGAGTGCATGTGTGTTTGTGTGTGTGTGTGGGTGTGTGTGTGCTTGTTTGTTTGTGACTCTTGCTGTGTTGATGTTGTCTGAGGAACTGCAGGAGTGCATGCATTGTGTGTGTGTGTGTGTGTGTGTGCGCGCGCCTTTAGTGCATTCTCCTCTTCACCATTCTTCTCTGTTGAAAGGCTGTGCAGGAGTCAGCCTGCCAATCACCCATTGTGCTCTTGTCAATTTAATAACATTTCTGAATGCTGACCTCTACAACTTATATCCCTGCATGTTTGTGTGTGTGTGTGCGCGTGTGTGTGTGTGTGTGTGTGTGTGTGTGTGTGTGTGTGTGTGTGTGTGTGTGTGTGCACTAATGTATTTGTATGAATCGCTGTCTGTACGTCTTTCAACTACGCCCACCCCTTATCTCTATCTTTCCTTCTTTCTTATCTTCCCTCTCTCTCTCTCTCTCTCTCTCTCTCTCTCTCTCTCTCTCTCCCTCTCTCTCTCTCTCTCTCTCTCTCTCTCACACGTCTCTTCTTCTCTAATTCTCTCCATTAATGTCCCCTCCCCCTGTGTATCCTTGCAGTCTTTCGTTGGTGTCCCAGCGTCTGCTGTCCCCCCTGTCCTCCATACCGCTGCTCTTTCCACAGAGCCTCCGCCCCCTTTCTGTCGTTGTCGCTCATCGTCACCCTCTTTCATTTCCCCCTTCACTCCATCATCTCGCGGAGATGTCTTTCGGGTTCTCTCTTCCTCCCAACCTCATCCCTCCATCCCCTCCTTTCCGTCTGGCCGTGTTCTCACCGGCCTTGCCGGCTCCTCTTCAGCTCATTCTGTCTTTGCTGCCCCCGCTCCTCCTCCTCCTCCTCCTCCTCCTCCTCTCTTCCCGTGCTCTTTTCTTCTCATCTCTGCCTCATCTCTCTTTCTTTATCATCATAGGCTCATTTAGCCGACCCTTCTCCTTTCTTCACCTTCTCTCCTCCCTTCATCCCTCTCTCCCTTCCCCGGGGAGGTCAGTAATAATGGTAGTGATGGAGTGAGAGAGGGAGGTGCGATTATTGTCTTGTCGGGAGTCAGAGGAATCGATCGGCCCAGAAATATGAGGCGCGAGAAAGAGCCGTTGTGTCAGATACAATAACCACCCGCTCCCGGGGGCACACACACACACACACACACACACACACACACACACACACACACACACACACACACATGCACACACACACGCACACACACCCTTATTCATACACCGCCGCAAAGACACACGCTCATTTAAAAAACACACACTCACAGGATCCCTCGGTTTCATTAAGGCAACACACATACACACTCCAGTTTCCTTTCAGACAGAGTAGCCAGTCAGTCAAATCACATATGGGCTTTGATATGAGCTGGACTTTGAAGAGCCATGCACACGCACATTTTATTGGCAGGTTTTTCTATACACACATGAAAGCCGTGATGATAAAATTGCACACACCTTTTACTCACGCATCTATAAACAGAAGTAAACACACACACTCACACACACACACACACACACACACACACACACACACACACACACACACACACACACACACACAAACTCTCTCTCTCTCTCTCACACACACACACACACACACACACACACACTCACGCACTTAGACCTTTCACTGCTGTTGCCTGGCAACGTGTCCAAGTGTCCAATCACAGTGCAGAACAGTGTCCAGTGATGTCACAGCTGCTGCTGACCAGCAGATCTGAAAGAGAGAGAGAGAGAGAGAGAGAGAGAGAGAGAGAGAGAGAGAGAGAGAGAGAGAGGGCGAGAGAAAACTGTTGAGCAAGAAAGTAAAAATTAGAGGAGGTGTGCCAGATGAAAGGCCCAGGAGGTTGAGGGGGGGTGTGCGGGGAGAGAGAAGGAGAAACCCTGGAGGGGAGAGACAGGCCACATAGCCGATGGACACAGCAGAAAGCAGGGGACAGAAGACAGGAAAACACTGACCCGGTGCAATATCACTCAATACACACACAGGTCA
>CM030178.1:6920946-6943446 GCA_017639675.1 Aplochiton taeniatus
GACGTCAGCCTTCCAGTATTGGGTTAATTTACTGGATATTTCCTTCAGTCCAACGTGTTTTTTGCAAACTCAAATGGATATTGATCAGAAACCACCAAGTGATCTAGAAAGCACAAAAGAGTTTGCACTTAAAACAAAACTTACACAGTACAACAACAAAAAAGCCTTCAAAAGTGTAATGTGTCATTGCATATTGAAAACACACTCAGAGAGGCATAAGGGGGTTTGCATATGACGAGGTGTATTTCAAGCATTGATATGGTGCTATCATCAAGCTATGGAGTGTGAGGAGCGATACCATTTGTAATGCACCTGAAGGGTTATTGTGTGAACCTACGTAATCCCTGGCAGGACCAAAAGACAGGGGGTTATCGAGGCGAGGTGGGGTTGGGGGTGGGGGGGTGGGGGGGGGTTAGGGAGGGGGCACGGAGGTGAGACAGGGGGAGAGCGAACGCCCTAAAATGGACCTGGGGGCTCCCCTAACTCTTCCTATCAGGCGGTCTCGTCCTCCTCCCACCATGGATGTAATTGAACATCCCCCAGGTGCCCCGGAGCCTCTGCGCTAAGGACAGCGGCGCTCTGGGAAACGCGGTGTGCGTGTAGCCGTAGACATCGGCAAGGCAATGGGGGCTGGGGGTTGCACACTGACCACGCTAGGCTGCTGCCTGCTGGTGGATTCTTCTCCGCCGGTGGTCAAATATTGAATTAGTGGATTGTCAGTGACATTTGTCCGTTTTTTTGTGAAGTCACAGTTTCAAATGCAGTTAATGAATGCGTGACATTCACGTTGTGATGCAAAAAGGCCAAGATTGTTTATCAAAATCGTGCGTTGCCTTCTCGTCATTTAGCATCCATCATCAGGCGTTGTTTTTTTCTCCGAGTCATGAGTCAAGCATGAATCCCACATACAGTCTGTAGTCTCTGGCAGTCTCCGGGGACAACGGAAGGTTTAAATGGAAAACATCTCTTTATGACCCTGGCCCATAGGGCCTCTGCAGTTTGAATGAGCAGTTTGATGTGAAGACTCCAGTTCCCAGACACCCCCCTGGGCGCCAGGGTCGTGTCCTGAATCAGGAAGTGGGGATGCAGTGGAGGTTAGACCCTGTGGAGAGAACACAACAAAGACAATCAAGACACATTTAGTTTTCTTTGTTTGCATCATTCCATTCTCTGGATCCTATTTCACAAAGCTATATACTCTTCCCATTCCTGCCTTCAAACTAGAGCTTTCGCTAAACGTTTATAGCAGCCTGTACGGTGGACGATTTTATTTATTCAAGTATTTATTTTTCTCCAGTTTACCTTGTGAAATAACAGCGAACCTTGGGATGTTCAAAATATTCTGTGTGGTAAAAAGCCGTTTAAAGACAGCAGCTTCTTCTTTCCAATTTCCCTCGCTGTCAAAGCTACTGGATAGTGTGGTTTGGTAGTACTACGGAGTTGGCCCAGCGGGTCGGACTGCAACCTGATGACCCAAAAATGTCATGAGTTCAAATCCCACCTGGGGTCACCCCCACTAGTGTGCCCTTGAGCAAGGCATTTAACCTGAAGTGACTCCAGGGGGACTGCCCCCGTCATCTCATTGTAAGTCGCTTTGGATAAAAGCGTGTGAGTTGGCCAGGCGGAGTTTGTTTTCCCGTGAGAAACAGGACCAAACCGTGAGGGAGATTAGGTGCCATGTACGTTTCTCACAAACAGAGAAACAGAGAGGAGAGGGAGGGAAACAGAGAGCAGACTGGAGAGAGAGTCGGCTAATATTAATAGCCCCGCTGACAGTAAGTGTTGGGTTTAGCGCTGTGTGTTCAACCCGGTGAGGGGAAGTCAGGAGGGGAAGTGAGAGAGAGCCTGAGCACCATGATATACTATCCCCCCGTACTGTACAGATATATATATATATATATATATATATATATATACTGCTATACTGTATATAGCTTACCATATTATACTCCTCATGAAGGACTGGAGCCCTACTAGACACCTAACCCTAACCGCAGTACTGTAGATATATATCTATATATATATATATATATATATATATATATATATATATATATATATATATATATATACTGTATATACACACAGCTTACCACATTATACACCTGTATACATGTGTACATTATACAAAGACTGGAGCCCTAGACAACTAACCCGAACCCCAGTACTATAAATATATATATATATATACTGTATATGCACACAGCTTACCACATTATACACCTCATGAAAGACTGGATGCTGCTAGACACCTTCCTGTCTGGATATAATTATACCACATATAGCCAGGTGAAGGCTGTAGTGACTTATCCATAACACATGACTTTTGTATGGCTGGCGGGGACACTATATATGGTGGCGCATTTATGGTGGGATCTGTGATTCTGATTGGCTATCCATAACACATAACTTTTGTATGGCTGGCGGGGACACTATATATGGTGGCGCATTTATGGTGGGATCTGTGATTCTGATTGGCTGTAAGATATCTTAACGTTGAGAAGAGGTTACTCCATATTCAGATTGTTTCATAGTGTCACTGTCACACTGTCACTGGTACTGTTGAATTCAGTTAATTCGAACCTTTGTTAACTTTCCTAGATGGTGTTAAGTTGCTGCACCTTTGTTCAGCATCATAGGTATTATCTGGTAATGGTACCGTTCGCTATCATAGGTAGCATTAGGGAAATCCTGTTAAAGGCAGTATTATCTCAACTCATTCTCAAAGTTTGCACACCTATTATGTAATCCAGGTTCTCAGAATTGGCAATATCTTGAGCAATATAAGGAAAAACTCGAGCACACTGGTATTCGTTTCATTTTCACCTTTAATTTCAAATGGAAACTACCAACCTTTCGCTCAACCGACCTCCTTCAGGGTATTTGCAGGTGGTAAAGGTAGTGTTATGAATTATCATTGTATTGTCTTGTATTGTAAAATGCACTAATAGTGTTACACATGGTACATCATATTAATACAATCACAAAGAGTTAGGCCAACAACTTCTTCCTTTGGCCCAAATTTGACAGTTTGCCATATTGGATCAAAACCAATAATAAAACACCAAAACTGCAGAAGCTAAAAATATACCTCATATACGAATGAATAACCGCAAACCGTCTGCTGTAATAAATGATTTGCCGCCACAAATAGAAAGGGTTTACAGATTGCCAGGGTCCACTTCCACCCTGGTGTCTCAACCGATGCAGAGCACAGAGGAAAGTCAACCTGTAGAAGAAGAAGGATCCTGTGGTTTAGGGGATGTGCTGATGCATGTGGTTCAGCCCAGGCTTTGAACTGGTCAGGGGCATCAGAGGGGTTTTCGTTTTGACCACCACTTCCCAGAGTCCCCATGAAAAACCCAATGACACAGCATGTACCAAAATGGTCTCGAGAGGGGATTGCAGGGGAGGGGAGGGGGCTACTTACTGTTAAAGCATCTTTTTTAAAATTTGACTTCCCTGTTTAGTCCCCCTCAGCGCCTGTCTAGCTGATGGTCAACTGTCTTTGTTGCTGTAGAGGGAAACTAAGATCAGGTCTCACTGTCCTTTTGCTCAGAGCAGCCAGGCATCTCTTTATTCCCCCTCTTTCTTCCTCATCGGTCATGGTCAGTGAGGTGTTGGCCACGTTTCACTGCTGCCACCTACTGGTAGTAATTATGCTCCACCAAACCTTGATAATAGAGATTAGGCAAGTGCAGTCAGTCTACAAATTCAAATATATTTTTCTTAAAGTAAAGAAAAAACACAGCGGTAAGATGTGTAATCAACTGGAACAGTAGAAACAAGAAAAGCGGTGTGGAAGAGAGATGAGGCGGAGAAGGAGGAGGGAGCCGAGAGTTTATTATGCAGGTGTCACCACGATTAGTTAGTCGTTGGGCGGATTTGCATGTTTTCACAAAAGGGAACTAGATGTGTGTGTGTGTGTGTGTGTGTGTGTGTGTGTGTGTGTGTGTGTGTGTGTGAAAGAAAAAGCGAGTTGGGGGTGGGGGCAGTGCGAGGGGTCGATTTCAGTGATAGATACATCTCTACAAACTAGGGGATAATCCGTTACCATTATTCCAAATTAGATAAATCATTTTCATTTTGTCTGGTTTTCACTGTTACCCCCCTGCCCCCCCCCCCCCCCCCTCACACACACACAAGCACACATTTACATGCATGAATGCCTCTGCTCCTACAAACATCTTCTCTCCACACTCTCGAATCCCCCCTTTGCCTCCTCCCCCCTCTCCACCTCTCCTTTTTTTCTCCTCTCTCTCTCTCTCTCTCTCTCTCTCTCTCTCTCTCTCTCTCTCTCTCTCTCTCTCTCTCTCTCTCTCTCTCTCTCTCTCTCTCTCTCTTGCTCTGTTGCCAGTCCCGCTACAGCAGTGACCAGGAAGTGTACAGGAAGTGGTATGCGATATTGTTATGACACACGGTGAGTGGCAGTGGGAGTGCTCTCGATGGTTTCAGATCTCCCACTCATACGGAGAGCTCAGGTTATTTTTAGACTCAGCAAACGCCCCGACCAAACCTACTCACTGTGCTACAAGAATAGGAAACAATGAATGACACAGCGAATGCGGGCTGAAACCCAACGGAGTTGGATTCAACCGTGTGGCTGTCAGGCCTGCCAACGCGACCTATAAAAAAAAGTGCAGCCCCCCCTGCCTTCGAAAAAATAAGCGTCCAGTTCATCGTCCGCCTTCTTCCACACGCCGTCATCTCCTCTGCCCCTCCCCTCTCTCACCCCTCTCACTCGTCACCGACCTCCCTAACCCCCCGTGCTTTCTCTCTTTGTCTCTTTCTCTCTCTCTTTCTCTCTGTCCTGCTCTCCTGTAGATGTGAGGATGTCAAAGCCCGTAGAGGTCGAGAAGCTAGGGGCTGACTCTCCCATGGAGGGCACAGGTACGCTGCGGGTGCGCGTGTGTGTGCACGCGCTGGCGGCTGTGTACTTGTGTGTCTGCGGTTGTGCCTATTTTGTGCATCGTGTGTGGGTGTGTGTGTGTGTTTACCCAGACACGCGTTCTACATTTTTCACTCTTTCCTATGTCTCCCACACAGATTCAGAACGGAACGGTCCAGAATCAAATCATCAGGTATATGAACCCTCTCTTGTTGTTTTTCCGTCTCTAGCCTCTCCCACGCTAGCCTGAAATATTTCTAGAAAAACAGAGACAGTTTAATAAAGTACAATAATATGACCGCCATGAAATATATTTTTTTATAAATGTGTCACTTATGTCTGTTTTTCTTTCCTAGGTTCAGCCAATGAAAATCAATCTCTTCCCCCTTTCACCTTCCCTCGGCAGCAGCAAGGTGAGGCTGTGTGTGTGTGTGTGTGTGTGTGTGTGTGTGTGTGTGTGTGTGTGTGTGTGTGTGTGTATGTGTGAGTGTGTGTGTGTGTGTGTGTGAGAGTGAGTGACTGTGTGTGTGTGTGCCTGTTTGGTGTGTGTGTTTGTCTACGTGTCACTATCTTTGTGTGTCTGTGTGTTTGTGTCTGCTTGTTTGTGTATGTCTGTGTGTGTTTGTCTATGTGTGTGTGTCTGTGTGTGTGTCTGTGCCTATGTGTAGCAGTGAGTGCAGCGAGATAGATTGTTTGGAGATAATCAGGGAAACTCGCTCCATTCTAAAACATAATGTCAACATCTCGCCCTCACAAGCTTTATACTGTATGCCGAGACCCTGAGCCGCTACACTTCCGGGAGTTATCCAACCATTTTATTGCGTTATGCGTCTTATTTACATACGGACAGAGAGCCATGCAAATCAGGCCGTAGTGATCACCCGGTTTGGATGTGCTCTCCTTCCATCAGGGTCAAATGGAGGAGTGTGGAGAAATGTCCCCGGGCCTCCCTCCCTCCCACGGCCCCAGCCCCTCACAGACGGCCCTGCAGCAACACACACAGCTCATGCTTACCGGCTCCCAACTGGCAGGGGTGAGACACACACACTCACACACACACACACACACACACACACACACACACACACACACACACACACACACATGTACACTCAATATCTCATAAAAACTCACACCCATACTTACAGCCTCTCTCTCCTCCACACTCACATGCGAACATACACACGTGTGCTTTTGGAGCCTATTGCTTAAGTCTTGCTTGCTGCTCTCCTGTGCTGCTTCTCATTCCAACACTTTCTTTCCATCTCCTCTCTCCCTCTACTTTCCCTACTCCTACCTCAACTCCTCCTCCTCCTCCTCTCCTCCTCCTCCTCCTCCTCCTCCTCCTCCTCCTCCTCCTCCTCCTCCTCCTCCCCGTCCCCTCTGCCAGTTGACAGCTCTGTTGCCCGCCCAGCAGCAGCTGCTGCTCCAGCAGGCTCAGGCCCAGCTCCTGGCGGCCGCCGTCCAGCAGTCCTCCGCTGCCCACGCCGCTCACGCTGCCCACGCCGCCGCCCACGCCGCCGCCCAAGCCAATCAGCAAGCTCAGGCGGCCGCCGCAGCCAATCAGCAGCAGCAGCAGCAGGCGGGGCCGCCGGGCCAGCAGGGCCAATCGCAGACGGCGGGACAGGGACAGAGCCCGGCGCAGGAACAGACAGGCCAAAGTGTCCCGCCCCCTCCGCCGCCGCTCGCGCTCTCTCATCCAATCCAGCTCACCGCCCAGGTACTGACCGCCGGTCAGCCTCCGCTTTTGGCGTGGTTGAGGAGCCAGCATGCTTTGCCGCGGGGCTCACTGTGTGCCTGCCGGGCCTCCTGCCACCGGAGCGTTGTGTTTGCGTGTTCGGTCGTTGTGTCCTCGTCGATCGCCGTTTGTTGTCTAACGTACGGAACCCATCGAACTCATCATCAAACTGAGTGCTGTGGAATCCTGTCTGTCTCTCTGTCCCTCTCTCTCTCTCTCTCTCTCTCTCTCTCTCTCTCTCTCTCTCTCTCTCTCTCTCTCTCTCTCTCTCTCTCTCTCTCTCTCTCTCTCTCTCTCTTTCTCTCTGTCTCTATCTCCCTCTCTTTCTCTCTCTCTCTATCTCTCCGTTCCTCCCCACCTTTATCTGTCGGCCTCTGACAACCCTCCTTGCTCTCCTCCAGGACATCCAGCAGTTGTTGCAGCTGCAGCAGTTGGTGCTGGTTCCCGGGCACCCCCTGCAATCCCCCGCCCAGTTCCTCCTGCCCCAGTCCCAGCAAGGACAGCAAGGTGAGTGGGCCCCTTCTCCTGAAGCCCCCCCCCCCACACCCATCGGTTCATATCTAACGCTAATATCTCTATGGATTCAACGGGAGACTCATCCACCATCCCTTTTCCCTCCCCAGGAATCCTACAGACACCAAATCTAATGTCGCTACCTCAGCAAAACCAAGGGAGCCTGATGTCCGCTCAGTCCAGACTGGGGCTCCAAGCACAGGTAGGGTCTCTCAGGATAACCCCAGGCTTCAAGTTACTTTAGATACTGAAGGCCTCATATGGTTCCTGATGGGGACGTTTAAATAATAACAACTTCTCTTTCCTTATTTCACACCTCACTTAATCCTCTTCTCTCTTTCTTTTTGTCTTTTTGTCTCTCTTTCTCTCCAATCTCTCTCTCTCTCTTTCCCTCTGTCGTTCTCTCTCTCTCCCTCTTGTATGCATGTACCACCCTGCTCCTCCAGAGAGATAAGAGCGGGGATGTGAGCGGGGGCGTGCCCTCCATGACCTCCGTGACCTCCCAGCCCGAGGAGCCTAGTGACCTGGAGGAACTGGAGCAGTTTGCCCGCACCTTCAAGCAGAGACGCATCAAACTGGGCTTCACACAGGTACGTAGGGTTGGGGCTTGGGGTAGGGTTAGGGTCAGGGTCAGGGTCAGGATAAGGGTCAGGGTCAGGGTCAGGGTCAGGATCAAGGTCAGGGTTAGGGTCATGGTCATGGTCAGGGTCAGGGTAAGGGTAAAGGTAAGGGTAAGGGTCAGGGTAAGGGTCATGGTCAGGGTAAGGGTCAGGTTCAGGGTAAGGGTCATGGTCAGGGTAAGGGTAAGGGTCATGGTCAGGGTAAGGGTCAGGGTCAGGGTCATGGTCAGGGTCATGGTCAGGGTCAGGGTCAGGATCAGGATCATGTAGGCGTGCTGTGCGTCCTTCCCTGTTCCTGTTTCTGCGTGTGTCTGCCGGGCTGCTGCGTGTGGCCCCAAAACCTAAGCTAGTTTCATTATATGGAGCTAAGTCAAACTTTGATTCACCCTCTCTCTCTCTCTCTCTCTCTCTCTCTCTCTCTCTCTCTCTCTCTCTCTCTCTCTCTCTCTCTCTCTGTGTTTCTTTGTTTCTCTCCATCTCTCTCTCCCTCTTTCACAGGGAGACGTGGGTCTGGCCATGGGGAAGCTGTACGGCAATGACTTCAGCCAGACCACCATCTCCCGCTTCGAGGCCCTCAACCTGAGCTTCAAGAACATGTGCAAGCTCAAGCCCCTGCTGGAGAAGTGGCTCAACGACGCCGGTGAGAAGGGAGGGGCAGACAGAGCACCGTAGACATAGAGCCCTCTTCATAGTCAACAAAGCTTACAGCTACACACATTTCATATTACATTAAAGGGTCTAATCAAAATGGAGGATAAGTATGTTTGTAAGTATGTAAGTACGACATGCTTACACAGCTGGCAATGTCAGTTGCCCAGTGTCTCTTATCCTTGTTTAACAATGTGTGTGTGTGTTTGTGTGTGTGTGTGTGTGTGTGTGTGTGTGTGTGTGTGTGTGTGTGTGTGGGTGTGTGTGTGTGTGTGTGTCCACAGAAACCATGTCCATAGACTGCACCCTGCCCAGCCCCAGCTCCCTGTCCTCCTCCTCCATGGGCTTCGAGGGCCTACCGGGCCGCCGCAGGAAGAAGAGGACCAGCATCGAGACCAACGTCCGCGTGGCCCTGGAGAGAGCCTTCATCATGGTGACAACGCTGTTTTCTCCCTAGAAGTGGCTCGTTATTACAGGGCTGTCATCGTGGTCACTAGTGTGATACCACTGACACCTTACCAGAGTCTTCATCGTGGTCACCAGTAGTCTGGTGTGATACCACTGACACGTTACCAGAGTCTTCATCGTGGTCACCAGTAGTCTGGTGTGATATCACTGACACGTTACCAGAGTGCTTTGACCAACCATCATGGCACTGTCTTGAGGTTTAAGACTGCCCCTGAAACAACGACAGTGATGCCTTTGACCTTATATATTCTTTTGTAAATAACTGGCCTTTACTGCTTTCTTTTCAAAGTTACTCAGGACATGATGTTACAATATCCATGATGTCATAATCCAAAACGCAAACCGTAGAGCACTTACGTACTTATTGACGTAAGTTCACTTCTAACCGCTTGTGTTTCCCCTCTTGCTGTTCCGGGGGGGCAGAACCAGAAGCCTACCTCAGAGGAGATCCTGATGCTGGCGGAGCAGCTCACTATGGAGAAGGAGGTGATCCGTGTCTGGTTCTGCAACCGCCGGCAGAAGGAGAAGCGCATCCACCCGTCCAGCTCCACCCCTCCCCTGCCCAGCCAGCCCACCTCCGCCCAGCCACAGCCCACGCACAAGCCCCCTTGCTACAGCCCTCACATGGTACGGTCCGCAATGCACAATGTTTGAATTTCACCCTCCCCTCAGATACAGCCCTCACATGGTACGGTCCGCAATTCACAATGTTTGAATTTCACCCTCCCCTCAGATACAGCCCTCCCATGGTACAGTCCGGAGAGCACAGTGTTAAGATTTACCTTCTGGCAAACCAACCTCCCCCCAGATACAGCCCTCCCATGGTACAGTCCGGAGGGCACAGTGTTAAGATTTACCTTCTGGCAAACCTATCTCCCCCCAGATACAGCCCTCCCATGGTACAGTCCGGAGAGCACAGTGTTAAGATTTACCTTCTGGCAAACCAACCTCCCCCCAGATACAGCCCTCCCATGGTACAGTCCTGAGAGCACAGTGTTAAGATTTACCTTCTGGCAAACCTATCTCCCCCCAGATACAGCCCTCCCATGGTACAGTCCGGAGAGCATAGTGTTAAGATTTACCTTCTGGCAAACCAACCAACCCCCAGATACAGCCCTCCCATGGTACAGTCCGGAGAGCACAGTGTTAAGATTTACCTTCTGGCAAACCAACCTCCCCCCAGATACAGCCCTCCCATGGTACAGTCTGGAGGGCACAGTGTTAAGATTTAACTTCTGGCAAACCTATCTCCCCCCAGATACAGCCCTCCCATGGTACAGTCCGGAGGGCACAATGTTAAGATTTACCTTCTGGCAAACCAACCTCCCCCCAGATACAGCCCTCCCATGGTACAGTCCGGAGGGCACAGTGTTAAGATTTACCTTCTGGCAAACCAACCTCCCCCCAGATACAGCCCTCCCATGGTACAGTCTGGAGGGCACAGTGTTAAGATTTAACTTCTGGCAAACCTATCTCCCCCCAGATACAGCCCTCCCATGGTACAGTCCGGAGGGCACAGTGTTAAGATTTACCTTCTGGCAAACCAACCTCCCCCCAGATACAGCCCTCCCATGGTACAGTCCGGAGGGCACAGTGTTAAGATTTACCTTCTGGCAAACCTATCTCCCCCCAGATACAGCCCTCCCATGGTACGGTCCGGAGAGCACAGTGTTAAGATTTACCTTCTGGCAAACCAACCTCCCCCCAGATACAGCCCTCCCATGGTACAGTCCGGAGGGCACAGTGTTAAGATTTACCTTCTGGCAAACCAACCTCCCCCCAGATACAGCCCTCCCATGGTACAGTCTGGAGGGCACAGTGTTAAGATTTAACTTCTGGCAAACCTATCTCCCCCCAGATACAGCCCTCCCATGGTACAGTCCGGAGGGCACAGTGTTAAGATTTACCTTCTGGCAAACCAACCTCCCCCCAGATACAGCCCTCCCATGGTACAGTCCGGAGGGCACAGTGTTAAGATTTACCTTCTGGCAAACCTATCTCCCCCCAGATACAGCCCTCCCATGGTACGGTCCGGAGAGCACAGTGTTAAGATTTACCTTCTGGCAAACCAACCTCCCCCCAGATACAGCCCTCCCATGGTACAGTCTGGAGGGCACAGTGTTAAGATTTACCTTCTGGCAAACCTATCTCCCCCCAGATACAGCCCTCCCATGGTACGGTCCGGAGAGCACAGTGTTAAGATTTACCTTCTGGCAAACCAACCTCCCCCCAGATACAGCCCTCCCATGGTACAGTCTGGAGGGCACAGTGTTAAGATTTACCTTCTGGCAAACCAACCTCCCCCCAGATACAGCCCTATGGTACAACCCGCCTGGTATAGAATCACTGCGGCTAGGAAGGACACTCTGGGCTGATTGGTCAGCCCCCCAAAAAACTTTGTTTCCGTCGGCCACAGTGTTCCAGTCAGAGCACGCTGTGGTGGCAGCTGTTAGACGGACTCTAACATGAGAAGGGGAAGTGAGGAACTACAAAGAGGAAAAGGAAGGGGCTCTGGCCTTGAGCCATGGCAGACAGTTTCCCAAATCAGCTGTCGGTCTAGAGATGTCCTCCTGCTCGCCTTTTTAATTTGGCAAAGGCCTGCCATTTTTCCTTCGTCCTGGGCTTTGGTTTCACACCCCTCCCTCCTGCCCGCTGTAGCACCCGCCCATACAACCAAGTCTCCCTTCTCTGTTTTCCTGCATGTGTTAACACCCCCCCACCTCTCCCACCTCTCCCACCTCTCCCACCTCTCCCACCTCCAGATGTCCAGCCAGCTGTCCCAGGCCATGACCAGTCTCAGCACAACGGTGACCACCATGTCCTCCGTCTGCCCCCTGACCTCCAGCCTCAGCCCGTCCCACCCTTCTCTCAGCTCCGCCCCCTCCCCGGTGACCCCGCCTCCTCCCCCCCGCAGCACAGCCAGCCCTGCTGCGCCTAGCCACAGCACACTGAATCTCAACACGGGGTGAGAGCATAAACTCACACACTTACACGCACGCACGCACGCACGCACGCATGCACGCACGCACACACACACACATATACATGCTGGCAAACACACACTCAAAAGCTTTAAAAAAAAATTCTCTATGTTATACCGTGTCATTGTGATATTATATTATAATGCTGATAGATTTACACGTCTGGTGCACACACGCACAAACACACACACACACATTTCCATAAACACTGTTCTTCTGGCCCATACCTATTTCGGTTCACCTACAGTTTGTTGCTGGTGTGGTTGACACACACACACAAACTCACACACAGACAATTAACATGCTGATTACCCAACCTGTGGTTGGGGAGGACACTGCTGGCCGTGCGCAGCAGAGATTTTCTAACAACGTGTGTGTGCCTGTGTGTGTATGGTTCTTGTGTTCACAGCTTATGGCGTATGGGTAAAAAGAACGGTGACTTATCTAACTACATCACCGATTTCGCTGCAAACTTGAGGTGAATACGACAAAGCAGACAGACGTACCCTTACACTTACATTGAGAGGCACCTGCATATCTGTACTCCCGAGACGCAGTGTGTTTATTATCTGTTTTATATTGTCACATTCAATCTTAAACATATTTTCCCTCTATATTTCAGTTCCCTATTCCTAGCCAGTCTTGCCAGGCGCTTCTTAAGTGTTCTGGCCAGCTGTTGTCCTCTGCCTGTCCCAGCTGCTAAGTCTGCTTCTGCTTCTTTTTCACTATCTGTGTCCGGGTGTGTGTGTGCGCATGATGTGTTTGTGTGTGTGTGTGTGTGTGTGTGTGTGTGTGTGTGTGTGTGTGTGTGTGTGTGTGTGTGTGTGTGTGTGTGTGTGTGTGTGTGTTTTGTGTGCGCTTGCTTGTGTGACACAACAGGAACACTGTGATGGGAGTTAACACAGGGATGAACCAAGCTCTCCTTGGCAACAACCCACTGGCCACCATACAAGGTGTGTGTGTGTGTGTGTGTGAGGGAGAGAGAAAGAGAGAAAAAGAGAACACTGACAACCAAAAAGACGGTAGGCAGAGCGGAAAAGAATTTCAAAGGATTTGTAAGGGAGAAAACGGCCGAGTGGGTAACTAGTGCACGACAAAAGGAAAGACCTTCGGCGGTCAGTGTGCACTGTAAAAAAAAACCTGGAGGCCCAGCCAGCTCCACCTAGAAGAACGGCACGATACCCTTAGGGACATGAGATCTGTTACTGATCGAATCCTTGCCATTTCCCGCGTGTTTTTAGTGCACAAACCTCCATTTCCACCCACCACCACCACATGTCCATTCTCTTCTCATCCAGAGCCCCTCCCATCCCTCGTGTTGGTGAGTGTGTCCCTCGGTGTACGTCTGTGTGTGTGTGTTTTCCAGTCTCACCGCCTCTTTCCTCCCTGCCTCTTCATTTCACCCCCCCCCCCCCCAGTTGTAGGTGTCGTTGACAGTCGGTTACCCAGCACCCTGACCCCTTTTTCTCCTCTCTCTCAGCCCTAGCAGCCAGTGGTGGCCAGCTGCCCCTTTCCAGTCTTGAGGGGGCCAGTAAAATGCTGATGGGGGGCTCCGGCGGCCAAGGAGGCCACCTCCCCTCCTCCCTGTTCCTCAACCACCCGGCCCTCCTCCACCACATGGGCCAGAACCCGGGAGGCCCGGGGCTGCTCAGCGCCGCCATGGCCAAGGCCGTCCAGTCCCAGTGCCAGACCTCGCCGTTCCCCTCCGCCAGCAGCATCAGCCCCGGCCCCTGCTCCCCCTCCCCCTGCTCCAGCCCCGCCTCTTCCTGCTCCTCCATCGAAATGGCACACAGCCCGCCCTCTCTGAGCGGGTCCAAGCTGGAGTGACCACGCCACGGGCATATCAGAGAGGAGGAGCAGGAGCACCTAGAAGGAGGGAAGCGAAAAGAAGAAGAAGAAGAAGAAGAAGAAGAAGAAGAAGAAGAAACTCGCCTTTCACACCAAAGCTATCTCTTTCTCTCTCTTGCGCTTCAGTTTTTTGTTTGTGTTTAGTTTTGTTCTCGCGACGGTGCTCTCTCTCTCTCTGACTCTCTGTCTCTCTCTCTCTCTCTCCCGGTCTTTCGATGCCAAAAATACACAGAATGAAAGAGAGGAGAGAGGGAGGGAAAGAAGGGAAAGAGGGCAGAAGGGGAGAAAGGGGGAAGATTGAAACCAAAAATCTTTATCTATCCAAACAGATGGAGAGGAGGCAACGTGGGACCTTTTTGTCAATAACCAAGCGATGTCCACATGGCACCTCTCCCTCCTTCCTCTCTGTAAAATAAACCAATGACACATAGACAAAGAGATGGAGGAGAGGGCAGAGGACGTGTCGAATCGCGTAAACCAAAAATTACAAAAGATACCTTGATTATGCGTTTCGGGAAATTGCGGCAAGGACAAAATATTGGAGAGGAGTTGGATTGTGTTTTTCAACAAGCTGCGGGTCTGAAGGAGGAAGGCAAGGAGGAATGATTTTAAACCAAAAATGTACCCTAGGAGGAGTAGGAGGAGGGGGGACACACAATGACAAAAAAAAAAAATGACAACCATACCAAAATCCCAAAAACCAAAAATACGGAGAGAAAAGCTTTATCCAAAGGACGTGTAAATACTGACACTATCCAGGACCAGAATCTCACTCCACTGCTGCTCGCCCAGCAGGCATCCACGGCCGATCGCCATCCCATCACCGTCTGATCTGTCATCGTCTCATCTTGTCTGTCCCTGTCTGTCTGTTACAGTCACTGTATTGTTTTCACTCCAGATGCTTACAATGTTTGGATTTGCATTTAGACTGTTTGTACGCCACAATTTAGACTGTCTCTTTACCTACCTCTGGTTCTAAGAGCGTTCAACCGCTTCTGTCTCTCTCTGTCAGGCTGTCTGTTCTTCTCAGTATTTGTCAGTTTGACCCAACTCTGTTCCTATTTATGGGTGCAGCTGGTTAGTTTAAGTTCCACTCTGTGTCATCATCACCATCATTGTCCCCCTCTTTCCTTGCCATGTAATTCCGTTCGAGTAGAACAAATAGCCGAGTTGATTAAAGTCAACGGTGGAAAAGTGATGTTTTCTTTAAATGTGATAAAGCGTGACTCTTTGTTAAAAAAAAAGAGCCCTTGGTGTAAGTCTGTAGCGTAATGAGCGTGCCCAGGAAGACGCTCCCTGACACTCCTGACGGAGAGGCGTCCTTTTAGAAAGTATGAAATGGGGCCGTAATTGGAGAGCGAAGGTAATGATGTATGAAGTCAGTCAATACGGCCGGGTTTGGTCACGGGCAGCTCTGCTCGTCTGTCCTGACGATTGGCACAGACGACACCCCTTAAAACACACACTCGTCCACTTTTCAACCCCCCCCCCCCCCCCCGCATCCCCCCGTCCATCACCTCACATTTCACTATCATTTTCCACCTCGGCCTGCCATTAATAACCGTTGGAAACCAAAGCACTCTTTAGGCGCGGCTCTGGAGAGACAGAGTCGACCGCAACAGAGGATACGATAACACGTTGTCCAGCAGGGGCTGTGAACCGGGAGGAACTTTGCTAGAAAAGCCCTGGTTTCAACTCTCTGTGGAGCCTCCCTTTCCTGGTGCCACCGTGGGGGAAGCTTTATTATAGGGACCGAACCCTTCCTCTCACCCCCGACATGGGGGGGGGGGGGTGGGGGGGCGGGGCATCGGCGCGCCCCTCAAACGGGTGCGCACTGGGGAGGGTAAACAGAGGGGTCACCGTCTGGGCAGCGGGGCGTCACACTTTTGTAAGAGCATACCAAAAAGAAACCCAAACCAAAAAAACGAAACAAAACCACTCCAAGGAAAACCGAAACCAAAAAGAAGCCAACCAAATGTGGTTGGAGTGAGAAAGGGGGAGGAGGACAATGTGTTTTTACTGGAGAGCCCTTGCGTCTGTCTGTCTGTCTGGTAGGACGCTCTCGAGCGCAGCGAGCGAGGCTACCTACCGGGGGGCCTCGGTGTAGCCCCGAAGGAGGGATGGTGAGATAGAGAGACAGATAGAGAGATAGATAGAGCGATAGACAGACAGACGGATCGTAGGACTGACACGAGCTCCCCTCCTCGGCCTTTCACTCCAGCTCAGCTTTTCTTCTTCTCTGGTCCTGGATGAAGCAAACTCTAATGACCTCACTGAACTGATCTTCTGGAAGTCTGTTTTTATTTTTCTGTTTGTCCGTTTAGTTGTTTTGACTCTGCCGTGTCTCTTGATGCCGTTTTCTGTACTGTACTTTAGTGCTAATACTCATTTGGAATAACGTACTCGCTTACTTACTACAAGAGCTCCTTATTTTTTTTGTAGTCGTGCTAGAGATTTTTATCAGGTGGTTGGAAAAATACTGTGAAACTTTAGCTTCCAGATTTTTATTAGATAAAGAAACAGGCTGTCTGGGCAGAACGAAAACACACACAAAGACAAAAAGACGAGTTGGAAAGCAAACGTTAAAACCAAAAACAAACTACCAAACCAAAAAGAAAAGATTGAGCGTGCTTGTCTACTGTAACTGCCCGGTTTGCCTCTGCTCTAGGCCTCAGAGGTAGGGTCGACTTGTCCTGGGAGTGTGTTTTGTATGTGTGTGTGGAAGGCCGTGAAGAACACGGCTTTCGTGGCGTCGTTGTAGAGGGTCCCAAAACACCCCCGCCGCACAGCGACACACACAAACACACATGACCCCCCCTAGTCGAGTTGGACTTGATGCATCCAAAGAGTATTTGGTTTGATGTAGACAACAGACTGCTGTCGACACACAAGAATAGTTCCCAAAGCCAACCCCCCTGAGTGGGGTTCCAACCTAGAAGAATCCTTTCCTCCACATGGACTCTTAGAAGGAATGTATCTGTTAGTGCTTCTATAGATTTTGTAGGAAAAAAAGATCTATGTTCTACTGCTTACTTATCGCTAATGTATTGAGAAAAAAAAAACATACAAAAAAGACTTTGAGAAAACATCTTAAAAATTGTTGATGATAATGACTTGATTTTAGACCAAAAATTTTAACTATCTCTCTTTGTATTTCATTTGGGTTTTCCTTGATGTCTTGACGATTATTTAGACTTTGATTGTACTATTTATTCAGGTTAGGGTTGGATGATTTGTTTTGTATTATCTTTTCGTCAAATTATTTATTTGTTAATTTATTTCTAGAGGCGCTTTCTTACTGGGGACATATTATGGGCTATATTTGCTGTGGGGGTTGATTTGACCCCCCTGGTACAAGTATGTTCTCACCTTCAAACCAAATCAAACCAGAAATGCAACCGCAGGCTCTTAAGGGCCTCAGAGAACATGGCTGACTGAATGTTTGGCCGGAGAGATATTCTCTTCCTCACTGAGACCACTCTCCACTTAAAGGGGAGTGGGCAGCCCGCAGGGGACAGGGGGCGGCACCGATCGGACGCATGGCGAGAATTCAGAATCGAGGTACGGCGAAGAGATTACGAACATAGCTGCGTCATCTGACATTACTGTTGCGCTCCTAATGATGATGAATATGTAATGATGGTTCAAAGTGGCAGGGAGGTCAGGGAGTTTAGTTCTCGCCGGTAGCATCTCTTACAGCAACGGCGTTGCCCCTGCGCCCCTTGTCTCCCAGTAGGGATCATACTAAAAGCTTTACACAGCTACACAACCAAAAACTTTAAAGGTGAGAAGCTCAAAGGGAGGGGGGTGTTAAAGGCCAGCATTGTTTTTTAATATATATATATATATATATATATATATATATAAGAAAGATGGAGAGAGCTCAGAGACAAACAGAGAGGTCCCTTGGTGATTCAAAATCCAAAGTTGACACTCTTTTCCCTCTCTCTATCCATCCCCTGCTTTTTTTCTCTCTTTGCTTTTTCTTGTCTTTTCTTTTTCTTTTCATTGACCGTGTTCTCAGTCCACTGTAGGATGTAAAAGAGAGATAGTTCATCATATACCTCATATTCTTTGATGATAAACCAAATAGATGAAAGCTTTAATAAAAAAGCGGGGTTGGTGTGAGGAAGGCCTGTGTGTGTTGTTTGCTCACGTGTGACAGGGAACAAACAGTGCGACAGCTGAGGGGCCAGGTTGTACTTTCTATGCCTTGTTTATCTAGTTAATACTTTGGAATTTGAATCAGGACAAAGTGTGGCTCAAACAACTGTCTTTCTGTGCTGTGTCCCGGTTCACACACACACACACACACACACACATACACACACACACACACGCGTGCGCGCACACACACAGGCTGTCCCCGAGCGGAGAACAGCCCCCTCTTCATCACACTGGACGACTGCTACTCTGGAGTTAAAATGCCCTCGGGCGCTGACCTCAGAGCAGCCCGTGCCCACTGAGCCTCAGACCGTTGGTGGGGGACTGATCTTAGATGGCCGCCTGTGAGCATTCTGCTCGGTGATATGAAGCGCTGGGGCTCGTGCTTTGTGTTTTTCTAACCCCATGGCGGGCTCACTTTAAACGTGGGAAAGCATCGGCCAATCAGCGTGCGTGTGAGTAGCAGAGCGCGCAGGTGAATGGGTGGGTGGGTGGGTGGGTGGGGGGGGGTCGGGGAGGAGGGGCTAAGACTGTGGTTGCTAGGTGACAACGTGCAGACACTTCCCACCATGCCGCGTGTTTCAGTGGGTGGACGTTGGGGAGAATTGTGTCTGATGGGAGATCTACGGCCAAGGACACGAGTCCTTTTCTATCCCCTCGTGCAAATCTCCCGTTTGTCTTTGGGGCGGCTCTTTTTCTTTCGTGCTTCTGTCTTTCTCCCTCTCATCACGCCTGGAGGTCTCTGGGCCTCCTTTTGGAAAGAGGTGTCACAGAGGTTAGCCTGTCAGCGTCCTTGTGTCTGTATTGGACCCCTCGCTGTGGACCTCAGGGTGTTAGGGACCGAGTGTAAAGTGCGCGTCTCTCTGCAGTAGGGATACCCCCTTAGAGAATGATACCAAAGTCAATGCCCTGCTCTTAGACACCCAGCACAATGCCTACACTCCCTAAAAATCCCTGCGGTCCACCCTAAAGTGTCCATTCAGAAAGAAAACCTTCTTCCAACAGGTTGGCTGTGTAGCAGCTTCCTATTATAAGGCTTTAAATACAAAAGAAAACGTATTGCTAACTCTTCGTGTTGAATCAGCCTTCACACGCAATCTCTTACTCGCTGAAGACCAGAACATTGATTCTGTTCACGGCTTCAATTCAGTTCAGAGTCAGAGAGACGGTCTTACAACCGTGTCCACACAAGCAGCCGCAAATTACAAGAATCCAACATAGGTCTCATTTATTCTAATTGGAGCTACAGAGAGGCATGGAGCAAACAGTCGGATCAGAGTTATAGCTGTGGCCGGGCAGACACGGCAGAAATAATTGGTGGAACGAGAGATGAAGATGGTAGAAGGGAAGAAAAACAAACGGCCGTCTGACTGATCTCCACCCTCCTACACAGACACACACACACACACACACTCTTTCTCTCTCTTTCTTTTCATAATCCCTCTCTCCTCTTTCTCTTTTACAATACAGCTTCAGTCCAAAGGTTCTAAATCGAGACAGCAAAGTCAGATCTTACAGAGTAAAACCAAAGAGCTCTCCCTTGTCCCTTTTTGCTTATACCCACACCTACTCTATCCCTCTCTCTTTCTCCTCCTCCTCCCCGTCATCCCTTCCTCTTCTCTGCTCTAAGTCCCTGTCACCTAGCAATCTGCAGTCTTTACTAAGCGCTAACCTCAGCTATCCAAAGGGAAATACCAATAATGATGATAATAATGATAATAATAATTATGACGATGATCAAATGTATATTTTTAAGTATTTGTCATTGGAAAAATAACCTTAAGCTTCTCGTAATTATGATGACGACGACAACTACAACGGTGATGGTGATGATGATGATGATGATGATGATAATAATGAAGTTTGTCTTGGTATCTCTGTAGCTGTTCGAATCATTCTTCAGTTCTTTGTCTTTTTCCCCATGTGCTGCCAGAGTACTGCTGATCTCGTCATGCCCTTTTCATTTGGTTTATCCCCCTTTCCTTTGTTCCGTCTGTCCCTCATACCTTCCCAGTCCGTGTCTATCTCACACCTTTGGGTGGTTGTGTTTTTGCGTGCGTGCGTGCGTGCCTGCGTGCGTGCTTGTGTGTGTGTGTGTCAAGACAAACACTACTCCAAAGAATGGTGATAAAAACCGTAAAAGTAGGAGTTTAAAGGCCATTTTGACCCGCGTACTTGACCCAGTCCTATTGCGGCAAACACATCAGTAGTAGCCCCTGGCAGTGTGTTTGTGCGTTTGTAAGTGTGTGTGTGTTGGTAAGCTAACAGGAAGGGTTTGGTGAAATATTAGCACAGGGAATTTCCAGAGAATTCCTCACTCCACTTTTCCCTTTACCTGGAATTGAATTGATCAGTTGTGGGCTGCAGAGGGTGGTGGGGAGGGGTGGGGTGTAGTTACCTCCACCTAGCAGTTGGGGAGGCAGGGGGAGGGGGTAGAGGTGGCCCATGCAGCAATATGTCAGACTGCTACAGGTTTCAGTTAAGTGGCAGCAGTGCCTAACACGTCAGTTTGCTTCAAGCCAGCTTCCTGCTGAATGTAGCCTTTTGCCCCCACACCAACTGTTCGCTTCTACACTGTTTCGCGTGTGTGTGTGTGTCCTCCTTCTTCCTTCTGTGTCATCCATCCTGTGAGCAGTCCTTGGTTTTTATTTATCCCTCCCTCTTTCTTTCTGTCTCTCCCTTCTTCCTTGTGGTAGCAACTTAGTCTTTTAGTGTATTTATCTTTAAAACCAAAAAAAAGAGAAGAAAAATAAGTCTGCTTGTGCATTGTACAGTGTTGTTCATTTTAAGTCATTTTTGTAACTGAAAGTGTTTCATTCATCCAAATAAAAACAGGAGACAAAAACTGTACAGATGATTTCTGCCTCTTGTCTCTTTCCAGTACAACTGGATATGCATTGTTAAAAAAAACATTAAAAGCTCATATCATATTTTTTTTGCTACTTTGCTATAAACTGTAAATATATCATGGTAGTTTTGGTAGGATAACTCTTTACATGTGTTGTCTGTTTACTGCGTTCTTCAGGGTTTATTTTCAGATTTCTGTTATGTGCTCTAGCTAAATTCTGTTTGATTGTATTTTTATTGTTACCCCAAATATATTTATTTATGACACAAACCCGAGTGAAATTGTCAAAATGTAACCATTTGGTCTTGTGGCAGTATAAAGAAGTCTAAAATATAGGCCTACGGTTGTAAAACCAGACTTATCTTTCCCTAACAAGACTCCACCACTAGATGGGGCTCACGACCTGACTAATGATGACGGTCCCTCAGCTGGCCAGCTAAATAATCCTCCAGGGCCGTATCAACGACTTGACCTCTTTTATCGAGTGGTCCAATGTTGTTGTCGTTTTTTTTTTGGTATGTTTTTTAATCTGTGATTTCCCCCAAATCCTTGTTATGGAATTCTCCCAAAACCTTAGGGTTTTACAGGGCCACTAATTAAATCATGTAGCGATGGAGCTGATGGAGATAATCGGCAATGAGCCGTATTCAGCGCGGGAAACAGATGTAGTGCTGCTGATTCTCATCCTGTGTCACGACACAGAGCGAACGCGCAGACCGGGAGGAAGAGAGGAGAAGACGACTCAGGCCATCTCTCTGCTCCTCCTCCTCCTCCCTCTCTCCTTCTTTCCTTCCTTCCACTGAGTCAGGGGACAGCTGCTCGTTGACAAACAACATCGCATGTGTTTGTTGGACTTGCTGTGTGTGTGAGTGTGTGTGTGTGTGTGTGTGTACGATCTGTCAGTGTGATTGGTTATGCTCTATTATTTACTTCAGCTATGTGCATGCTCATTGTTTCTCTTCTCTATACGTCTCTCTCTCGGTCTCCCTATCTCACTTTGTCTATATCTCTCTGTTCCATCTCTCTCTTTCTCTATCTCACTCTGTCTCTCTCTCTCTGTTCTATCTCTCTCCCTGACTCTCTCTCTGTCCACCCTTAGCACCTATCATTCCGTGTGGTACAGTAGGAGGGGGAGAAGGTAGGTTGGGCTAGGGTTAGGGCTCTCTCTGTCTCTCTCTATGTCTCCCGTGCTGTGTGGTACAGTAGGAGGGTGAGGAGGTAGGTTGGGTTAGGGTTAGGGCTCTCTCTGTCTCTCTCTCTGTCTCCCGTGCAGTGTGGTACATTAGGAGGGTGAGGAGGTAGGCTGGGTTAGGGTTAGGGCTCTCTGTCTCTCTCTCTGTCTCGCATGCTGTGTGGTACAGTAGGAGGGTGAGGAGGTAGGCTGGGTTAGGGTTAGGGCTCTCTCTGTCTCTCTCTCTGTCTCCCGTGCTGTGTGGTACAGTAGGAGGGGGAGGAGGTAGGCTGGGTTAGGGTTAGGGCTCTCTCTGTCTCTCTCTCTGTCTCCCGTGCTGTGTGGTACAGTAGGAGGGTGAGGAGGTAGGCTGGGAGAGAGTGTGTGAGTGTGACAGCTTTAGACGCCTACCCCCGCGTCGAGTCACGGATCGCCGTGCGCGCCTGTGATCCTGTCACCACGGTGACGTGGGCAATCTGCCCGTTGTACATCGAAACCTGATACGGCTTCATCACACAAACACTCGGCAGGACATTACATGTGCAATATGAAAGGCTGGAGAG
The DNA here is from genome assembly GCA_017639675.1 of Aplochiton taeniatus. Lineage (NCBI taxonomy): Eukaryota > Metazoa > Chordata > Actinopteri > Galaxiiformes > Galaxiidae > Aplochiton > Aplochiton taeniatus. Next base: position 6,943,397 of record CM030178.1, read on the forward strand.
GAAAACAGGAAAGAAGGGGGGGGGGGGCCTGAAAACCCCATTCAGGATGG
>CM030178.1:6948446-6953446 GCA_017639675.1 Aplochiton taeniatus
AACCTCAACTGACATCTTTTTCCTTCATAAGAACCCTCTTTTCTTTTCAACGGCCACGTTTTCCTGTTTTCTTGCTTGTTTGGTAACTACAAGACTTTACGTTTCAACGTTTCAGTGTGACTTTAAGAACTTCAATATCTTCCTCTTTATTCAGGCCCTGATACAAGAGGCTCAGCAGCACCTGCCACAATCCCCTAGAGTCACTGTGAAGTTCATTAAGCAACTGTGCTCATGACTGACAAACCAAGGTTAACGTAATCAAAGATCTTTTTTATAGTATACTATATATCCTTGAGTAAGTGAGAGACAGAGGGAAATAGAGAGAGTGTTGGTGTGTTTGGGTTCACGTCAGTGCAGGTTGAATCACCATGTATGTACATATTACACCTCTGTGTGTTGTTCGACGCCCTGTCCGGGAATTCAACCTAATCCTGGTTTAGCCTCCAGTTCTTGCTGGAATCAGTGTGTGTGTGTGTGTGTTTTTACCTGTGGTGCCACCGGTGAGTGGGACGCCACACCCATTGTCCATGATAATTACACAGAGTTGAGCCATCTGTGTTGAAGTGGCACAAACCAGAGGAAGCGGATAGGCATTACTACCGCTACATCACGGCAAAGACCGTTGCATTGAGTAGAGTTTGAATAATGTGAGACTGAGAGAAATTACACTTTTTGTCACGTTATGGTTATAACAAAATGTGGTGTTTTTCGGTTTGATAAAATATTTTACACTTGTTTGATATTTAAGCCACTACATAACACAAGTGCTTGGTGGTTGAAGATGTCTCAACATTTCTATATCTCTATAATGTGTCTCTCTCTATCAGTTGGAAGTCCTTTATATTCGATATGTGTTAAGTAATGGGGTGAGGGGAATAGGGAATGGGTATAGAGGGGGAAAGTGTGTGAGTGTGTGTGTGTGTGTGTGTGTGTGTGTGTGTGTGTGGTGTGGGGGGGTCTGAGATACATATCTGAGGGGTGATAGCTGGGTGTGCCTCTCAAAGCTTCCTCCCCTCCCTCCCCCCCTAAAAAAATTGCGGCCTTCTTTCTTTCTCTTCAGAGCGTCTGTCTGTCACTCTGATTAGAAACGGAGAAAGTCACACAAAGGATGGAAGGGAGGACAAGATGAAAAGGGTGGCAGGAAGAGAAAGAGATGGAGAGAACAGGGGAGAGGGAGAGAGACGACAAGGGGAGATAGGGACAAGTTTGAGTTGGAATTGAAATAAAATGTTTCGGATTTAATACATTGGACAGTACATTTAACCAGCTCCAGCCAGGTGGTCAGTTAGCCACAAAGTAACTAAAATGTTTCACTTGAAATTACAACAGAAGGGACATCAGAGAAGGGCTGTGTTATATATGATTTGATTTCTACATTCTTTATCAAATTTTGCCCTACGAAAGCTTTTACCTTAGATGACAGTTATTTAACATTTAATTGCACGCAAAAAGATAGATATGCAGAAAATATGATTTAATAACAGATTGGTTATTTGTATCGTGCACTTAAATCTCACACAATTCCCTTAACCTTGACAGTATCACTGTGCAGTAGAAAACTAAACATAAGAGAAAGTGATGGAGGGAGTGAGAGGGCGGCAAAGAGGTGTAGGCAGGGGAAAGGCGGCAGAAAACAGAATGAGAGGAAGCATAAAAGGCGTGAAGGAGAGAGGGAGGATGGATGAGAGAGGACGGTGCCACAACAACAGGGGGTGGCAGAGTAGGAGCAAACAAGAGAGCGGATGAAAGAGAGAGAGAGAATAACAAAATGGTCAGGGAGTGAGGAGGAGTAGAGAGGCGTGAGGAAACGTGGAAAGAACTGTGCTTATCCGTGTTCAGAATGTACTGTGCCGTAGCTTTATCTGAAAAAGTAATCTCCTCTCCTCCGATTACCCTTTAGGGCAGAGAGGACACAACCCCCCCCCCCACACACACACACACACACACACACACAGACAAACACAAACGCACAAACAGAAACACACAGAGGGATAGAAAACAAACAAGAGGTGAATCAAGAGAATACAAACTTTTTCTTTTACATTACTATATTTTTTTTTATACGTATTTTTTTTAAATTACAACCCTAAGCAGTCCTGTCTCTCTGTCTATGTCTAAATGACCCCCCCCCCCCCCCCCCCCCCACACACACACACACACTCACCCTCTCTCTCGCTCTGCTCCTCTTTCTGCTCTCCGACCATACTTCCTTTGAAGAGCTCTGGTGATTCAAGGGGCTCTTTAATGGAAGGAGAAAACATTGAAAAAAATAAATAAAGGAAACCTACAAAGCCAGTGCATGACAACAAGGTATGACAGGAGACAGCCAAAGAAAGAGGGACAAACTGAACAGACGGCGGACCGACATTTACGCAGATGAGAGGAAGGCCGTTCCATTGTTTAGTCAGATTATAGGCGTGGGAAAAAATAAGGCCACTGGTCATTCCCCCTGCCTTTCCTGCTTGGGGGAGGACAGGACGGGATGGCGCTCTCCATTTCCTGGATCTGGGGAATCCAGCAATCCCGACCGCAACTGTTTCTCTGTCCCGACACTGAGATTTGTATCAGGGCGAGCGGAGTGTGTTTCCTGAGCAACGCTGTCGGAGAAAAGAGACTGGAGAGTGGGCCTGACAGAAACCCCGTTAGTAAATCACTCCACTGGGGAACTGGGGAACTGGGGAACTGGGGAACTGGGGAACTTTGTTTTGAGCCACTGTGCTATCCTGTTGACTAGAGCCAGGTGGGTGCATGCACGTTGTTCATCTAGACACCCACATTCCCGCCTTAGGGGTTCCTCCTACAGGCACGTTGCAGTGGATTGATGAGTTCGAGACCGCGTGTCATATGCAGCTGTGAGCGACAAAGAAGATGCCAGGAGAGGACAGGGTTCACTCCCATGCATGCCGCCACACACCTTACATACCTTACATGAACTTGTTGACAATGTGGGACAGTTCTGCATCAGTGGACGGCGTGCAACAAGAGCTTTTAATTAGCAGCATACAGCAGTCTTAGTGTGTATCAGCCCTGCATGTGTCTGGCCGGACACGTGCTTAAGAGGAACACACTGTGTCCTGTTTCCCACTATCTTAAACTCACAGCGAGGTGCGTTTTATTGGGCACAGCTTAGTCTGTGTTTGTTCTTGTGAGATCGAGATAAACAGAAGGCTACACTTCGATGAACAGAAAGAGGAAAAGAAACTGATTTTTTTACGCTAAATCAGAGGAGGGCAGCAGAGCAGGATGTTGGTTATATTCAAATGAGCATGTCAGGAAATGGACATAGCCTAATATTTTGATATGTCTCTGGTTTTGTATTGGGTGCTTTAATGAATGAGGATTGTACGTTTATAATTTAACGAATGGATATATTAAACTTGATTTGCTAAAAGTCCACTATTTGTTATAGAATATCTTAAATTTACAAAGGAGAAGACTATAGGCCTACCTGCGCTAACGACATATTAATAAACCAAATTACCGTGTCAGAGAGAATCAGCAGAAGATGTAAAACCTTTCATTCCTGTTTCCGAAAATGCCATTTTGCATGTTTAATGAATCTGTAAATAACAATGGCCATATCAATGGATCTAATTATCATGACATGAATAGAGATTATTCGGAAAGCACTTGCTGATTGACGTAAAAGAGATCATACGAATTAGAACCACTCTCGCGCCTCTCTCGAATTGCGTAGGACGCGCGGATGTGATGTCACCACGGCAGTGGCTGTGGCGGTCTCCAGGGCAACACCGCGTGCTGCAGTGACGCCAGCCCCGGCTCGTGGTGAGTGGGCGTGACCCGCCTCTTAGCCCCCCCTTCCCTCGTCCGTGTGGGCGGCCCCGTGCAGAAGAGAGCGAGCGAAACTCGACACCCCGAGCTCGAAGAGCGACACGGGGGGAGGAGAGTTTAGCGCAGAGTGAGGTAGTGAGGAATGCTTGAAAGGAATAAAAAAAGTATTCAAAAAGAGTGGTTGCCTGTTTATTTTGTGCTCCTGGCAAATACGAATCTTGTTGGTTGGCGAAGAGATGTCTAACAACGACGAAGATGCGGTTGAGAAGGAGTAATCAAAACAAAAGCTCAACAGTTCACAGAAGTAGTTGTAAACAAGCAGAGGGAGAAAAGGATTTCGGCTAGAGTCGGGACGGTTGACCGTTTTCCGCTGCAACTCGAGCTGGAGACGAGTCAACGCTGCTACGGGACAAACTACGAACAGCTAGGACTCGGCTGTCTGACTGTCGCTACCTAAAACAGCCAGATCAAGGTTGCTCAAAACGAATTTTGGAAGAAAGATTGAGTTTGGAAGTAGAAGAAAGTGGTCACGCGCAAGTCTTCTGAGTTGAAAAGTTGTTCTTGTGTTCCTCTGTAGTTTGCCATTTCGAACCAGAGAAAGACTGGGACTGTTCTCTCCCACAAGTCACTTGTGGATATCCTCCAACTAGCTGGCTAACCAAGCTACTCAAATAATACTCAACTAAACAAAATGAAAACTCAAGGAGACAACGGTAAGTTTGTACAAATAAGAAGTTTCTGAATTTGCTTGAGGCTCATGTCGCTTAACGTGACCTGTTTTGGTTTTGTGATTATCATTGTTAGTTGTCTTTTTTAGACATTAACGATCACCGTTACTTAGTAGCAAAGTTTCACTTCCCAGCGTCATGTTACTCGGACAAAGCTTCTGGTTAACGTTAGTGGTGCAAATGTGGGTTGCCAAGTCGAGGAACGTTACATTAATGTTTATTGAATAGGAATTTGTCGGATTTGTTGCTATCGATGTTTAGTTGGATGCCTAAGTTATTTTGTATCAAAAGTTAGTTTATATTGGCAACGTTAATTTACCCAGTTTCTGCATTATTCAACACGGAATCATAACAAAATAAACACAAATCATTTAAAAATAATTTATAATAGTTAACGTCATGTGTGATAGAGGAAGTATGAAAGACTGACAGTTTAAACAAAGGGACCGAAAGTGTGAGAAAAAAGACATGTCCACACTT
>CM030178.1:6958446-6983446 GCA_017639675.1 Aplochiton taeniatus
GAAGAGTTTTTCTTTTTCACCCCCCTCTGACTTTCCTTCACCTTCTCTCCCCTCCCTTTATCCGTGTGCAGGCCTGTCCTCGAAAGTACATTAGCGTTTATGTTGAACTTTGAGCCAGCTCATCACAGTCTGCACGCGTGTGTGTTTGTCTCTGTATGTGTATGTGTGTGTGTGTGTGTGTGTGTGTGTGTGTGTGTGTGTGTGTGTGTGTGTGTGTGTTGGGGGGGGGGGGGGGGGGGTGGAGTGGGGGCAGGGTTCGAAATTAACACCCGCCAAGAGCCAAATGCAGGTAGATATTACGTTGGCGAGTAAATTCCGAAGGGCTATCCGCCACACTGGCAGACAAATGTTCAAGTACCAAAACGGTCATGTTTGAAAAAACTACGCGGAGAGTTTCTACCGCGTTTTGGTGTCATTTACGCTCGCGCTGTTTCTGTCCTCTGCTGTCTGTTGGAGTGGGACCCATCCAAACACACAGGTTCAGGCTCGACCGCTGGTTCGCGGGACGTCACCAGCTACTCTGCCCCATAGAGATAGAACATATCTCTGTGCTCTGCCCACCGCGTTCCTCCGGTGGATTCAACCCCTCACCTAGCACCAACCCTAAACGATCACTTGCCACCGGTTCGCTGCTAGCTACCGGCTAATTCGCTAGCAAGGGGTGCAAACGTGGCACCTTTTGGTGAAAATCGCCGTGTTATAACAATTCCCAATTCCACTTGTATTTCACTAAGACTAGGCTAATTCATTAGTCAACCGTGTGCTAGACGTTCAACTCAAAGGGACCTAGTTTAACAACGCTTGTTATAGTAGCGTAAGTAAGGTGCTTGAGAAGAGGGCAAATGCCAAGCTCACTGAAAACTACAGAAGCTGAATTTGAGTTACCTTGAGACCTTGAGTTTTTCTTCTCTCTGTAGTGGTTGTGAACTTGTGAAATCAATTTGTGAAGTCATAGCTAAGGTCTATATTTCAATTGACCAGACAGCAGTCACAATAGGTTCTATTGAATAGGAGTCTTAGGAAAGAGCCTCCTACAGTATGATGTATTGAATTGAAGAACTATTGATTGTAACATAAAAAAACTTTTGCTCTGTCCTCTTTGTATTCAAAATAATAATAATAATAATAATCTCAATTAAATGTACTGAACCTAATGTATGTGACACTAAAAGAAATATACTGTTTTGTCCTGGAAAAACTGTGCTTGGGTGGGTGGATTTTTTTATCTACCAGTCTCCTTGGCCGGTGAGTCCAAAAGTTAATTTCGGACTGGGTGGGGGGCTTCAAGGCAACATATTGCAAGTGTGCGTTGTAGCAGGGATCGCGTGAATCTGAGTTAGGGGAAATGGATTAGAAAGTGCTGTGTGATGGTGCTTGTCATGTGTGTCTAACTAGGTAGGGCCGTAAAGTGTGTCAGAGGGTAAGAGCGTGCTTGGGACTAAGTGTCCTGTGGGAGAGCTATGGCCTGTTCTCCTCAACATGACACTTCCACTGAAAACATTTAGTTCAGAGTCGGCATTAGTCTGTTCATTACGTACGTGTGTGTGTGTGTGTGTGTGTGTGTGTGTGTGTGTGTGTGTGTGTGTGTGTGTGTGTGTGTGTGAGTGTGTATTTTGAGGCACATTGCTTTATCAAGTGAAGAAGATTGTGTTTCTGTTTGATAAGGTTGGCGTTGGTGAACTTTGAACGCTTAAGCCCTTTGCAAGAGTGTGTGTATATGTGTGTGTGCGGGTGTGAGATAAGTGGAAAGAGGACATCCTCTGATTTTTATCAGCTGAGACTGGTTGATCTAATTTGGTCCTTCTTCTTGCTGGCTATGGAAGCAAAAGTGGCCAGTGTTTCAGCCTCCAGCCGGGCTTACCTCTGGCCTAGCAACCTGCTAGCCTAAGACCTAGGGCTTTCTGCTGCATGGGCACATTGGTAACATTAGTGGGTTGTCTTTTTGAGCGTTTGACCGATGATGTAACTCCTGGCGCGTGTGTGTGTGTGTGTGTGTGTAGGTCCCCGTGGACGAGTGAAACCTTTTAAACTATCGATTGGCCACCCCATCCCTCCATCCCCTCTCATCATCTCTCTGTCACCAATCCATGGGCCAATACCCCAGTGGCAGCTCCTCTTCCATTAGCCCTCCTCTTTCTCTCTCTTTATCTCTCCCTCTCTCTCTCTCTCTCTCTCTCTCTCTCTCTCTTCCTCACTCCTTTTCTGTCTGCCTCTCTTCATGTTATGATCACCCCACTCTCCTTGGCCCGTGACTTCTGTTTCGCTCTCTCTTTCTCTGGGCATGCTCTTTTTTCCCAGCCTCCTCCCCTTACCACTTTGTGTTGGATGGTCGAGTTCGCCCAACATGGATCTCTCTCTCTCTCGCGCACCCAAGCACACTTTCCCATGTAATTATGCTGGAGTACAATTTAAAGCTCTCAGACATGGTGCGATGCTCAAACTTAAGAGTTCGCACAAAGTGAGAGACACAAACCCACACAAATGCACTCTGTCTGGCCTGACAAGATGGCTCACTAAAGTGCAATGGGGAACTATCAAAACCTAGACAAACTTAAGAGAAGGACTCTATCTCTATCTTTGACTTCCTCTATTGTTCTTAATCCATTCCTTGTGGCATGCACGGCTTTTTCCAGGTGTGTGTGTGTCTGCGTGTGTGTGGGTGGGTATGTGTGTGTTCTTGTCGGCCTGAGAGCAATTGAATAATGCATAGATCATTGGAAAGGTATTTATAGGAAAGCAACGTGATTAAACTTTAATGACAAAGCTGGCCATCAGTGCTGCACACACACACACAAACACAGCTGCAAACAGGCCTGCCTCATCACTTATTTCTCAGTGTGTTTGTCCACGGCCTCCTGGCCCTCCAATGGTCCCAACATACTTTGACAGTCTATTAAAGCGGGTTCCTGCCCTGCCCTTTTGAACCCTGACCTCCTGGTGACCTCCTGGTGACCTCTCCAGTGATCCCAGCCTATGAGGCAGCAGCCCAGGTTTCACCTGCTAATCTTGTTAGGAGACCTGACCGGCCCTCGCCAGCGGGTTCAGGCACAACCCGCGGCACTGCAAAGTCTCCAGCCGACATTCTGAACATTTTGGACATTTTTCTTTTGTCACCCCGTGCTATTTTCTTCCTGCCGCTTCCTCCGGTCGATTGGGGCTTCTGACAACTGTTCCTCTTTTCGCTCGCCTTCCCTCCTCCTTCGGCTGTGAAAATAGATTTGGAGTTCACGCTCCCCCAAGCTCCCTCTGCCCTCTCCGTCCATCCCAAATGTTTACATTCCTCCCCCTCCCTGGTTGGTTCAGAGGGACATCATGGCTAAGCAGCTTCTGTCCCGTAATGTGTGTGTGTGTGTGTGTGTGTGTGTGTGTGTGTGTGTGTGTGTGTGTGTGTGTGTGTGTGTGTGTGTGTGCGCGTGCGCGCCAGCAGTAGCTCTGCTCTGGGTCACAATAGTTTTATCTGAAGCCATTTTTAGCATCAGGCGTGGCTCCGAGCCATTACGCAACAGCCAGACGCATGGCCACGCACGCGCCCATACTAGGTGACTGTTATTCTGAAGGATTAGAGCTTACCACAAAGACAACGGTGAGCTAGATAGCCTGACTAGTCGGAGGGAGGGAGGGAATGGAGGGAGGGAGGGAGGGAGGGAGGGAGGGAGGGAGGGAGCGAGCGAGCGTGGGGACGATTTAGGATGTGGGGGGGGGGGGGGGGTATATCACAGAGATGGATGAAGCAGGCAGAAGGACTTCTAGGACTCGGCCAGGCCTGCACCTGTCCACCTGCCGACACTCACACACACACACACACACTCACTCAGTCCCACACTTTTCCTAAAATTGGATTTAAAACAAATCTCAATATATCGCCGACTTTGCTTACAGTATTGCTCTAGGCTTATATCGCAAAAGGTTGTATCGTAACCCCCTGCGTTGTGATACGTATTGTATCGCCAGATTCATGCCAATTCACGCACACGCACACTCACTCTCTCTCTCTGTCTTGGTTTCGTACCACCCACACACAGAGTGGAGCTCCCCTTCATGCAGTTTATGAAGTGAAGTTAGCGGGCTGGCTCGCCGGCTGTTGTTCCTTCACCGACCTGAGCGGGGTAGTTTGTGACGCGTGCGCACGTGTGGGGTACGTGGGCAGGGTGTGAATGACTGACTCAATAGACGATCTGTGTGTCAGTATGCTTGTCAATGTGGGTGAGCGCAGGACCTATACTCCATTCCTCAGCCGTGTGTGTGTGTGTGTGTGTGTGTGTGTGTGTGTGTGTGTGTGTGTGTGTGTGTGTGTGTGTGTCCGTCGGTCCGTCCGTCGGTCGGTCCGTGGGAGATAGAGACACAGAGACAGGTTGCGAGTGTGGTCAGGCTTGCATTGTTAAGTTGTAACTCTAGGGCTGTCCAGTCCTTTTCAAATGGGGAAACCCCCTGATACCTTACACCTTAGTGGGTGTCTGATCTGATCCCCTTTCAATAGGAGGTGGGGACAAAAGATTGTGTGTGTGTGTGTGTGTGTGTGTGTGTGTGTGTGTGTGTGTGTGTGTGTGTGTGTGTGAGAGATGAGGTGACATCACCTGACGTGGCGTTTTTCTATGTGAGAGGTAACTGAGGCTACTACAATCTGTTTGTGCATGTTTAGAGCGCTACACACATACACACACACACACACACACACACACACACACACACCTACCAACTGCAGCCCTCTCCCAGCTAAGCGCAGGCCCCCTGTTATCTGTGTGTTCACTGGAGCGGGGGTAATCGGTGTGTGTGCAGTCTGCTCTTACGTAACGCCAACCTAGCCAGCCCAGTGACTGTGTGGAGAAAGTTCAATGATGGCTGACTGCACACAGCTCTCCTCTCCCCTCCTTTCCTCTCCTGTCCTCTCCGCTCCTCTCCTTTTCCAAACACATTTGCCCAGTACTTTTGTTTGTTTGTGACCTTCTCTAACAATTCACAGTTTCCATCACTTTTGCTCCCATGGGTCCTTGACCTCTATACTTTTTTTTTTCTCTCTCTCTCTTTCTCTCTCTCTCTCTCTCTCTCTCTCTCTCTCTCTCTATCTCCCCCCCCCCCCCTTGTGCTTGTGGTCTAGGTGAGCTGGTCCCAGGGGGCGCACCTGCGTCTGGTGGCTGCAGCCTCCAGTTTGTCAGGCCCCAGGACATACAGCTAGCTTGCACGCTTCTCTCTTTTGCTCTCGCTCGCTCTCTCTCTCTCGCCCATTCTCTCTCTCTCTCTACCATTCTCTCTCTATCTCTACCATTCCCTCCGTCTCTCTGTCACCCCCCCCCCGTGTCTATCGCTCTTGTTTGGGGAGGTTACATCATCGGTCTCTCTCTCTACCGGGGGCTATGCGTAACAGCCAGCTTTATTTGCTCCAGTTGAGGATTCTAATCTCTCCCGGGAGGCAGGCGGAGAGAGCGAAGGAGGAGAAACGAGAAGAGAGATCGGAGGGGAAAGGGAGGTAGGGAGGGAGGTTACAGTGGGAGAGGAGAGGAGGGGAGAGGAGAGGAGGGGAGGGGAGGGGAGAGGAGAGGAGAGGAGGGGAGAGGAGAGGAGAGGAGAGGAGAGGAGAGGAGAGGAGAGGAGAGGAGAGGAGAGGAGAGGAGAGGAGAGGAGAGGAGGGGAGGGGAGGAGACGGGGTGAGTTGGCCCTTAGAAGCCGCCTGGCCACGTGCTGCCTCGTTAATTCAATCACTCCACAAATGGAGGGGATCTGGAGTAGAGCCCTGGTCTGGAGCCTGAGAGAGAGACCCACCACCCCCGTACTGCAGCGGAGCAGGCCTGGCTGTCCCACTCCAAGTGTGTGTGTGTGTGTGTGTGTGTGTGTGTGTGGGGGGGGGGGGGGGGGCAGCGATTATTTGGGCCGCACGGTGAGAGAGCACACTGACTGACACGCTTGGACAGACAGGCCTCACACACACACACACACACACACACACACACACACACACACACACACACACACACACACAACCACACACACACTGCAGGGGAGCGTGCCGATGTACACAAACACCGGCGAGACCACGCGCCTACTTGGCATGAGTCTGAGAACATGTATTATACATGCATGCAAAGACAAGCCAACACACACACACACACACACACACACACACACACTAGTGTAACAGTGCCACCATAGCGCACCAACGTTCAGTCAGGCACACCATGGAACATACACACTCAGTCAAACAGACACACAGTGTACACGACACTAGCCGTGGCCTTTGTTGGAGGTGAGTGTTACGTAAGGCTGAACAACTTAATCAGCTTTAGACGACACACTTAACGAGCTGACAGGGAGAGAGGGAGAGAGGGAGGGAGGGAGGGAGAGGGAGAGGAGAAGGAGAGAGAGAGAGAGAGAGAGAGAGAGAGAGAGAGAGAGAGAGAGAGAGAGAGAGAGAGAGAGAGAGAGAGAGAGAGAGAGAGAGAGAGAGAGAGAGAGAGAGAGAGAGAGAGAGAGAGAGAGAGAGAGAGAGAGAGAGAGAGAGAGAGAGAGAGAGAGAGAGAGAGAGAGAGGGGGGAAGAGGGAGTAGTGACAGGAGGAGACGCGGCATGTGTCCCCACTCCCTGTTTACCCAGGGATAATCACACACACACACACACACACACACACGCAAAGACGCTGCGCTCTGCCCTCCGTGTCCCCCTCACAGCCCACTGTGACACGCTGTCGCCAATGACGAGACCCTCTGCATGTTCGTTTGTGTGTGTGTGTGTGTGTGTGTGTGTGTGTGTGTGTGTGTGTGTGGTAGTGGTGGAGCAGGCAGGGCTTGGCGTTCACAGCACTCCACTAACTAAGATAACACAAGTCAGTGTCCTTCCCAGCCCCACTGATTCAAGGAGAGGCCGAAGGAAGTACTCCTTTAGAACCTGCTTGCCCGCGCCCCTTCTCGCAACCCCCCCCACCCCTCTCTCTTACAGGAATTACTAGCAGATGTGGACAGAGCTTTTTCCTCTGTCTAAATTTAGCCCCGATAGAAGAATGACAGGAAAGAATGGAGGGAGTGAGGGAAAAGGGGGGGTTAGTGGAAGACGGAGGGAGAAATAGGTCGCTGAAACATCGGCTGACGTACACACTGCCTCTAAGTGAACCACCAGGACGGGAAGATGGGGTGCCAGTCACCCAGCTAGAGGTGTCCGGGTCCTGGGGAAAGGCTGCAGCACATACCCCCCCCCCCCCCTACCACCACAACAACACCACCACCACCCAGAGTTGTCCATGTTCTTTCCGGTCCAGTCGGAGTCTAAAATGACGAAAAGGAGGGGAGGAGCTCAGAGGGTCAAAGGTCCCGTCTCAGGGCAGGTTTCACAGTGCGGCCCGTGTGCCTTAATGGTGGTAATGAGGGGTCATTAGCTGGGTGGAGCCCCCAGCCCGCTCCCCAAGTGTTAGGCTGCCGGAGATAACAAGGACACACACATACACACACACACACACACCTCGGGTGGCTGTTTAAGGTAGCAGGTCTTCACACACTCTCACCACTCTCCCTAGGGAGGCTTTCCTTGGTAGTGACCCAGCAGAGCTGCATGCCATGTGAGAGGGAGTCTGTTGACTAAGTCAACAAGGAACACACTGTTTGTTTGAATCCATACTTTAGGATGTGACCCGGTGGGAAGTTGAGCTATGGTTTTGTTTTGTTTGGCCAACCGAGCAATTCACTCAAAACTGTTCTACTGGCAGTACATATGTGTGTGTGTGTAAGGGTGTGTAAGGGTGTGTGAGGTGTGAGGTGTGAGGTGTGAGGTGTGAGGTGTGTGTGTGTGTGTGTGTGTGTGTGTGTGTGTGTGTGTGTGTGGTGTGTGTGTGTGTGTGTGTGTGTGTGTAAGGGGTGTGTGTGTGTGTGTGTGTTAGGGGTGTAAGGGGTGTGTGTGTGTGTGGTGTGTGTGTGTGTGTGTGTGTGTGTGTGTGTGTGTAAGGGGTGTGTGTGTGTGTGTGTGTGTTAGGGGTGTAAGGGGTGTGTGTGTGTGTGTGTGTGTGTGTGTGTGTGTGTGTTAGGGGTGTAAGGGGTGTGTGTGTGTGTGTTAGGGGTGTAAGGGGTGTGTGTGTGTGTGTGTGGTTGTGTCTCAGGTAAACACGGGAGGGTGAGCTGCTACCAGCAACAGGAGCAACAAGGCAGGGAGAAAAACAGAATTCCCTGGGGACTGTTACTAACTCACCCCTAGTCCAAACCACACACACACACACACACACAGAGAAAATAGCAAGCTATACAGTTTCACCCTTCAAGTATGTGAAGAACACCACGCAGACGGTTCCGACCGTACGATCCCAGTCCACACTATTTCCTTTATGACTGTGCCCACATGTAGTGTGTGTGTGTGTGTGTGTGTGTGTGTGTGTGTGTGTGTGTGTGTGTGTGTGTGTGTGTGTGTGTGTGTGTGTACCTCCAGTAAAGGACATTCTGGTATTCTTCTGGGGGTCATGGCACTGCCCGGCCCCAGCAGCAGTAGCAGTAGTACCACTTGCATCAATAACAGTAGTACTAGCTGTAACAGTTGGCTAATCTGCAGGGAGGTTGTGTGTGAGGCTCCATTGTTCTGGTCAGGTGTGCTTCTTCTCCCCAGCACCTCCCTCGCTGTGCTCCCAGAATGTTAATCCACATTGGAATTTGTCGGCCAGACAGCCGCTGGATGGGGGACCTGTGTGTGTGTGTGTGTGTGTCTGTGTCTGTGTCTGTGTGTGTGTGTGTCTGTGTGTCTGTCTGTCTGTCTGTCTGTGTGTGTGTGTGTGTGTGTGTGCCTGTGCACGCACGTGCGCGCAAACTATAGCAAAAAAAAAAAAAAAAATCCCCATGCCACCATAACCCGTGTTATTGACAGATGAATCTGCCGACGCAAAACGTCGACAGCGTTTAACCGGTGGTTGATTTTTAACCCAGGGGTTGAGTGGACTGTGGTGGACGATGAAAACCACGCTCAAAGTCGTGCCATTCTGACTCATCTCCAACGGCCCCTTCACGGCGGAGAGAGAGTTTTTTTTTTTCTCTTCTCTTCCTCGCAGCCTTTATCGAACGGTGTTTTTGTCGTGGAGCTCAGTTTAGCACAGGGCCTTGGCGGACTTGTTGCCGGGTTGCTGGGTTTTTACTAAGCCTTGTTTGCCTTGAACACCCCCAGCTCACTGAGGGTGGAAAACTTTTCTCTGCCACTGCCAACGAGTGGGTTCAACACACACACACACACACACACACACACACACACACACACACTCAGAGGAGAAAGATTATTTTCTCATTTAGCAGCACAGATCTCTGTCTCCTCACGACTACCTGTTGCTGGCTCTCTCTCTCTTTCTCCATCTCTCCGTCTCCCTCTCTCTCCCGCCCTCCCCTTTCCCTTTCTCTTACCTGTTCTATTTGAGTCTATACTCTCGGCTTGAAAGGATTAATTGTCGTTTATGATTTATTTTTTTGTTCTCGTCGTTTCTGGGGGTGTATTTTTAGGCTTTAAGTGTCTGGTTGCTAGGAGACGGTGTACAGGAGAGAGAGAGAGAGAGAGAGGGGACGAGAGAGAAAGAAGCAAGGGAATGGAGGAGAGGAGTGTTTGCGTTGTGAAGGCTGAAATACAAACACGCTCGCGCACTGAGTCAGTGGTGACGTGCGCGCACACACACACACACACACACACACACACACACACACACACACACACACACACACAAACACGCTGGCTGTTAGTTGTTATTGTGAACTTGTTTATCAGGTTTTGTGTGTCTTGTCACTAGGTCTGGTCTGTGTGTGTCACTGTCATGCGTGTTTGGCTGGCCTAACTATGCTACCTGCTGTCACTGTGTGTGTGTGTGTGTGTGTGTGTGTGTGTGTGTGTGTGTGTGTGTGTGTGTGTGTGTGTGTGTGTGTGTGTGTGTGTGTGTGTGTGTGTGTGCGCACACACGTGTGCGGGCTTGGTGCGTGTGTTTGAGCTGTCTCAATCAAATTTGACATTTGAGTCATAAGGGTTGAAGTGCACTGCACCCTCACATTGTCACATAATCTTTGGGCCTTTCAACTCGTGTCAGCATCCTCCCAATATAGTACATATCCGCATTTGTCACTAGAGCAAACCACCCGAAATCTCCCTTGGATTTGCCATTGCTTTTCTTGCTTGATATTACACACACACACACACACACACACACACACGTACACACACACACACCGACAGGAAATAGACCTGTCGAGGTGCAGAACAGTTGCTCACATCCTGTCTCGCTGTGGTTGCACATTCCAGGAAACCTTCCACTTAAGTGCCACCTAGAAAAAAGCCACACACACACGCATGTCCTCTCTCTCTCGCACTCACACACACCTCTAAACAGGGCAGATCGTTGCCCCATTGAGCCTCGACGCAGCCCCTCCGGAGCCGCTCATTGAACGCCGAAACCACAACATCGCATAGTGCCATGTCTGTGTGGCACAAGGCTGACGTCTCCATCCAAGGTGTTATCGGAGGGAAAGGTATTCCAGACAGCCTTGGAATACTCTGCAATTACCAGACCGCCTTCTTTGTCTTTATCAGGACAGCTCTCTGTGAAAGCAAAGGCTTTCGAAACCAGAAGGGGGTTTTCACAGCGGCGCTTTGGTCTAAGCCCTGGGTCACACACACACACACACACACACACACACACACCACACAAACACACTGACTGGCAGTTTGCCGTGCGTCCGTCCACACAGCCGTGGACGCAGGGTGGCCTGTGCTGCCGGGACGGGGCCAAGGAGTCAACTGGCAGCTCGCTGCCAAGCGGCTGGCTGTAGGACTACATTAACACCTATCTGAGAGCCAGGCGGAGGCCAGGGGAGAGGCGCCCGCGGCGTGTGTGTGTGCGTGTGTGTGTGCGTGTGTGTGTGCGTGTGTGTGTGTGTGTGTGTGTGTGTGTGTGTGTGTGTGTGTGTGTGTGTGTGTGTGTGTGTGTGTGTGTGTGTGTGTGTGTGTGTGTGTGTGTGTGCGCGCGCGTGCGTTTGTGTGTGTGCGTGCACATCTTTGGCTTCTCCACCCCTCGCTGTGTGTGCTCTCACTGTGCTGGAAGACTGGCGGTTAATAGTGTGTTTGTGTGTGTGTGTGTGTGGGGGGGGGGGGGGGGGGTGTAGGTGTAGAAAGAGAGGCAGAGAGTGTGTGTTTGCGCGAGGTCAGGTGAGAAACGAGCGTCTGGGGAGCCGTGCGTTACTCTGGTGAGGGTAAATATACCCCGCGCCACCCTGGGAGCAGCAGGCCACTCTGACACAATATTATTCTGCTGCTCTCGACCCCAGAGGTCACACACACACACACACGCACACACGCACGGATGTCTGTAGGAGTGTGTTAGAGGGCCAGTTGTCTGTCTAGCTGACCCAGAGAGTTTATCAGGTGCAGAGATTCAGGCCTCGATGTGATTTCGTGAAGTGTGTGCGTGCGTGCTTGCGTGCGTGCTTGCGTGTGTGTGGGTGTGTGTGTGTGTGTGTGTGTGTGTGTGTGTCCTAGCCTTGTGGTTTTTCTGAGGCCCGTCACAGGGCACCTTTTCCCCGGGGGCTCTGGTAAGCTGCTGTGTTGAACCAGACCGCTAGCTGCAGAGGTCCGCTGGGGTTGGCTGCCACAGTGCTACATCCCAAGAGACCCCCCACACACACACCTTCACTCATGCACATCAACACAGAGGGAACTGTAGTAAACATACCCTCTGTTACAGTTGAAGCGTAGGAGGTTGACGTGAAGGGTCTAGGTTCCGGAAGCTGTGATCCGTGATCTCCGTCGCGAGTTCACGTTGCGACGTAACACACCAGCAGTCAAGCTTGTCTCTGGCTCTCCCAAACAAGGAAGTGTTTAGATTCCTGTCTCTAGAAACAGAACGGGGTCAAACCCCCATGGGTTTGGGGTTTTAAAGTGTTTAAAACCCAACGTGTTTTGTCGTATGTTTCTGGGACTGCTTTTGGCTCGGCCTGTGTGGTTTGCGTGCGGCGACAGCAGAGAAAGGCCAGTGGGGAGAACATCACTCAAGCCTTCTCAAGGATCAGCCGAATCACCAACTGACCCACCATTGAATGTCACATACACACACTTCATTAGACTACCCTCCCAGTAGAAAATATAGAAACATTTTGGGGAGAAAAAGCACACAAAAATTCTTGAATTCATTGATTGGAGTGGCTGCAATAGTTACGCAAGACCCCCCCCCCCCCCCCTAATGTCTGTCAGCTGCATTGAGTTCATCTTCCCCACACTGGTTTTTGAGTTAGCCTTTGTTGGCTCCTCTGAGCCATGCAGCCCCGGGCTTACACACTTCAGCCCTACAGCAGGGCTGGGGAGCAGCCTCCATGGGGCCGGGAGTGTACAGGAGGAGGCCTCTGTGGAGGCTTGTGCTCAGCCGGCTTCTCCTCCTCCTCCTCCTTTTCCTCCCCCCTCCTCCTCTCGGATTTCCAGGAAAGAAAGGCCTTGTTCTCTGCAGTGGGAGAGGAGTTATAGGCTAGTTACTGTGTGTGAGGGGGAGAGAGAGCGAGAGAGAGAGAGAGAGAGAGAGAGTTGCACCTCTTACATCATCTTCCTCCTCCTCCTCCTTCTCTCATCACTCTCTCTTTCTCTTCCCGCTCCACTCCTCCTCCTCCTCCCTCCCCACTTTTGCGTTGCCCTTCTCCCCCCCCCCCCCCCCATTCGTCGTGCGCCTTCTCTCACTCTCCCTCCTTCGAACAATAACCCCAGTGTCTGTAAGTGTGTGTGGGTCTATTTTTGGAGCGCCAAGGCCACCAGACCTCCCCCACCTCTCCCCATCTCTCTCTGTCTTTTTCTCTCTCTTTCCCTCTCTCTCTCTGTCCTTTTCTCTCTCTTTCCCTCTCTCTCTCTGTCCTTTTCTCTCTTTTTCCCTCTCTCTCTCTCTTTTTCTCCCCTCCCCTCTTGCACACTCTGTCCCATTCTCTGGAAGGTCTTGTTACCAAGCAGTTACATTGTCTTGACTTATGAAAAGTTTTACTATTTTTAGGCTACAATATTCATATCTGCTGTGTGTGTGTGTGTGTGTGTGTGTGTGTGTGTGTGTGTGTGTGTGTGTGTGAGAGAGAGAGAGAGAGCGAGAGAGAGAGAGAGAGAGAAAGGGAGAGAGTGAGAAATAGAGAGAGAGTAATAAAGAGTGGGTTTAACCCCTGGGAGCCCCGGGGTCAGACATGGGGCCCCTTTCACTGGCAGGAACATTTCTCCTTGTTCGGAGCCTTTTCCCCGACTACAACAGTTCCTCCCGGAGACACAGCCTTCTCCTGGATTATTCAGGGACAAGCAGCACCGAAATTCCCATGCTAAAAGGGATCAAGTCCTGCACTCCTCTCTCCCCTCCTTTTCTTTCCTTTGTGTCCTCACACACACACTGTTTTCCCTTCTTTTTTCCCTTCTCTCTCTCTCTCTCTCTCTCTCTCCATCCATCTCTCTCTCTCTTTGAGGCCCCCCCGTGTCTCCCCAATGGTGGAACAGGCCAGTCGGTGGCTCTACTTTTCCACGCCTCAGGTCCCCGCTTGGTTTCATGGCTCCCCTCACCGTTTCCTCTCCCCTTCCTTTTCCCTCCTCTCTGCACACTCGCTCTCTTTGTGCTGCTCTTGTGTCTCTCCCACTCCCTCTCTCCCCTATCGCGTCCCTGTAGTATCGGCCTAATGAATGTTTAATGGACTTGTGGGAAGACTCCAGACACTTTGGGACCCAGGCCCAGGGGCTCTGGTTACCCCCCCTTCTCCTCCTCCTCCCCTCTCCGTCTCTCTTTTCTTTTCACCAACATTTTCTCTTGTCTTGCTCTCTCTTGTCTTTTCCTGATCCCTCCATTCCCCCCTCCTCCGCCTCGCTCTGTCTCCGTGCCCCCGCCCCCCCTCGGAACTTCTGCTCGGGGCTGTTTGTCAGTCCTGTGGCGACGTCTCTGGCGGTGAGTGTTTGTTTGTGTGCGTGCGTGTCAGCAGGAATGATGGTATCTGGTGCTTTGGCTGGAGACTCTCAAGGCCCCAGTGCTTCTGCACCGACATGTCTGATATAACACACAGCAATCACACACACACACACACACACACACACACACACACACACACACACTTACTCCTCCTAGCCCACACACACACATTCCACATTTTTCTATGTGCACTCACCCACACAACCACCCACACACGCGCGCAAACAAACAGTTTAGTTGACAAGTCTTTGTTGTCGCCAGTGCCAAGCAAGTGTTAGCAGTGGGAGGCTGGATCTCTGTGGAGAAGGCCTGACTCGGCAGCTCTGCTGGGAGCTTGGCTGCTGACTAGGAGACTGGGTCCTGGGAATCTCTCTCTCCCTCGTTCTGTTTCTCTGTCTCTCTCTGTCTTTATCTCTCCCTCTCTCTCTGTTTCTCTCTCTCTCTCTCTGTTTCTCTCTCTCTCTCTCTCTCTCTCTCTCTCTCTCTCTCTCTCTCTCTCTCTCTCTCTATCTCTCTCTCTCTCTCTCTCTTTATCGCCTTTCCCCTGTCCCTGTGTCTTTTCCCTCCACCCTGCCGTTGTGTGGGGCTCCTTGTTGGCGCAGCGGGAAGAGGGCCACGTGGGCTGGAAGGGCGGCCGTGTTGAAGTGTGTCCGGCCAGGCCACCGAGATCACACAGAGGAAAGGAGGCATCCGCACTCCCTCCACGGGACAGGGGTGACAGCAGACTAGCAGACGAGCTATGAGCTCATCTCCCCCCCCCCCTTCATCCCCTCCTCCTCCTCCTGCTGTGGCCTCTCTTCTCCCACTCCGTCCATTGTCCTCGTCCTCTCTTCCCACTCCCTCCCCTCCCGTCTCTCGCTCGCCCTCTCTTGTCTCTCCTCGTCCTAGGGCTCACCCCATCTCGTGTTCCCTCCTTCTCTTTCATGGCCGCCCTTTGTCCACCCCCCCCCCCCCCTCCCCCCTCTTCTTTCCTCCATCCTTCTCGGCCACCTGCCCCCTCCCGTCCTAACCCGGAGAGCTCTTTATCCCACACACACACGCGCACACACTCTATCTGGTGTCCCAGGGCAGAGATTAGGCGCTACCACATTGCCCCCCCCCCCCCTAAAGTCCCCCCTCGCCTTCCTCACCAGTCCCTGCATTATTGATGCCATTCTCAGTAACCGAGTGTGTGTGTCTGCCCCCCCCCCCCCCCCCCCTCTCGCTCTCTCTCTCTCTCTGTCTTCTCTGCTGTAATAGCTATCTGGTGTCTCCCTTAGGAGGGAGTGAGTGATCCAGGAAGGGAGGGAGGACTGGATAGAGAGAGGGAGTAGAGGTCATAAGGGTTAAGTCTTGAACGGGGGGGGGGGGGGGGGGGGGGGGGGGGGGTGAGGTCATGCTCTGGCGTTCTCACACTCTCTGCTTCTCTCCTTACTTTCTCTCCCTCTCTCCAGGCATTGTTGCACTCAATGACACACACATAGAAAACACATACACATCTTTGAGTGTTGCTGCGGATGCAAGACTTATAACTTATAAAGAAGGAGAGTGTTTGTGTAACTTTGTGTGTTTTAGAGAGAGTGTGTGTGTGTGTGTTTGAGCATCTCTATCCCCGGTAGCTGATCCAGGGCAAATCAGGCAGAGCCAATGTGGAGGGGCGACTGTTCTAGCTACCCCCCTCCTCTCTCTCTCTCTCTCTCTCTCTCTCTCTCTCTCTCTCTCTCTCTCTCTCTCTCTCTCTCTCTCTCTCTCTCTCTCTCTCTCTCTCTCTCTCTCTCTCTCTCTCTCAGGGAGTTTAATCGGGACTGTGCTATACACCTCTTAACATCTTTGTCGTTTATATGCTGCTGACTGGCTCTTAGTGCTCTTACTGCTGCTGTAGAAGATGATGATGATGATATTGATGAAGAGTGTGACTGTGCTCCGGCTGGGGACGTGCTCCTGTCTTTTGGGGCCCAGGCGCCGCCCCGACAGGCTGATCGGGTTTCACACTGTTTACCCGTCCAGGATCCATTTCACCGGACGGCCCGAAACGCGAGGCGCTCACGTGTGTCCCGGCACGCCAACCTTTGTTATCCGTGACAAAGTCAAAGCGATCGTTACTGACGCGCCACCACCACAACAACAACAACAACGGCAGCTCAGTAAAGCTGTGTGTGTGTGTGTGTGTGTGCGTGTGCGCGTGTGCGTGTGTGTCGTGCCGGCGTGGGAGTGTGTGTGTGGGTGAGTCTGTGTTATTGTTGGAGCAGCGTGGCTTGGCTGTTAGTTAGCACGGCTCTCTCGTGCTACTCGGTAGGCCCTGTCTCCACGCCACCGCAAACCAGGGGGAGGAGGAGAGGGAGGCGGACGGAGGAGGTGGTGGTGGTGGTGGTGGTGGAGTTGAAGCAGGATGACAGAGAAGGAAGAGTTGGAGCAGGGTGACAGAGGAGAGGAGAGGAGAGGAGGAGGAGGAGGAGGAGGAGGAGGAGGAGGAGGAGGAGGAGGAGGAGGAGGAGGAGGAGGAGGTGGTGGTGGTGGTGGTGGTGGTGGAGTTGAAGCAGGATGACAGAGAAGGAAGAGTTGGAGCAGGGTGACAGAGGAGAGGAGGAGGAGGAGGAGGAGCAACAGGGTGAGAGAGGAGAGGAGGAGGAGGGAAAGAGTGAGCCGTAGCGCATGGGGGAACACATTCCTCAGGTTTGGGGAAAAGGCTAGGAGGTTAGGGCGGGCGCTCTTTGATGAGATCAGAGCCTGAGAACAAGAGCCGCCTCTTGTCTTTAGACAACCATTCCCGGCCTCGTCTGCTACCTGGTCCGAATCGAAGCCCTAAAGGAACCTTTGACAGGGAGAGGAAGTCAGGCTGACACTGACCTCGCACCGCTGCCCCGTGCACCTGGCGCTGCCTGGGACAGATGTTCCGGCGCCCCCCGACATCATTAAGCGTTATGCAACGCGGGCTAAATGGCGGCGAGATTATCCCATCTATCAAGTCATCGAGCAAAGCAAAGCCATCGACAGCACAGGCGTGGGGGCTAATCTGCTGATTTGGGGCCGTTTATCTGTTGCTTATCCGGGGCGGTACAGAGGCTGGGCGTGTGGCTGTGGCCTGCACGCTGGATTCACACCGACACAGAGGCATGTCAAACTGAGGGGGTGGGGGGGGGTTCCTGGCACCCTGACACACAAGCCACAGAAAGACACACAAGAACACACACATCACCTAGACCTAGTTATGACTGAAAGCTGTATGTACTTGGGGGTGACGGACGGAGGGAGGGAGGGGGGGGGGGGGGGAGGGAGAGGACCATCTCTGTAGGAAAGAGCACCCGCCGAGTTAGAGGAGGAGAGTGTGTGTGACAGTCAACAGGCTCCACTCGGCTTAGGAAGAGCCCAGCAACTCACTTTGACTGAAACCCTGAGGGAGCAGCTAGACTGTACCTAAATAAATGGTGTGTGTGTGTGTGTGTGTGTGTAACTGCTGCGGTGGGCTGATGACAGCAGAGCCCTGGTGGTTTCTAACCCCAAGAGTGGAGGAAGGGGGGGGGGGGGGGCAAAGGAGACATGCATTGGAAGGAAAGAGCTGCAGAAGGATTGTGAAATGGCCTGGTGCGTGTTCTACCGTCCCTCGCTGTGTGCGTGTGCGTGTGCGGGTGTTTTTTCCCGGGCCACCGACAAGTCCTGTACCTGTTAGCACCTCCGTGTCTGGCCGCTGCAGTGCAACACAAATAGACACCTGTAGGCCTAATCCTCTTAAAGTCCCAGAGACGAGGACAGACCGTCTCTGTTCCCTCACCTCAAATTACCCTGGTTAGCAGCGTCTCCATGACTCATCCCATCCTCTGCTGCCCCTCGCCAAACAACAGGTCTTTTTCTTTGACTTACCAAGGTTAGCGTTGCTCCACTGAAGCGGCTTGTATTCAAAACGTGTTCTGTGCCAACGAAAGAAACTCATTGCTTGCACTGATTAAAAAAAAAATCCTCCTTCAGAAGCCATTACCACCATTTCTCTCCCTGTTTTTCTCCATGTTGCCCCGGCACTGACCACCCCCTGTTTCCCCTCTCTCCGTCTCCCCCCCCCCCCCCCCCCCCCCCCCCCCCCAGGGTTCGCCTTCCCAGACTGGGCCTACAAGCCCGAGTCGAGCCCCGGCTCCCGGCAGATCCAGCTGTGGCACTTCATCCTGGAGCTGCTGCGGAAGGAGGAGTACCACGACGTGATCGCCTGGCAGGGCGACTACGGGGAGTTTGTCATCAAGGACCCCGACGAGGTGGCCCGGCTCTGGGGGGCGCGCAAGTGCAAGCCCCAGATGAACTACGACAAGCTGAGCAGGGCGCTACGGTACGGATGGGGGGGGGGGGGGGGCGCAGTCACTCGCTGCCCCTGCTCTGCACTGAACTACACCACCACCACGCTCACCCACCCAATCCGTGCCAACCTACACGTCAGAGCATTCCCTGACCTAGTTAGTACGGAAGTCACGACTGACCCTAGTCTATACTACAGTATATACCCCACAGCCACGGTAACAGCTGGCCTAGTCTACTTCACACCACCAGAGCTGTGTCGAGTAAGCGTGTTAGATAGACTGCGCGTATGGTATTGGTCGTCTAGACTCAACCTTTGCTCTTTGTCCCTTACACCCATCTCGCTGCCCTGTTTTCGCCCTCCGCAAGCTGTTGTTGGGCTAAGTTAGCCCGTCTGACCTGTCGGCCAATACGGCAGCAGGTCAGCTAAATCCTCTGTTACGCCACGAGAAAAGCCCCGGCGCTTTGGGTTCTGAAGCCCTGTTACGCCACGAGAAAAGCCCCGGCGCTTTGGGTTCTGAAGCCCTGTTACGCCACGAGAAAAGCCCCGGCGCTTTGGGTTCTGAAGTCCTGTTACGTGACGAGAAAACCCCCGGCGCTTTGGGTTCTGAAGCCCTGTTACGTGACGAGAAAACCCCCGGCGCTTTGGGTTCTGAAGCCCTGTTACGTGACGAGAAAACCCCCAGCGCTTCGGGTTCTGAAGCCCTGTTAGGCCACGAGAAAACCCCCGGCGCTTTGGGTTCTGAAGCCCTGTTAGGCCACGAGAAAACACCCAGCGCTTTGGGTTCTGAAGCCCTGTTACGCCACGAGAAAAGCCCCGGCGCTTTGGGTTCTGAAGCCCTGTTACGTGACGAGAAAACCCCCGGCGCTTTGGGTTCTGAAGCCCTGTTACGTGACGAGAAAACCCCCAGCGCTTTGGGTTCTGAAGCCCTGTTAGGCCACGAGAAAACCCCCGGCGCTTTGGGTTCTGAAGCCCTGTTAGGCCACGAGAAAACACCCAGCGCTTTGGGTTCTGAAGCCCTGTTACGCCACGAGAAAAGCCCCGGCGCTTTGGGTTCTGAAGCCCTGTTACGTGACGAGAAAACCCCCGGCGCTTTGGGTTCTGAAGCCCTGTTACGCCACGAGAAAACCCCCGGCGCTTTGGGCTCTGAAGCCCTGTTACGCCACTAGAAAACCCCCGGCGCTTTGGGTTCTGAAGCTCTGTTACGCCACGAGAAAACCCCCGGTGCTTTGGGTTCTGAAGCCCTGTTACGCCACAGGAAAACCCCCGGTGCTTTGGGCTCTGAAGCCCTGTTACGCCACGAGAAAACCCCCGGCGCTTTGGGCTCTGAAGCCCTGTTACGCCACAGGAAAAACCCCCGGCGCTTTGGGTTCTGAAGCCCTGTTACGTGACGAGAAAACCCCCGGCACTTTGGGTTCTGAAGCCCTGTTACGCCACGAGCGTCTGACCCAGAGCCTGTGCGGGATCATGCTAACGCTCCCTGCTTACTCATATCGAGAGCGAGAAAGGGAGAGAATGAGAGATCGGAGCCAAGTCGAACTCACGTGGAAACACACACACACACACACACACACACACACACACACGTAAGCGCTTGCCCTCTGTTACCTCCTCGTTAGGAGGCAAATGCCGCCACCACAGCAGACTCACGGGTAAACACTCCAGTGCGGTCTAACCCTGGGGCCCGCTCCAGGTAGTTGCTGCCTGGACAAGCAGCAGCAGAGGCTGGCGAGGCCCAGGTCTGGGGCTGGAACGCCAGGCCTTATAAAGGAGTAGCCTCCGAGTCAGGGGGCTACCACTTTGGCCGTTTCTACGGCTTGCATTCCCTTTGGGAAAGGAGTCCCTAGCCAGTGGTTTATTGCCGAAAAGGACAAAGATTAGGCGCTAAGCACTTGAAGTGAGCTAAATGGAAGACACATTAACACACAGAGAGAGAGAGAGAAAGAGAGGGAGAGAGGGAGAGAGGGAGAGGGGGAGAGGGGGAGAGGGAGAGAGGCGCATCTTCATACAGTGGGCCGATTAAGACAGTGTCCGTTACAGACGGATGAGGATGAGGATGCAGGGAATTAACACTGGCGCACGCACACACACAATCACACACACACAATCACACACACACAATCACACACACAAGCGCACACTTAAGGCTTTCAAAATTAGTGTGCTTGTGTATTCTTGTCCCGCTGTAGTTGTGCTGCACCAGATTTGGAGCTTAGCCTCCATTAAGTGCTTATATATAGCAGGTCTTAGTGACCCTGAGGGGGTATTACTATCAACAGACTGAACCTCCTCCTCGGCCCTCAGGACACAGCACCCAACCCTGCCTAATATTACTAAGGTTAAAGAGGGGAAGGTCAGGCCATGACGTCAAGCACGCACACACACACACACACACACACACACACACACACACACACACACCTGATTTGACACCAGAACTGCTGCACAGCCGAGTCCCGGGCCACGGGTGCCTCACCACAACAGAGGCCCTGGAAACCCTGCCCGTCAAGATCCATATCACCAGTCACATGGTCCAAAAGGGGGAGGAATGGCCCTGAAGATGAATGAAGTTATAAGGCGCACACACACACACACACACACACACACACACACACACCGCATATGGACGTAGAGGCCAGAGTGTGTTCAGCACATGGAGAAAATCTGGAGCCTCCTATTAATCGAGGCGTACAGCCGCACACACACGTGCACACACACACTTCAAACGGCACGGCCTGTTCTGGAGCCCTGTGTTTTCTCCTTTTATCACCCAGCCTTTTTTGATGATTATTTTTACCCCCCACGATCTTTAGTCTTTCCTGTCTGCCGTGCACATGGTGGAAATTCCCTTTTGGAATACTATTGTTTGCGTGGGCGCTCCGTGTGCATCGACTTTCCGTTCAGGGGACACGGCCTCGGCCAATGCGTCATTCCTGTCTCCCGCTCCCACGGCCGCTGTGAAATTCCCACTCCTGTCGAGAGGATTAGACCCACACTGTGCGTGCGTGCGTGCGTGCGTGCGTGCGTGCGTGTGTGTAAGAGATGACCAAAGAGGAAGGCAGGGCGATTAGGGAACGCTGCATTCCGCTAAACTGTTTTCCCCTTTTTTTATTTCCTACTTTGTGGACTTCCAGGGATTAGAGATGAGATGAGATGTGGACACAAAGCCCTCGTCTAAGTCCACGCCTCTGTCCACTCGCGGTGGCACTGTGGCAAATCAGCTCCACATGACTGTCAGGAGCCACGGGCCCTGTTGCCCCCAGGTTGTTGTGGAGAGGCCCCTGGCAGACACGTCCCGGGAGTGTGTGTGTGTGTGTGTGTGTGTGTGTGTGTCTGTGCCCCCCCGCCCCGTGGTCATCATGGTAGAGAGGCTGAGAGGGGCCAGTGAACCAGGCAGGACAATGGGATCAGTGTGCTGGCCATGGCCGCGCTGTAAACATGGCCCGGCTGTAAAGCAACTTCAGCCCCCACTCGCTCTCTCTCTCTCCCCCTTCTCGATCTTTGCCTCCCCCCTTCTCGCTCTCGGCCTCCCCCTTCTCGATAGCCCCCCCGGCCCCCTCCGTAAATGAGAGTGCCAGTGCTATTCAATCAAGAGAAAAGACGTTCAGCCAGCCAGTCAGTCAGTCAGTCAGCCAGCCCGCCAGTCAGCCAGTAAGTCAGCCAGCCAGTCGGCCAGTACCAGTCTAATTAGTGTAATCACGCTAAGAGGTCCCAGCCCTCTGTGACGGGCCCCCCACTCAGGAGCCAGGCTGACCCTAGCAGAGGTCAGACAGCCCACAACTGCCAGCTGGGAGAGATTATTACCAAGGACGACCCTCCTCCCCCCCGCCACACACACACACACACTCTTGTCCACACTCCCACACTCTTCCAGTGTAAAAAAGTGGAGGAGTGGTGCCCGTGCCACCTCAGAGGCTTGATCTGTTAGTGGGTCAGAAGGGCTGCCTCCACAACGGCCTTTTGTGCCCTAACAACCGGCCATGGAGAGGCCCTCTGCCTGGGGGTTTGTGTGGAGCGAGCGTGTGTGTGTGCATTGTCAGCGTATTGTCTGTAGCTGCACATGTGTTTCCCCCTGCTTGTGTGTGTGTGTGTGTGTGTGTGTGTGTGTGTGTGTGTGTGTGTGTGTGTGCAACTCATTGTCCAGGGCAGAATAGTCCTTTTCATTTGCTGCGGCGGGCGGAACACACACACACACACGCGCACACACACACACACACGCACTCACACGAGAGAGAGAGACAGAGTACACTCTAGCACACGCCCGCACCCAATGAGCATGTGACCAGCCTAATCAGAGCCCTGGCAAGTCTTCATCTACACGTACGTGCGCACACACACACACACACACACACACACACACACACACACACACACACACACACACACACACACTCACACACACACACAGAGAGCATGTGATCAGCTTAACCAGACCCCCCGACCAAACCCCATCCCTTCATAAACACACCAGGACATTTCCATTCTGCTGTAGTGAGTACAAATATCGTCAGAACTGGCCGCACGCAAAGCCCAGGCCTCTCTCACGTGCACAGGTCACACACACACACGCACACCCACACCTACACCTGAGTATGAGCAGCTGCTGCCTGTTTGTGTTGGTGTGTGTGTGTGTGTGTGTGTGTGTGTGTGTTTGTGTGTGTGTGTGTGTGTGTGTGTGTAGCAGCCAGCGCTGACGAAAGAGGCAGAAAATAAACAGTGGGCTCATGGGGAGTATTGTAATCCTGGTTTCCTGTCACAGTCAGCGCCTATTTACAGAGCAACAATAGGCAGGCCAGAGCCAGCGTGTGTGTTTGTGTGTGTGTGTGTGTGTGTACATGGACGGACGAGAACACACGGACCTGTGTTCGGAGTGCACTAAGGTTTCCAGTGTCAGGCTGCCTCTACAACAGAAGCCTAACTCAAACAATTTCCAACCTGTTGTTGTCCGGTTTAGCCGTCCAGCCGCTGAAAGCCGGCTGGTTTTGGACGGGAAGGTCCTGTGCTGGTCCGAGGGGAAGCGCTAAGGTCCCCCCGCCCCCCCCTCCTTGGTGATTGTATCCGTCTGCCTGATCAGGGACCTCATCATGTTGGCTGTAATCATGGCCGCTCTAATCTCCCCTCCCTGCAATCTCGCTGCACTACAAAAATGTCACCGCCGTGGCACTTCCTGGAAGGCTTTCACTAAAACCACACTTACAGCTCGTAGGGCACACCAGATAAAGATTTCTTGGAAGAAATTAAATATTTTAAGTCAGGGCGGAGGTTGGATAACCTTTGTTGTGCTGGTTTTGTAGGTAGTGTACTAAGTTTGTGTGCGTGTGTGTGTGTGTGGTGGGCCGCTAAGCGCAGGCGCTCAAAGAATCCCTTTCTTCTCTTTTGATGTGAGTTCAAAATGCTCTACAAAGCTTGTCTGACTGTGACGGCGGAGGAGGGAGACAGGGAGAGAGAATGACCATGTGCTGTGAACACAGCCAGGGTGGCATGGCTCGCAGCCTAGGATTATGGGGAGTGTAGTTTGATTCCAAGTGTCCCGGGCTACAGACGACTACATAAGCGGAGGCTGCCACACAATGCATTGAGAGGGTGTTTTGATGCTAGGCATTGGTATCTGGTGATGATCTGAGCACTGGCTGAGGAAACAGAAACCTCCCTGTGTGCCTCGGTCTGTTTCTCTTCCTTCTCTCCTCTGCTCATCTGTCAAGATGCCCCCCCTCCAGACACACACGCACACACACACCGCCCCTCTTTAGCGGCCCTTGTGAGTGTCTCCCCTGGAGCAAAAATTACATGCTGCTTTGTGCCTGGCATAAACAATGTTTTCAACAGTGCAGGCCTGTCCTGTCTCTCCGTCTACGTCTGTCTCCCTGGCTCCTGGGGGAACGAGAGAGTGTGGGGGGGCGGGGGGGGGGGGGGGGGGGGGCACATGTGCGGGCTGAGAATTAAGAGAAGGAGCGACAGAAAAGAAAAAGGGAAACACGTGTCCGGAGATAAAGGAGAGGAGTGGAGAGAAGGAGGAGATGCATTCTGAGGCGTCTAAATGGCTGGGAGGGAGACGGGGCTCGGTCCACGTCGCCCTTGTCTGGAGGATAATGACAGGCTCACACACACACACACACACACACACACAGACACACAATCGCACCTCGGTCTACCTTCACACATGGACACACACACACACACACACACACACACACACACACACACACAGCCTCACTTCGGTCTACTTTCACACATACACACACACACACACACACACTCACCTCGGTCTACCTTCACACAGTTACCTGGCTGCAGCATGGCGACGGCCATGTCGTGTAGACACACAGAGCGATGTGCTGAGTCTGCTGACACAGGCAGTTCACACCCATCGGAGACCTGACACTGAGAGGGGCTGGCAGAGGGCATGGCACACACACACACACATCTCTCACACACTCACTCGAAGACACACACGGACATCAAAAGCACGCACATGGACGAGAGTGGCGGCGAGGTGTGGTTTTGCCTGTGTGTAAGGGTGTGTAGCGAGGTTGTGTAGCGAGGGTTCCCGGACGGGGCAGGAATTTCGCGGCAAGCCACAACACCATGGCGGTCTTTGTCCAAGATGGCCGATGTGGTCACAGAGCCTTTCAGCTTGTCCTCAAGCCAGTTTTAGACTCATGGCTATGCACACTTTCTCTATTGCAGTCTATTTCTGTGACAAGAAACATTAAGGATTTAAAAGTAACAAATAGTTTCCGGGAAGTTCACACTTTTTTTGGTTGCGCTCGCGTTCGTTTCTAAGATAGAAAATAAATTGTAATTGAACATGAACTTTTTTTCAGGATTAGCATTGCAAGATTATTTTCT
>CM030178.1:6985946-7000946 GCA_017639675.1 Aplochiton taeniatus
CCGGCCGGCCGCCGACAAGGCCCCCCTGGGCGGGGAGCGGGAGCGGCCCGAGAGAGGGGAGCGGGCCGGGGCCGAGAGGCACCACCACTCCTCCCTGGCCCACCACCACCCCCCGCACCCGCACTCGGCCCACCCTCACCCCCACCCGCACTCGGCCCACCCTCTCTCCCACCCCATCCACCACGCGCTGCACCTGGGCGAGGAGCCCGCCCACCTGTCGCCCTTCAAGTTCAAGCTGCAGCCGCCGCCGCTGGGCAGGAAGCAGAGGGAGGGCCACGGGAACCCCAGGCTGGGCTCGGGCTCCGGGTCCCTGTCCTCCAGCGGCCTGGGCTCCTCGCTGTCCTTCGGCAGTGACCTGAGCTCGGCTGGCGGCTCGGGCCTCGTCTCCAACTCCTCCTCCACGCAGTCACTCAACAGCGCGGGGCTGCCCAAGATCAAGGTGAGACACACACACACACACACACACACACACACACACACACACACACACACACACACAAACAGGCTTATTCAGTTCAACCCCCCATCCTAGACATGGTCTGTACCCTAACACATCTTACATTACTTACAGCAGTTAAAAAAAATAAGCTGACTGTCTTCTCTCTGGTCCTCTGTGTGTGTGTGTGTGTGTGTGTGTGTGTGTGTGTGTGTGTGTGTGTGTGTGTGTGTGTGTGTGTGTGTGTGTGTACGCGCAGGTGGAGCCCATCTCCGACATCGAGTCTGAGGAAGAGGTGGAGGTGACCGACATCAGCGACGAAGACCCCGACGAGCGGGACCAGGAGTTCAACCTGTTCTCCCCCCGCCACCCCTACCTCCCCCGGCCCCGCCACCTCCAGCACCACCTCCAGCACCACCACCACCTCCTCCTCCAGCAGCAGCAGCAGCTCCTCCACCACAACGGCACGGCCCCCCAGCACGACGAGGACCTGGACGAGGACGTCTTCAAGGCGCCCGCCCCGCCCCCGCCCGGCCTGCTGCCCTTCTTCCCCTCCGCCCACCACCCCCACATCCACCGCGGCCCGCCCGCCCTGAAGAGCGAGCCGGCCGAGCCCGGCGAGGGCACGCCTCCCCCCCAGACGGGGGCGGCGCCGGCCGGACCCCCCCCGCCCACCCAGTGCATCCCCCTCAAGCTGCGCTTCAAGCGGCGCTGGAGCGAGGACCAGCGCATGGAGGCCTCCCTAGAGGAGTCTGACGACAAGAAGGTACGGGGCGAGGAGAGGGAGCGGGCACTGGCCCTGGCCCGGGAAAGGAACGGCGCCATGGAGACGGAGGAGGAGAAGGGGGCGGGGAGCGGCGAGGGCGACAGTCCGCCCCCCCTGGGGTACGAGGGCTCCCTGCCCCCTCCTCTGGCCGCCCAGCAGAGGGCAAGCGCCGAGCTGCACCGCGCCACCGCCCAACTGTCTCTGGAGAGCAAGGACTGCTGATCCCACACACACACTTACACACTTACACACACACACACAAACGCACGCTCGCAACACTAAAGGGCCAGTACCAGGCCAGGTGGCACAGGATAATGTACATGAATCCCCAGTAACCTCCCCTCCCACTAGCCACCCTCAAGCTGGGGCCCACCATGGCTCATCCAGCCCTCATAAAAACAGGATACCCTACGCACACACACACACACACACACACACACACACACACACACTTCTCTTGCTGCACTCTCATTACCTGTATCATGGATCCTCTAAGACTTTGATAAGATAAGAAAGAGAAGAAGAAGAGACAGGGCCACTGGGCCACCGCAAGCCCAGACACAGGGAGGTGAAACTGGGGGCAGAATCAGGAGAGAACACCCCTCCCTCTGGAAGCTCCATGCTCACCCGTCACAGCTCCAGCAGCTCCCCTTTTGCCTCTGCTGCAGTCTCTTTTCTCGTGGTGGGGGGGGGGGGGGCTCACACAGCCAGCAACACACACACATAGGACCAGACCAGCTCTCTCAGATTTTATTTTTGTATAAAGTAAAGTGCCTGTATATCTAAAATGAACTGCCCCAGAGATGAGCGAGAAGAAAGAAAGAAAGAAAGAAAGAAAGAAAGAGAGAGAGAGAGAGAGAGAGAGAGAGAGAGAGAGAGAGAGAGAGAGAGAGAGAGAGAGAGAGAGAGAGAGAGAGAGAGAGAGAGAGAGAGAGAGAGAGAGAGAGAGAGAGAGAGACACGGGGAAGGAACGAGAGGAGGAAGTGGAATGAATATAGTCGGCCCTCTTCTATTATCCAGCGAATCACAGAAAAGTTGGGCAGACCAAAATAAACTATGGAACTTGCTCAGCGGGCGCCCCCCCAATCTGGAATCCTCCTTTCCAAACTGGTCACTCCACTCAGGGAAGCTCGCTGTATTGCTACTGGACACACACACACACACACACACTGGTTGGTGAACAAAACTTTTGAAATCACTGATTGCAGCTTTGCTCTTGGACTTATGGACACTGCTACTCAAGGACCAGAATACCACACACACACACACACTTTTTCACTCCCTGACACACTTTCTGCTCCAAGTCAGCTTTGACTTTTGTATATTCCTCTTTCTGTTTTTCTCTCCTGTCCATTCCTTCTTTCTCTTGGGGGACCACCCGTTGACACGATCATGAAGAAATCCAAACAGAGGCGTTGTTAGCTGCCCACAAGGGAAACGGGGAAGAGGAGGAGTAGGAGAAGAGGACAATGGAGGGAGAGGAGGGAGATGGAGGGAGAAGAGGCGTGGAAGGTGGCTGGGGGGGTTTGTGAACTGAGCCCAGCTAAGGGGACCATGATGACGAGCGGGGTGAACAAGGAGACGTGGTCAGGGGACAGAGGATGGGGGTCCACTCTGTTAGCTTGTTAGCCTAGCCGATGTATCCCTCACAACAGCCCAGCACAACACCTTAGCCTGTTTTCTAACAATCGTAGTCTGATAGTGTTAACTAAACCAGCAGAAGATTTGCATGTTTGAGCCACCATGTTGAAAAACAAACACACACACACACACCCTTAACACAAACGCACATCACACTGCCTTTAGCTACTTAACTTTCTCCCAATCTCTATCTCTCTCCCCCTGGGCCTCAGATTCGTCCTATTATAACCTCATGAGTTTGTGAGAGTAGTAGTGTTGTGCGGACTACAGAGCCTGAGAACCAGAGAGAGCATTGAGACAGACTTAACCCCCCCCCCACACACACACACACACACACACACACACACACACTGCCTCTCTATGCCTTGTTTTTATAGCATGTATAGTCCAAACTGAGATACATTGAACACACAAGCTACATGTATATCTTTATATATTCTATATTAAATTTAAAAACTGAGATTTTAAAAGAGCATAGCGTTTTAATGATATTACTGATTCAGGATTTTTCTTCTTTTCTAAGTGGAATGTTTTGGGGAGGGGTCCGGGGTGGCAGGGGTTGATGCTGCCTCCTGCCTCTCTGTGGGAATCTGGGTGGGGGAGATGGAGGTGCTGCATAGGGGCCTGGTTCGCCTCCTTTTTGGGGGGGTGGGGGGGGGGGGGGGGGGGGGGGGTTCTCTTTCTTTTTTTTCTGTTCTTAGGAAATCGAGCCAGAAAAAATAACAGAAAACAAACCACAGGCAAGTCCGAAAACTAGCACAAGAGAAAAGCCCCGATGAGTTCTGTCAGCACTGTGACAGCTGATAGTGGTGGGACGGAGTTACATACACTGAATGAGTTCCACGCTTTTCCAGCATGGAGCCCTCTGTTCTTTCCTATCTGTATAGCTAGACGTGGCCCACTGTCCTTTAGCATGGGGACTGGCAGGAACAGGCACAGCCTTACCTCCCCTCCTTGGGCTTGGTGCGTGCGTGCGTGCGTGCGTGCGTGCGTGCGTGCGTATGGCAGTCAGCTCAGGGTTAGCCATAAGGCTATCAGTGCTCTGTGGATCCTGTCTATTCCCAGCTCCGGGTCTGTTAGCCTAATGCGGCGGTGTTAGCACCAGGTCGAAATCAGACTGCCCTCTATGGGTACAGGCCCTGAAAGATAGCTTTAACATCTTGGACATGCTAAGCTTTGGCCTGAGCTGCCCTCTACCCTAGCTACACACACATGCAGATCCCCTAACCCAATGTTCTGTGCACACGCACACGCTCACACACACACACACACATACCACAGTTCCTTTGACGCTCTCCTATCGTGGAGCGCTGAGTTTCTCCGGTCGGATCAAAGAGGCCCTGGAATGGGTGAGCTTCTTATCGCTTTGACCCGCCATCCGGTCTGTCCCCGAGTCGGCCAGGAGTGGGAGAGGTGGCTCCCTGGCGGGTGGGCCTGAGCCGCTCCCATCTCTCCAGACTACGAGAGTCTGGCTGTCCCCCCCGCCACCCTGCCCTCCCAACCCCCACGTCTGTATTCAACACTGACAGCTGCCTTATAACTACTCTTCATATCTAAGCCAGGGGACAAGGCATCATTCTGCCTGCTCTGTCTGCTCTGCTTTCGTCCTATCTCTCTCTCACACTGTCTTTCTCTCTCTCTCTCTCTCTCTCTCTCTCTCTCTCTCTCTCTCTCTCTCTCTCTCTCTCTCTCTCTCTCTCTCTCTCTCTCTCTCTCTGCGCCCCCCCTCCCCCCCTTGGACTTGTCTACCTTGCCGTCTACTGTGGAGTGATCTCACTCAATCATGACAGTGCAGGGCGAGACGGCATTAAAGTTAAGTTTTGGAGTTCCGCGGAGTTTCAGGGATCCGCCGTGTCCTGTTTGCGGCCTCAGATCACTGTCGGAGCCTGGCAGGTCAAGCTGCACAGAACATGGCACGTCTCTCGCATCATATTTGTAAAAAGAAAGTTCCCTTGCTAATGTTTTATTTTTCCTTTCTGATGTCAATATTGCTGTTTTATTATTATTATTATTATTATTATTATTATTGTTGATGTTGTTATATTATTGTTATTGTTGGATTATTTACCTCTCCCTCATGCATAACTATTTCACAGCTCAGTTAGCTGTTGCTTTTCGGTTGTGTACATCACTGTTAGTGATGTGGACCCCCCCTTCCGACTCTTCTTTGGTCTTCATAGTAGTTTTTACATTTGTAAGATAATAAAGAGGTGTATTATTAATTCTGAGAGCAGTTGAGATGCTGACAGAGAAATAACAGAGGGGACTAAGGGAGGGGCTGGGGGATGGAGTTTATTCGGGGGGGTTGATGATTTGATATTCTTTTTTTGTCATGTATTGTAATTTTTGTTTTATATTGTTTCTTTTATCTTTCTCTCTTGTATATTGTTGTTTTTTTTTCATTTGTGGGGATTGCGTCATTGAAAAAAAGAAAAAAAAGATCTCTTCCCCCATCTCTTCTTCATCTCTCTCCTCTTTCCCCCTCTCTTCCTAAGCAGTTACGTAACACTCAGACAGAGAGATGAGATTTAATACCATGATGTAACATTGAATTTCTTCACTTTAATTCTTTCCTGTTTTTTGTTTTTGTTTTTTTCAAACTTGTAATTAAGCTGTAATCAGGGTTAATTAAAACTGGTTAAAAACCTATACGTGTCTGTGACTTCTTCCTTTGTTTACATCAAATATTGAGTGAATATTTATGACTGGCATGCGGTTGGGTCTAAGGGTCGATTTTTATTCCTGGATGTTTATTAACTAGAGATTAACCACGCCTCCTCTCTTTTCATCGCAACAATGAACAGAACTTAGTGGAGTGACACGCTGGCTCTTTAAGGCTTGTCTAAAAGGTAAAGACAGAGACAAGAGGAGACATGCTAACTTTGGCTTCAGAGCCCTGATGCGGAAAAGGGTACGACTGACAGACAGACAGACAGACAGACAGACAGACAGACAGACAGGCTGTGTTCCAGCTGAACAACAGTCCGCCGTGTAGCTTTCTCTTTGGGCCTGCTGATGAGTGAAAGGACTGGATACACAACACTGTCTCTCTGTCTTTCTCTCTCCTGACTCTCCCTTGTACAAACACACACACAGGTCCAGGGATGGAGAGTCCTCGGAGGCTATATGCTCAAATGTGCGTGATGAGGAAAAGCACTTTGTCCAAAGGGTTGTCGCCTGTTCACCCACGTAATGCTCTCCAACCGTATAGGCCACGCACAGCACATATGCCTTTTAGTGTGACGTCAATGGCTGCCCTGTCCAGAGGAAAGCTTCTGAGAGGTAGAACGGAGCTTCAAGGTTTCAAATTAAGTGGGGAAGCCAATTAACTACTGAGGGACATTCAAATATACTATACATTTTAATTATATGTGTTGGATATTATGTGTGATAAGGTATCATGCTCTACCTTCTCTTTATAGGTATGACCAACCGAGGTAATTCTTGTAATTTTTTTGTTTGTAGCACTCTCAAGTGGTGTCTGATTCGCTAGTTTTACCAGCTTTAACCTTGGACAGGGTCAGTATGTCAGCCAGCCAGCTGACAGGTGTCTATCCTTGCACGTGTGTGTGTGTGTGTGTTTGTCAGGTGCGGGCTTTGCAGGGCCCCTGGCCCCTTGCGGTCTTCACTCAGAGCTGCCGTCGCCAGGTGCTCGTTTCGAAGAGAGGGACTGAGAGGGGGAGAGGAGGGGCGGACCGCGGATGAGCCTCCCACAACGTTCCAGTCACCTGCACCACATCCTCGTTCGTCCGCTTGCTCTCCTGGTACGCTTGCTTTCACAGAAACATGCCCGCGCCACCCATTCAACACAGAAGGGAAGGCATGCATGCATAATCCCTCAAACCCATGGCATCAGCCTACACATAATGCATTCATACAATACGGTATACGGTGTTCTGAGCATTCGCTTTTCAATGCGCATTATTATGTGCGTAGACTTCTGCACGTGGAGAGTGGCAATACTGTTTGCAGTCTAGAGCGCTCCACTGTAGCCACATCCTCCACTGTACAGAGAAGAGCACAGCTTTATGATCACAAGGCACAGAGGAGTACGGCTTGATGACAATGGTAGCATAATTTCATCCTCTTTTTCACACACTCTTGCTTTGGTGAGTTAGTCTGAAATTCAGTTGCAGTTTCACTTCCGTTTTCTCGCCATTTCCTGCCAGAAGGTTCAACTGAAGAAACCCCTAGAAATTTTTAGTATGACATCAAGATCCCCACCAAAGTTTTCTAGTGTAGATATTTTTCTGGACATTCTAGTCGGGGTCAGCATGTATATTACTCAAACAAAGCTGTTCAAAACAAACAAATGCATTCAATTAATTTTTTTGAAGAAAGTTCTATGTGCTTATTTATTTTGTATGACATGACATTTTCTCAAGCATATTCTGTGTACTTTTGTAATGAATAGATCTACATCGATGTAGAACAACGTGTTAGTAGTTTACATTCTTTGTCGGAGATCTCCCTCTGTTGTCTGAAAAGTGTACTGCAATCCTGAGATGTCAAAACTATCACATGGTTGTCTTGGTTGCTTTTTGTATCCGATATATGAAAATATTTAACAGTTTCCAGAGCGAGATCACTTTTGGAAAGACAAAAGAGCACCTAGGTTTGCACAATAGACCTATACACTAACCAAAATAAATAAACCAACTGTCTGTCTTTCTCTGTCTGAAAACTACCTGTCCCCATTCTCCCTGGAGGCAGCTTGTAACCAAACCATACACAGGAAACACAGAAGAATAAGTAAGCAATTGAGTTTGCTTTTGTGTAATTGTGTATATGTGGTTAATCATGAGAGACACACACTGACATACAGCTTTCCTGTTGACTGTAGTTTAATCTATTCGTTCACATGGTTGTGTTGGCAACGCTGAACTTGATGCGACAACGCTAATATAATATTAGTCCAGTCACAGACGGACTACTTCAACACCTTGCGGTTAACTAACCCCTCAAATAGCAACCCTAAAGTCAACAGGCTGTAACTTTAACCCCTGTCCATCCACAGGCGTACATTACCCCACCCTCAGCCGTATGCGTCGCCCCGACTTGTCTCTCGCTCATAAAAGAAGGAATCTGTGTGACAGGAGTGGGGGGGTGGGGGGGGGGTCTGCTCCAGGCCAAGAGAACAGACTCTTGTTGACTCCTGGCTGACTGGTAACCCCAGGAGCAGCTGAGTGGTGTAGGGTTACTGGGTCAGAGGGCCGGTAGGACACAGAGTCTACTGTACTCCGCGCTACAGGGCCGGTTCGCAGTTGGCCCTCTTTTTACGGCCTGGATTAGGGTTTAACGATGCTATTATGTGCTGCCTTCCACTAAGCTGTTTCTCTAGCCCTTCGTCAATGTCATGTGGTGGTGC
Organism: Aplochiton taeniatus; assembly: GCA_017639675.1. NCBI lineage: Eukaryota > Metazoa > Chordata > Actinopteri > Galaxiiformes > Galaxiidae > Aplochiton > Aplochiton taeniatus. The sequence continues at coordinate 6,994,158 of CM030178.1, forward strand.
TAGACGATGGTAAGGAGGCACATTTCAACATAGCTGTCCACGACTGGAGATGCTGGCCAATTATGAAAATTGTTCATAATTTTTTTTATTTGATCAGATGGCTTGTGTGTGTCTGTGTGACCCCTGAACAAATTGTGTTCTCTACTAGCACTGCATGTTATTTGAAATGCTGACAGGCGTGTGTATTACAAACCGTCCTTACAAATATTTTTCCTTTTAAAAATTTGGGGGCTTACATGTGTTGTTACATCAATTGACTAACCATGTGCGAGTGTGGGAGCTTGTGTTTTGTAGGTATTTGTTTCCACGTGAAAAGTAGAGATAACCAAGAGAGTTTGATGTGTACACCTCAGCGTCTTCTGACTGTCTCTCCACCCTAGTTCTATCAACTTTGACCAGTGTAAGATGAGGAATCCAGCCAGATAGCAGAAATGAAAGATTTCCTCCTATTTCACGCCTTTAACTGCCTAACTGGGCCATTTCTCACACAGAATGCGTCATTTACTACTTGGCTGTACATCGGTTTGGGAGGTAGCTGGGTTGGTTTTATGTACAAAAGAGAGAGAGAGAGAGAGAGAGAGAGAGAGAGAGAGAGTGACAGAGAATGCGTGGGGACTTATGGTATTGTACTGCGTTTGTATTGTGTGCATGTGAGTGTGTGTGTTTAAGCGTACACAGTGTCAAGGCTGTTCATGTCGGGGTGTTTCCAGGAACCGGCTTGGACTTTGCTGACACTTGATACACAACAAGCCCTTCATAGGAATGCACTCCTTCTGTAGACACAATGTAAAGAGACATAACATATTGTATGACAAGCAACCCTACTCTATTGGAATATATTGCACATTGTTGTATATAATACTATGGTACGTTTTTCCTTGGGCAAAGAAACTAACAAAATGGACGATGTACTTGTTTTATAAATAATTCCTTATTACCGTGGCAGGGTTATGTTGCTTGTGCAGAACAGGATCCCAGCGGTTGAGGTCAAAAGGTCATACTACCGTGAGGGTCTGGGTAGCGGAGCTGTCGGAGCTGCAGGGCGTTCTCAAGGTCTGAAGCTGCTGAGGGAGTTACTGCTGGGGGCCAGGGGAAAGGTCCAGAGGCTGCAGGTAGGAGCACAGAAGATTACAGGGTTGTTAGCTAGTCCACTCTCACAAAGTAAAAGCACGGTGTATCGAGGCCAAGTGATTCTCACATAAGACACCGTCAATTTAACTCAAAGATTTGCTTCACAGTCCTATTCGCTGTCCCGTTCCTCAGCGGCTACACTACCCCCCCCCCCCCCCCCCCCCCCCCCCCCCCCCCCCCCCCTTGTCCTCCTCTCTCTCTCTCTCTCTCTCTCTCTCTCTCTCTCTCTCTCTCTCTCTCTCTCTCTCTCTCTCTCTCTCTCTCTCTCTCTCTCTCTCTCTCTCTCTCTCCCTTTCTCTCTCCCCCTCTCTTTAAGTGGCTGCCTGCCTGTCTATGCTGAAAGCTAATCAGACCCAGCACAGCAGGGGAAGGAGGGCCTTTGACTTTTGATTGACAGGTCAGTGATGTGAGTATAGAAATGATACGTTGTCAGGGTGAGGGGTGAAGGTCAGGGGTTAAGGGCCTGGGGAGAGAGGGGGGTTGGGGGGGGGGGGTATTGCTAATGAGGGAGAAAGGAACACATTCACTGCACTTGGACAGCTATGATTTAATCCTCCTGGGACCCCAAAAGATTTTGAAGATTTTTAGGAACAATTCGGTATTTGAGAAGTATGTTTACAATTTTAGACTACTTCATACTGAAAAGGCACTATATCTTGTGAAGGCTACCATTTAGGGCACACACACACACACACACACACACACACACACACACACACACACACACACACACACACGAATTTCTGCCTATTCTGGATTGTCAGATCATAAATTAAGTGAAGGAAGGCAACAGTTTCCATTATGCTAATCCATTATAACCGCTAGATGTCTCTCTTTCCCAGACAATTCTTTAAAGATAGCAGGATACTGCTTTCTTTCACCAAAATGTTTTCATGTATTTCTCAGCGCTGTCGCACATGCACAACTGTTGTGCTTTTCTCTACACCTTCCAGCTCTGTTTTTTGTTTTTTCAAGCCTATGAGTTTTTTTCCACTTGCTGTAGGAAATATAATAGTTTAACTTAAAAAATAAAATCCGTCAATGCCCAAGGAGCGCGTGAATGTATCAGAAACTGCCAATAGGGGGCGCTCCTAGGGCATTTTTGTCTGCGTGACAATCTACTACGAGCAAGATTATGTAATCTTTACTACTACTATCTTCGGATGGTCAGTTAGCGCAGTGCCTCTCTGACATTTGCTAAACAGATAGCCCAAAATTATACTGGATCTTAATCAACGTTATCGAATCGATCACCGTTTACTGTATGATAATTAGAAGAATACAGAAAATAAAATACAGAAAGTAACCAAATGTGCATGTACATGGCTGTATTGATATAGGTCCGTGATGACATGCACATATGCACGGCATTCAGTGAGGTGAAGCAATAGTAGTCGCCTGGCTGCCACCTTGACCTAACAGTGCATGGTGCATCGCTTGTCTCCTACTGCTACTAACGTTGCTTGCAGTACAAACACGGGGTTAGTAGAGTTTACGCCAGACCACGCCCTCTTGGTCCAGCTGGTGGCAACACTCGTGATGACATCATCAGTTCATTCAGTCATTGGTTGGTAGACTTCCCCTACCTGGCCAATCATTCGCGGGTGTAGTGACGTCAGCCAAGAGCCCCTCTTCGTTTTCTATGGGGTAGGCGAGGCCGAGTAATTACAACGTCAGAGCAAGCAGAACTCAGCGACGTGATTGGTTGATGCCTGCAAATTGAGGGTCTGTTGCTGAGAGAAAAGAAAGGAGGAGTGAAAGTAGGAAGAAAGCTAGACAGAGGGAGAGAGAGAGGGTGGATTGAGTAGACTGATGTCTCAACTGCAGCACAGAAAGATGATCCCAGAAGTAAAGTTTTTCAGGAGCAAGAAAGCCATGCTTTTCATTACCCTTTTATAATTCCTTTTGCACCATGCCTCACAAGGCCAACTTATAGTTTTGATGAAAGATAAACCTTTAGTAGAGGGGTGCCTGCAACATTTGAAGACACAATTAAATGAATGCTATTATATTTTGGTCTGCCCAAAGGTGACACTTTAGCCATCAATTAGTGTAAATACTCACTTGTTTAAAAGGGGGAGGACATTTGTACAGTTTTATTGGCTTTCACTGATTTGACCCCTCCTTTTAACCCGCCCACATACTGTTCCTATGGATTCTAATGCTCTTATTGGATACTGTAAAGTTTGGGACTGGGCCCCGGCTTTGCTCAGTATCTCTGCCCCATTTGCTAGACCATCATGTCAGTCAACTGGACTTTGACAGTATGCCACGCCTCTTTCTTTGTGAGGTCAATCCTTATAGGCTACTGTACATGTCACAGTTCTGTGATTGGTCAGATGGGACAGCTGTTAGTGGTTCATTCACCATTTTGTGACTGTAGTGGAAAAGGGACTCTGATAGTTTTTATCCCTGTTTGAGTTGCTGTGGGAAAAGACATGTTTTACGGAGGAAACTTGAAGTGCGAGTCTGGACCACTCAGTTGTCACCGACAGCCGAGGGATGTTATTCGGGGCGGTGCAACCGTCCTGCTCTGCAAAATAGGACTATAAATCTTTCCCTGGTGAAGTGAATCGCTCTGAGGTAAGTTGAAACTTATTAGCAGGCAAACTAGCTAAGGTTAATTTCACCAATTTGTAAATAGCTATCATTTTTATCTATGGCCAACGGCCGATCTATCTGTTGCCCGGTATCACGATCGCGTGCAAAGAAATGGAGAGTGACATAGCTCGCGAGTCAAAGAAGAGACCAGAGAAAGGGAGGAGGGGTGGGGAGCACAATCTAAAACTTTGTCAAATGTTTTTCTGTAGAGCACATTGTACATTAGGATACCATTAAAAGTTTAAGTGTCGTTCTTGGTCAACAGCATTGTTGAATGAGACTTTGTTTTAGTTTGTGAGTTTGTATTGAAGGGAACATAGCCCCCGCATAGTACATTATCGAGCCATATCTCCATTATCTTGCACCACTATTGCACATTCTTGCTCCCAAATGTTTACCATCTGCTACCCCATTCAAGTTTTTGGCCAACAAAAGGAATTGGTTCAATCGCACCATTGGAACACAACGTCCTAGTTGTTATTGAAGAGTCAACTGACGTTGTCAAGGTACTACTACGACTACTACATAGACGATAGTATTACTACGTAATAGCATACTACTGCGACCTGCAAAGATGCAGGCCTTTAACCTCGCCTTTCGTAAACTTTTTCGTTTATTTCACTGCGAATGAAAAGTAGCTGTCCTAAACCACACACTAACCAAGAATAACGCAGCAGGTAGGGCACACGTTAGGGCCAAACAGATATTTTTTCAAGAATAAATAGTAATATCTGGCAGGAGAACCGCGTTATTCGATACCGGTTGTTTGTGTTTGCTACCGATCTGCAGCGTACAGAGCTGTCGAAACAGAATGCTTCTAGTCATAATGCTCCGTTGACATTGTGTAGTGGCTCTCGAGTCGTAGTAGTCACCACGATCAGCGCAGAGGAGCGTACTTGCACAAACACTGTGAATGCACGCACTGATCCTACTTTTCTGCACTGCAATAGTTAGATCTACTATAATGCACTGGGCAGTATTTGGTCTCTTTGACCTTGTTCTGTGGTATCAATATACCAAAAGAGAGAGGAGAGTTTCTGATTACTTTCCCTGCTTGGAAACAGGGCAACTGTCGCCCATTTGTTGGTATGTAAATTCCAACATTATATGCATGCATGGCAGTGCATTTCCATGTCTTTACCGTTGCCCTTAGGCATGCACCAAGACAAGCCAAATGGTGTGAGTGTGTCAGTGCCTAGTTTGGAGAACAGTTAACCATTGACGTGGCATTGGCAGACCTGCCATTTGGTGCCAAAGAAGAGGCATCACCTCTGATCTGTGCCACAGCCCTCCCTGCCCCATACACGACACAACACACTGGTACCAACGTGTAATATTTCTCTCTTTTATGAATCAATATCACCTACGTTTGGATGCGCCAGCTCGCAAGCAGATGCCAGTATTCTTACTACGTCACAACTGATGTTCTCCATAGTGCGCCAACACACACTCAGCCTAACACACTCTTCACGGCTTGCCATCTCGCTAAACCAAAAATACCTCATTTGAGAGTGTGGCTTTGCTCACGCCGTGTCATGTCGTGGAATCTTTCACTGCCCGTCGACACCCAGCCTTTTTGTTGTGGTTTTATTTTGCCGTTTCATGTGTGAGTGTGTGTTCCCTGGTGACCCAGTTTATGGGTAAAACCACCCTGGCACAGTGGTGAAGTGTGCGGTGGAATCTGGTACTCTTGTAGTACTAAACTTTTACTCAGGCATAACACAGGAGTGTGTCAGCCATACTGCTCTCATTTCTCCCTGGTCGTCCCTCTCACTGTCGCCCTGCGCCCGCTCTCGCACCCATAAAAGCCCTCCCCTTCGAAGAGGGTCGAACTGCCGTGTGTCTAGAACTCTCTCGATCTCTCACGCACAAAGACACAGGCTCTCTCTTGCACTCGCACCCAATTACACACACACACACACACACACACACACATGCAATGGGTGAGGGTTGACGAGGTGCACAAGGTAGACGCAAACTCGACGCACTCAAGTGGCGCAGCTTCGTTACACACACACACGCACGCACGCACGCGTGCACACACACACACACACACACACACACTGTGTGCCATGATGCAGTGGGGCATCGAACTACATTCCTCCAGAGGAGTTCAATATTGTGACAGCCCTTTTTCAGTCTGTCGTAGGCCTGGGATATGACGGCAGGCTTAAGACGGGTAGGAGCATGCAGTCCACACATTCGAGCTACAACTTGTCTCACGGTCCGAGCACTGACATTGAAATGAGATTTTCTTATCAATGACCCCTCTTTGAGTAAGTGTGTTCGTGGGGCACACACACCCTCGGCTAGTGCCGGCTTTGGATGTAGGATAACCTGACACCGTGCATAGAGGGAAGAGGGGTAAGTGTGCATTAGGCTTAAATTCCAGGTTCCAGATTAGTCTTAAAAGTGTGTTTTGGAGAGGGGAATTGAGTTTACGAGTCAAAGAATAAGTGATTGTGTGTTTGTTTGTGTGTGTGTGTGTGTGTGTGTGTGTGTTTGGGTGTTTGTGTGTTTTTGTGTTTGTGTGTGTATACGCGACGCGTGTGAGTATGGTTCTGTGATACGGTATAAAGCTACGGAAGAATTTAACAGTGTTTAGATGACTGCGTTGTAACTCACATAGTGTAGTTTTTGGTGGTGTGTGTGTGTGTGTGTGTGTGTGTGTGGAGTTTCGTGTTGCTATGCTGTCGTGGGAGAGGCTTCCAGGCAGATAGGTTACAGATTCCTTTTTATTGTGTGTGTGTGTGTGTGTGTGTGTGTGTGTGTGTGTATTTGTGTGTGTATTTGTGTCTGTGTAGTTGTATGGGACTGTACAAATGTGAGTAGAGGTGCCAGTCTTACCATGGATACAATAATCCATCTTTCAATATTTTATTAATTAACAAGAATTTACTGCGGTTAGGCTGCTCTAAACTCTTCAGAATGCTGTCTTTAAAAAACAATTAATTACTGTTGGCTCTATATCAGCTCAATCTTTTTATTATGAATTAAACATGGAAGATATAGGCCTACTACATGTAGTCTAGCTAAAACGCAGGATGCTGTGCTCCT
>CM030178.1:7005946-7108446 GCA_017639675.1 Aplochiton taeniatus
GGGTGTCCAGGCAAAGCCTGAGGCTGCTCGCCCCGCCCTGGGAGCTGCCGCAGCTGGACGGAGGGAGAGAGACGCAGAGGGAGCGGGAGCGGGAGGAGAGGGAGAGGAGGGAGGAAATGGAGGTGGAGAGGGAGGTGTGTCAGCTGAGCATCGGCATGGGGGTGCTGGGAGGTGGAGGGGCCAGGCTGGGACATGGCTTCTCTCCCCCTAGGGGGGTGGTGGGGGGGCGTCACTACGACACCAGCCAGCCTGCCAACCAGTCGTCCAGTGCTGTGTCCAGCGGCGGCGTCCACAACCCCAGGGTGGACAGGCAGGGAGACAGAGACATACGCAAGCAGCCCTCCACTCCAGAGGAGGACATGGAGGTGTCCCGCCTCAACATGGGGGGTCCCAAACCCCCCAGCAGCACACCCCAGACACAAAGACACATCCTCTCCAAGCCGCCCGGCTACCCGTCCTCCTCCCCGCTCCTCTCGGTGGTCCAGGGGCTGGGACCCCCACACCTCTCGCCCTCCCCCCACCCCCTGGCCGGCCCCCAGCCGCCGCCCTCCCCCGCCTCTTTCGGCCCGGAGACGCACGCCGGCCCGATTCACCTGCCCGCCGCCGCCAAGAGCAACCCCTCCCTGACGCCCACCCCGGGGAGCTCGGGGTCGTCCTCCGCCTCGCCCTCGCGCTCCCGCACCCCCCTGGCCCTGGCACAGCAGAAGTACAAGAAGGGCGACGTGGTGTGCACGCCCAACGGCATCCGCAAGAAGTTCAACGGCAAGCAGTGGAGGAGGCTGTGCTCCCGGGAGGGCTGCATGAAGGAGTCCCAGCGCCGCGGCTACTGCTCCAGGCACCTCTCCATGAAGTCCAAGGAGGAGGGCGGAGGGGGCAGCAGCTCGGGCACCGTCACCCCCTCCGACCTGCGGGGCCGGGCCAGCAGCGAGCTGGACTGGGACGACACGTCCCGGGGCAGCAGCGAGGCCAGCAGCCGGGGCGGGGGGGAGTCCCGCCCTCGCCTGGTGCTGCCCTCCCTGCTGGCGCAGGACTTCACGTCCCGCTTTGACTTTGACGAGTGCGAGGCAGCCTCCATGCTGGTGTCCCTGGGGAGCTCGCGCTCGGGCACGCCCTCCTTCTCCCCCGTCTCAAATCAGTCGCCCTTCTCCCCCGCCCCCTCGCCCTCCCCCTCGCCGCTGTTTGGCTTCCGGCCCGCCAACTTCTCGCCCATCACCGCCTCCCCCGTCCTCCCCCCTCACCGCCGACACAGGCAGCCCAGCGGGACGGGAGGGGGAGGGGGAGGCAGCAAGCTGGGCCCGAGCGGGACGCACGCGGGGGGAGGGGAGAGGCTGGGCTCCTCCGTCCAGCCCTCCTTTCACACCAGCCTGACCTTCACCGTGCCCATGAGCCCCAGCAGGAGGAAGGGGGACGGCCCGCTCCCCACTCCCAGAGCCGACCTGGAGCCGGGCGACCCCAGCGGCACGTTCAGGGCGCTGTCCCCTCAGACGCCCGCCTCGCGCTCCCACACGCCCACCTTCCCGCGCCCGCGAGGCATCGCCACGCCCTCGTCCAGCCGCCCGCCCTCCTCCACAGCTGCCTCCCCGCCTCCTCTGCTGGTGTCCCCCACGCCCCCGTCTCCCCTCCTGCCGGAGGGGGGGCCGCGCCGCGTGCTCCCCGTCCCCCAGCAGGCCACCCGGGACTCGCCGGTCATCGTGAGAAACCCCGAGGTCCTATTGGCCAAGTTCACCGAGCACCCGAAGAGCTCCTCCTGCTCCGCGGAGCCTAGCCACGCCCCCCAGGCCGTCCCCGGACTCCAAGTCCCCGCCCCCGTCAACGCCGCCACCGCCACGGTCGCCAACGGCACCGTCCTGCTGCGTAGCCCAACCCCTACTTTGGTGCTGGTGTCCACGGCTCCGCCCCACCTCCCCGCGTCCGTTGCCCCTGGTAACCCCCAGCAGACACTGTCAATCATGGTCAACACGGCGGTCAGCGGTCCCGCCCTTACAGCCAGTCCGGGGGGGACCGGGGGTTTCGGTGCGGAGGTCCAGCAGCCAGTGCCCTGCCACCCCTCACCAACGGCCCTGCTGCCCCTCATCCTGCCCACGGAGAGCCTGCACCCTGCGCCACGCAAAGACATCATCATGGGACGCCCCGGCACAGGTGAGTTCCTCCTGTGGGTCTTTCATCTCGATTTATTCCAAAAGAAAGTCACGTGCGTCACGTAGCTTCAAGCAACCTGCATCATTCTTTCTGGACAGTTTTGTATCCATCCTGCCAAGTGCAATGCTGACTAAATTGTCAGTTAGACATCTTCATTACATTTGAATTCCTGTGTTTGTAGTTACTGAGTAGGGGTGAAGAGGAACACTGAATAGCCATTGGATTAAAAAGTGCTCAATTTAAAAAATGAATGAAAAGAAACCGAGAGCCTGTGCTTGGGACGAGTGCATAAAAACAGTCTAGAGTGGGCAAAGTGTAAGAGGGACACAGTGGCCACTCTGAGTCCCTGACTGCTGTCCATTTCAAGCCACACCAATGGCTACATTTTCTAGAATCTAGCTGTGTGTTCACTGTTCACGCTCATGTTAGATACTCAATAGACAGAACCACAGTGTAAACATAAAGATATTTACATATCTACATTTACATATGTTCTAACTAGAATATTTTGTGTGTGTGAGAGAGAGAAATATATATATATATATATATATATATATATATATATATATATATATATATATATATATATATATATTTATATACATATATAAACACATATATATTTAGTTAAACAAATTATTAACGAATAGAAAAGGATCATGTGTGTCTCTAGTTGACCAAAATGAATAGGACTAATAGTAAGGGCTGGTTATAAAAAGAATGCTGCATTGACCGGGTGCGGAGAGGAACAGGGGAAAGACGCCGGTCTTTGAAAGTTTTATCACCCTGGACACCTCTGAGAGTAGTAGGCACTCGCACAGCGCTGCTGGTGTTTTCATCGTCAGCTCACCGCAAATGAGAATATGCGTTTGCAAAATGAAGCAACTTTAATAAGAGGCTTTTCTAATGCTTATTTTTCCCCGTTGCCACCAAAATTCCCATTTCTGGAACAGGAAGACCTCGGGGAAAGGAATTTCCATCAGCAAACAGAATTAGTTACGACACTGCAGTGGCGGTGCCTGAAAGGTTACGGGCCTTCTGAATATGAATTCCGCTTGTCGAAGGAATTGCTCTTATTTATCTTAGGAATTATCACAGTGTTTTTCTGTGAGCCATGTCTCTCTTTACTTCCCTCGGTTTAGTCGGCAGTGTGCTGCTCACTGTGCAGCTCTAGGAGGAGGCCTTTCGTTCCAATATCAAGGTTATTTATTCTCTCCGAAATAAACCCATTTATTTTTGGGGGGAGGAACGGAGAGAGGGATAATACAGAGACAATGCAACTATGTATCGTGGCACACAAGGGAGAGCCAGATGAGGATTATTATTATTTGCTTCTGTATTAGAATGAGTCATTGATGTACATGCACAACTTACGCCGGAGTTCAAGCTCACGCACGCACACACACGCACACACACACACACACACACACACACACACACACACAAAAGAGACAAAGACACAGAGCGAGATAGATTGAGCCTTTAACTCTAAACGTATTTAATCCTTTTAATGTTTTCTTTGCCTTCTCCACCAATTGTATTATTCAATTGTAATCCATAATGTTCTAGATTTGATTTAAGATTAATCCAAATAAAATAAATAGATGTTGCTAGTATTTTTTGGTGATAGAAAAACTAACAATTATGAATGATGAAACATACATGATGGAAATACAAAGGAATTGAAAAATAGAATAATACAAATGACATTTTAAAATAGATTGGTTCAATCAAAGCTGATTTCATAAATCCAGAAATGATAAGTACAACAAATTCAATTGTTTATTTTATAAAAAAGGGCCACCTTTTATCATGTATCACCATCCTTTTTGTCATTTAATGTTTTTTCACAAATATGCAGTCCAATTTGAATCAATCAAATCATAGTCAAACTCCAACTGAACTACATTAAAAGTTTGAGCTATCAGCTTTTTAGTCAGTTCCTATTTTTGCTTCTAGTTTAAAATACCCTTCCAAAATTGGAGCCAAGCTCAGAATATGGAATATGCACAGCTGTTAGATACTATTAGTATCACTTGTGTTTAGTTATTTTCATCCTCTGAGTTTGCAAACACCATGCACTCTTTGTCATAGACAAGAAGAAAGGTTGAGAGCCATCTGCCTTGCTGGGCCAGGTATCTATTGACATAGGCCTATAGCAGCTTGAACATGATAAAAGAATGAAGGCAACTGTAGAGGTGGAAAAGTAAAAAAGGTGGCCCTAGTTTAATAAAAGAAAACACAGGTTTTACATCGATTCTTGCTTAATCAAATCAGTTTTCCACTGTCACATTTTTTTATTCAATTGCAGTTTCAATTCGATTTGCTTATTCATTACTTTGCGTTTAATTAATTGAATGTTACTTTCATCCCTTATAGTAGAAATATTGGTATATTGGAGGAATTGACTATGATTCTATTTAGTGATTTAATATGATTCTATTTAGTTTACCAAAAGAGTGGCTATTTTTAATAAGGACTATTATTATTGTGAATATTTATCAATGCAAGGACAACAGACTTCCAACTAAATTGTTGCAAAATTCTGGAAATACTCTGGCTTTACCTGCATGCTGCTCAAACATCCGTAGAAACTCGAGGTGAAGCTAGCGTGTGGTTCGAGTGAGTATGTACTGTTTGAATAAAGCCTACTGCCTTGTTAGCATAGCTTACCCAAGCAGGTCTGGTGGCTGCTCGAAGCCCTTCATCCAGGGCCAGGGGTTCAATAGGTCAGGCTCGTAGCGGGCCACACCACACCTCCCATTTATACCGGCTACCTGCAGGTTACCTTTTACCTAGTTGCCGTGGGACCTCTTTAAAGAAACACTTAGTCTGAAGTTGAAAGTCAATGCTTTTGAAACGAAGTTAGGAAATGAATGTAACTGTTAGCACATAAGTGCTAAACAATTTGGCCAATGATGTTTCGAGAAATTGTCTCTAAACTTGTAGTCCTGTACTGGCCATAATATCAACGACGACCATGGTCCCGTAAAAGTCTGGTTGTCCCTACTACCGTTGATTTGTCCGTCGGCTGCGTATGAATTTGCGCCGCCTCATGTATTTTTCACTGATGTATCGTTTCGTCATGGGCAAAGTCATACGTGGGAAAGGGAAATCCCTCCAGGACATCCCCCCTGGCGAGGGCCAAATGTCTGGAGTGGAAAAACACTGAAGATCTAAACCCAAATAAAACAAAGATGGCTTCCCAGATTGCGCTTAAGAGCGTACATTAAGCATGTGTCGCCCTGCGTTTGTTCTTTCTTGCATAAGTCTGACAAGGGATTAGAGAGGTTTATTTAGAGGACAACAACAACAACAACAGAGGATGAGAAGGTTTCAAAGCAGCGAGAAAGTAACAGTTGGGAGTCCTTTTCTGCCCCTTCTACCAGAACAGTAGCACCAAAGTGGGGACGGGGACGTGGGCCAGATGTATATAGGCCAGACATGGACTGTTTCCACTGTGGCTCCTGAACGTGTATCGAAAAGGTTTTAGATTGGGTGCAGAATGCCGAGGAACAGAGAGAGAGATGGAGGGAGAGAGAGAGAGAGAGAGAGAGAGAGAGAGAGAGAGAGAGAGAGAGGGAGAGAGAGAGAGAGAGAGAGAGAGAGAGGGAGAGGGTGAGAGAGGGAGAGAGAGAGAGAGGATTGGGAGGATGAATGAAAGATGACATGGCCTGATAAGATAAAAAAGAAGATGTTTCCACAGCAGGCCTTTGGAAAGATGTTTAGAGTTTTTCAGAGTTTTTCAGAGTTTTTTCAAGTTGTGTGTGTGTGTGTGTGTGTGTGTGTGTGTGTGTGTGTGTGTGTTTTTAAATTCTACAGGACACATACAAGATTGTGTGTAAGCATATGTTTCTGTGTGTGTCTGAAGAGATGGAGAGCAGCGTTCTTCTTTTCATGATTATGAATAAATTGTGGGAGGTGCTTTTGGATTGAAAATATGTTGTAGGGTATTTCTAAATCTCTGCGCGTGTTATTACCGTAGCAGAGTGTGTGTGGGTGTGTTAAGGAATTCACTCTGCTTCCAGCTCCTACGTGGGATTCCACTTTGTGTGTTTGTATGTGTGTCCGTGTGTGTGTGTGTGTGTGTGTGTGTGTGTGTGTGTGTGTGTGTGTGTGTGTTTCAGCAAGTGAGAGAAATGTGAAGAGATTTCACCATTTCTGCATGTACCTGTCCAGTAAAGGTAGCAGTAAATAGTAGGACTGCATTTAGGTACCAGATTGTTTAAAAAAATGTGTTTCGTGTGTCCGCGTGCTGTGTGTGCACATGCGAGAGAAGGAAGGAAGGAGAGAGGTCATGTTAAGTGTAAGGCCCCTTTTTCAAATCTTTTTCGGGTGCTGCTGAATGAATAGCATCCGTGTGTGTGTGTGTGTGTGTGTGTGTGTGTGTGTGTGTGTGTGTGTGTGTGTGTGTGTGTGTGTGTGTGTGTGTGTGTGTGCTTGTTTTACAATGTAGAAATGTAACATCTTCCTTTGAGAGACAAGCCTGTGCCGGTGTTTTCATTCGACGAGAGAGCGCGTCTGTGCCCAGAGAATGTTACGTCGAAAGAAAGTCTGAAAAATCCACCGTTTGTAATATGTGTGGGCCTTTCTGTGCCTGTGTGTTCTGCAACGCTAACTGGAATTTTCTCGAATTTGCATGGCTTCCGTTATGGCGAATGTTTTGCAGTGTCGTAATAAAGGCATCAAAGCCAGTAGACTGCAATGGAGACTGTCAATATGGAACGTGTGCTCGTACTGAGTGGTCACACTGTCACAGGGTTGCCACGAGTATGAAGTGTGCGTGAATACCACAACTGCCGTCGACATCCTAGTGGAACTGCAGAACGTGTGTGTGTGTGTGTGTGTGTGTGTGTGTGTGTGTGTGTGTGTGTGTGTGAGATGGACGCGGCGGCTCTGTCGCTCGACTAAATCAGGCTGTGCCGAACAGAAAAGTGACTCACAGTTTTCTCTGTTGCTAAAATCTCCTAATGTTGTATTGGGATACATTGATACATTATGAAAACCTTTAAAGGCAATTTGATTTACCCCTATTCGGTTATTTTTGTATGTTTGTGTGTGTCGGGGGGGGGGGATAGAGAGAGAGCGAGTGAGAGAGAGCATGGGGTCAGTGTCAAATCAAAGCACACTCCAATGTGCAGAACTTGCAGTAAAAATGGCGAAGAGTCATCGAATGAGAATGAAAGGAGTTTGTTTAACTAGCCGGCAGATAGACTCAATTTTTTGTCGATTGCATGATATACTTTGTATGTGTGAGAGATAGTGTGTGTGTGTGTGTGTGTGTGTGCGTGCGTGCGTGCGTGCGTGCGTTTCAGAGTAAGCAACCATCAATCATCAAAGACCTGAAATGATGTATAAGCGCCAAATGTCTGTTGCCATGGCAACAAAGCACACATCAAACACCAATGATGTATATAACATACAGTTTTCTCAAATAGAAACTGTTGTGTGTGTGTGTGTGTCACCATATAGTGCTACACAGTTCCTGTTCTCTCAGTGGAAAGTCACACAAACACACACACACACCCGCTCCCTCTTTTCCTTTAATCTCGTCATTTCATTCAACATTTGTGAGGGAACTCCAAAGAAAAACAATAACCCCGGGAGAGAAGTCTGGGGATTCTGAGGTGCTTCTGGAGAACGAGTTTGAAGTTGTCCTTGAAGGGCTCCAGGTTAAATATCTACGTACACCAAACAATAGTGTGAAATGTAGGAGTTGGAAATCATGTTTACTGCATTTCTGTCCTTGATTCTGAAAACTACGATGTCTGCCAAACTGATGAGCAAAAATTTGAAATATTTTCCAGTTTATTACAATTGTACTGCTTTCTAATATTTCATTTTTGACAATTGATCATAGTTGTGTCTGTATTGACAGTCTGTGTGTGTGCCTGAGGGGTGAAATTTTACATTCCAGTTTTACACACTCACACTTTTTTTAGTTCACAAGTCTAACACTTGCATCCTTTTTCTCGTGCAATGCGATTTTATTGTGAGACATCCTCATTTGGAGTATGTAAATAGATATTTGTTGTGTTTATATACTTAACGTAGAAAATCCTGCTTTTAAGAGGAGATCACTAGCTAGTTCTCTGCCAGTGAAATAATGTCTATCACGCAAACAAACGCAGTTTGGCACTTGAATCTCGAGGTACACCAAACACAGTCGAGTTTGTATACGTACACCACAAAACTCAGAAAACACACTCAAGTCTCTCACACACACACATTTTTAGCAGTTGCTCTCCGCAAACAGAAACACGATGCTCTCTTTACTTATTCTGTCTTTCATTTAAAAACAACAACACAAAACGCGCCTATCTGTGTTAACCCTTCGCTCCAACGCATTGCGGTGGCTTCTACCGCTCCTCCTCTCCTCTCCTCTCCTCTGCTGCGCTCTCCCCATCCTGGTCTACCCGGATACGAAAACCCGGGAATAACATCCCCGCGATACAACCCCCCCCCCCCCCCCCCCCCTCCCCCCCCCCCCCCCCCCCCCCACCCCCACCCCCACCCCACCCCTCCTTTACGTAACGCTTAAAGCCTCGCGCACACTGGCTCCCTGACCATGGCAACAGACTCATCTGGATCAAACAGCCATCAGGACTGGCACTGATACACACTAGAAGAGACAGAGGATAGGAAAGTGTCACAGAGCGGCTCAACAGCCATAAACACTTAGCACAACATACTTTTAGAGTATGCCCACCGCGGGAATTGCTTGGTCGCTTTTATTTCACCGAGTCGAGGGGCTGTGAAATGTTTTTGTGCGGGAGGCGTGCCGAGTGGATCTCAATTGTTATTGTCTTGTCTATTCCCCTCACCCTGTCCCACTCTCCTCCTCTCTACCTCTATCTCTTCACCTCTTCGCTTAGCCTCTGTTCTGCCCGAGTATTTTCCCAGGCTGTCTGGGGTTGTCTGTCGCCTGGCCCTTCATCCGCAGGCTGACACTGCCTCCAGGTGGTCAGAAACACGCATTACAATTCAAACCAAATCCAGAAGGCAGTGCAACAATGTTGCTTCGTCCTCTTTGCCTCTCCAGAATTAAATTACCATCTAGTTGGACAGAATATCCACCATTGATAAGGGAACCGAACCCAAAGTCTGAAACAGAACAGCTAGGAATTTGGAGCTTCTAATTTTGGTTTGTTTGTTTTTAGCCACTCAAGTAATTCCCTGTGTCCTGTGAGCTTTATTTCTCAAATGCAGTGTGGAATAACTAGATGGTTCTACTCTGCCTCGTAACTTCTCCTCAAACACTATCGCAGACAGGAAGAGGGGGCGGCGAGGAGAAGGAAAGCCGGGAATCAGGGGAAGGCTGTGGAGAGCCGCTGGTAGTGGAAGCAGCCCTCAGCTGTCAGATGTGTGTAGGCTGAGACTGAGGAGCTCCTGTTCTGCTGCTCCCACACAGCGTCTCCTTTTTGCACTCTCTATTTTGCCCACAATTCCCAGCACCCCAACACACATTTTGGATTACTCTACAGATATTGACTAGCATACATATATCCTTTAATCCACTGTGAAGGCGCCATACGGTGTGTGTGTGTGTGTGTGTGTGTGAGTGTGTGTGTGTGTGTGTGTGTGTGTGTGTGTGTGTTCTGGTTGGTCGAGGGGCATGTCCAGTTGATGATGGCCAGAGGTCACAACAGGTGCTATGAGGACCTGTGTCGAACGGTGCTGTTGCCATGGTAACTGAGAAGGGTGTGAAAAAAGAGTTATTATTGGGTAGAGCGGATGATTGGTGGTTGGAGAGTGAGGGATAAAGAGAGAGAGAGAGAGAGAGAGAGAGAGAGAGAGAAGCAAACAAGCACAAAGGAGGGGTGAAAGATGAATTTGGGAGAGTGGGAGGGAAGCAAGCGAGAGGGAGGGAGAGGTGGGGTAGGCCATGTCTAGAACGGCCGTATATCTAGCACTAGGCAGGGTAAACAAGCAGAAAGATGTTTTAGAGAGGGGGGTTCCATAGTTGGTGGAGATGAGAATTTATGGAATGCTCGGAAGATCATCTCAAAGGGCCAATCACCAACCACCTACACAGATAAGGACCCACCAATCCCAGCCAGCAGGGTCCCACACTGGCGAGATGGTTAAGCTTAGCTCAGGGCGGATGCAATCTGTATTTTCACTCCTCTAACTTTCCTTGGCCTGTGGGCGGTGCTCTGTACTCCTCCCTGTTCACATTCTCCTAGATCTCCCCATCTGCTTTACTAGTCTGACTGGTCTCAGATGCTCTGCTCTGTGGCTTGGTCCCAATAGGCAAGTCCAGACATCTGTAATCCAGAATGCAACAAACCCACAGGTTTACAGGGAACATGAAGCACTTGTGTATCCCCCTTCTACGCCCCTAAATAAATGCCTATTATTTTACATTATAACTTCTAGCAAACAAGGGGCCAAAGTACCAAAAAGTGGTGAATAATCATAGTTTGACAGGGCTTATTTTAGTTTATATTGATAGTGCACACAATCTACATACCTTGACCTAGTTATATACATATTATCAAGCTATTTGGTTGCTTCTAAACCACAACCCAAAGCCAAAGGTTAGCACAAACGGTACACCACCCTGTTAAACGAACATGAGCTAGCTTAACCGTTAAGAGTAGAATACAGTTTGGGAGTTGTTAAAAATGTGGGGGGATGGGGGGGAGCGTCTTCTTTGCCTGCTGCTACAGCCTCAAAGGGCCCTGGATGCCGCACATCTACATGACACAGGGCTCTTTTCCTCATACCCAAGGGCTTGGCTAGGAAATCGCAAGAGAAGAGATCTCTAAATTGCAGCCAGGATGTGTGTGTGTGTGTGTGTGTGTGTGTGTGTGTGTGTGTGTGTGTGTGTGTGTGCCTCAAGACCACACTGCTGAATGTCTTCAATCGTGGGCCAGAATAAGCTACATATATTAACTAATATCAATTTAAATGGGTTTGCATGGACCTTGAAGGTTAAAAGCTGTTTACTACATAATACAGCCACCACTGAGTCTTTGACAATCGTTGAGATCTTATTGGTCTGCTCCCAAGCTCCCTGCAAGCTGACTGGTCACCAAGGCACGGTAGCCCCTCCCTCTATTGTGTTTTTCTTTTGATCAAACGATAGGGGGAGCAGCTTAGATTTCTGAGTCAAACAGTCAATTCCATTATAATCTTTTCGTTTTCATTGTATCAGTGCATTTTTGACCATTTTTTTTTCGAGTAGTTGTTGCATTTTGTCAGTGGCGCTAATGTGTGTATGTCTGAGCGGGTGAGAGAGAGATAAAGCAAAGCTTGGTGATATATATCTTGCCTCCACCCCCTTCCTCCCATAGAGAAGTTCTGTTTTCACAATTGGTTTCAGTCCCCCGCCTGCAAAGATTACTCTCGAGTCTATTTTTACCCTTTAGTGCACTGAACTCTGATCCCTTCCAACAACTATTTCTACGTTTCAAAACCGTTCTCATGTTCTCACCTGCAGTGTCTTTCCCTCTTTCTCCTTTTTGTGTGTAAATTGACAGAAAGTCAATAGTCAGATATTCAGATAGTCAGAAATATAATGAGGGCCTATGGAAAATCTTGACCACTGAAGTCGCTGGCAGAATTAATTCTCTCTTACCAGTAAGAGCTTAAGCTTAAATACATTGTTAAACTGTTACCATCTTCCTCAATAATAAACAGAGACCCTGTTTCCAGACTTCTGGTGACCAAATTATTGCAATACTTGCGCCCCATACGTTGGATGGACATTTCCGGTACCGCATTTGAAACACGTATTTTGTTGGGAGGAGGGAACTTATTTTTTACTATATCTCATCGTCGTGCTAGGTTTTTGATTTGTGTATGCAATATTCAATCAAGGTCTACTCCGGACCAGGGTTAGGGCGTTGTGTGTTGTCGGTGGTTGGGTTTTCTATATGTATTGAAAAATGAAAAAAGTTAACAGGGGGGAAACGTTAAAACTCTGTGTCCATCTAACGTAGGCTTGGTCATTTTCAACAGTTATTGGCCAGCTTTCATTGAATACATACTGACAACAAAGACTTAAGAACTGTTTCTTTGCGGGGGCCATCGAGTCATAGTATAGTAGAACGTAGTAGTATGTTCGATAAACTGTACAGGGCGAGCCTGAACAACCGGGGTAGTTTCGATCAAATGGAGTGACGAGATTAGTCGGATAGGCTGTCACGTGCTACCCCATCATCTTGTTGATGTGAAAACGAACGTTACTGCCTATATTTGCATATGACTGACATTCCAGCGCACCCTTTAACCAATCAGCGTTTGCGGCAGCGGGTTGACAGGTGGTTAGTTTAACCAATGTTGTAGCACAGCTCCTAAACAGGGGGCGGGGAAGATTTGGGCGAGGTTGACAGACCAAGAGAAGGGGGGGCATGCAACCTAGTTTAAAACAAGAGGAAGAGGGTGGGAAAAAAATAAAAGGAAATAGCCCGTACTTGTGTGAAAGAAAAACTCGAAGGGAATATTCCGTGGGTCTGATTAGTTGATGATACGACGATTAATCTTTTTTACCAAGGAAATCTGTCACGAGAACCGATCGTGTTGGAGGTGCGCGCGGTGTACGTACGAAGTAGCAAACCTGCTGCAGACAAACCTCACGAGCTGCTGCTATATGCAAAGCCTTGGATTTGGACGCTGTATCAAGAGCATCTCCCACTAAGTGATCTTTCTGCCTTTTACATCTTGACCTCGATTTGAAAAAGAGCTAACAAATGTGATTATAATCAGATATAGAATAGGTCTACCCCCTTCATCTTTTAGAGTTGTCTTTATCACCGTAAGTGCCACCAAGAATATGCTGGCCTGAACAAAATCTTAGTCCATCGATTATCAGCAATGTTTTGACTGGGAAGGGCTAGGGTCAAGGTAGCCAGTGACAAAGTAGTAACCAGCCATAAGCCACAACAGATCGGATTTTTCTGAGAAATCCCTCTGCTAACAGGGCTAAATAGAATGGGTGATGGATGAATGCACCAGCGCTGCATGTAACAGACAGGTAGCTAGCTCTCAGGAGTGTTCATACAAATTTGATGAGTTGCGTGTTATGTTTGATGTTTGCAAACGTGTTACCAGTTGAGGACACCATCCAGATAAAAGCAGGTGTAAAGCTAGCCTACGGTTTCAGGGGACAGTTAATGTTTGTTCAATGATTTATAATCACGAACCCGTTGATTTGCCTAGCGAGCGCTGATATAACGATTTATCCGATTACTCATGTGTTGTGCTGAGAAGGTGGTCGCGACATGAGTACAATTCAGTTTATTTTGCCTCTTTCTGTGCGGGTGCAGGACCAGGGGCGTTCCCGAGGGGACGGTCTGATTCGGAACCGTGTACTTCATGCTGTAGTTGCAGGAGAGGAGACAGCAACATTTGGTGCCCGTGTTGTGAGAACAAGATTAGATCATAAATGGTAGCGCGTGTAACAAAATGTATTGAGTACAAATACCAGTCATCCAACGTCTTCCCTGCTAGCTAGATATCGTCAAGTTATGTTTGCAACCAAAATCATGTCCCCAATCTAATAAATAGATTAAGATACAGCGGTGCTCCGGCAATTGTTGACACACTGAAAGTAACTGCATTTATTTAGCCGTCCAGTTGACTTATTTGCCTGTTTAGTAGCGCTAGATCTTGCATGTGTAGAAAATTATGCTTCTTAATATATCTCGTTCAGACTGCGTGGGTCTTTGAGTGCCTCTCTAATCCAGGTCGTGGTTGAATGTGAGGCCCTGTTAACTCCTTCATTGCCGCATTGCTAGAGTAATGTAAACAAACAGAGGGGGCATCAGGGGTAATTGGACCAAGACGAACATAATAACACTCCAATCGATTAGCCTTGTCCTTTCGATGTGTTGTCCATAATAGTCATCAGGGTTTGGTGCAATTATGTTTTTATAACAGATTAAAAAATATATATATTATCTTATGTTTGCTTTGCGTAATCAGAATGCGGCATTTTCAGATAAGGTGAGCAGTTGACCTGCGACAGTTTTTTTTTTTGTTGTCTCTTGTATTGGAGGGAATCATTACTATTTTTCAAAAATGACAAAAACACAACGGCACTGCGGATGATGTTCAATTGTGAGTAATGACTGCAACCTGAAAGAAAAAGGGATTCAAGCATCATCGTACATTCGTTCATCATGGAGTTGATATCTGTAATATCAGATCTGCAGATTTTGGATTGACATTCACACACATTCATTCTATGTTGTGAAAGGACGTTTAAGGATACTTTCGGAGTTGTATTTTAAAGTAAATAAAGGATCTTCTTCAACCATGTTTTCATCAGAAAATCCACAATATCTTCGACAAGGATTGAGCATGTTTGGTCAGTCATTTATATTTTCTGTATTGCATACATATTTTTTCATTGGTTGTCATTTAAGTTGGTGCTATGAAAATTCCATATCAGCTTAATGTAGTTACATAAAGTTGTTCTTCAGCCAACCAACCATGTTTTTTTATGTAATGCATTTTGAAAGCATATAAAGAAAGAAAGTCACTTAAACCAAAAGTATTTCGGAAAACATACTCACATAAAAGATAACAGATTTTTTGTTTGCATGAAAGTGATAGGCAGGGTTCTTTTCACTGGAATGTGTAGATTGCTATGTTGGAAACGTAGAGTAGGCTATATAATCTTATTGAACAGGCCTTATCAATTGTGTTAAGAGGTACTCTGACGTACAACAGTTTAGATTTGGACTAAATAATAATCACTTAACAACAGCCAGGCATAGTACTGGCTGTTAAGGAGAGTAAAGGAGTCTTTATTAAACTTATATCGATTTAATGATCAGTCACTCACGTGGCTGCAGTTGTGCTTGCACACCGTTTGCAGGTGGCAGTAGTAGAATGATCTAAAACCCTGAGGTCAAGTTGTCGTTTGTGGTCTATGCAATATGATCACCCTACGCTTGAACATTGAAACATGTATTGGCACCGTTAATAACAACAAATAAATATCTATTTCTAGGACGTTGATCCCCCAAGAAAAAAAGCAATGATTTAACTGAAATGTTTTTTTTATTCTCTAATAAGACAGGGTCCATCTTAGCATCCTTGACTATTTAGTTACACCATTTGCCAGGTCAATATAATTTGTATGTTTTGAGACAATGGTCTTTCATCTCCTTACAGTATGGACCAATGTGGAGCCCAGGTCGGTTCCAGTGTTTCCATGGCATTCATTGGTTCCTTTCCTGGCACCCACCCAATCAGATGCGTCCAATCAACCAGGGGAGGGCCAACAGCCTATCAACCACCCCCAGGCAGCCAACCAGAAGATAGGTACATGACATGTACTATATGTGTACAATAATACACATGCAATGCAATAACTACATACAATAACTGACTTACGGAGCAATATTCTTGTAATGGATTTGCCTACCCTAATGCACTTTGAGATATATAGTCATGTATTACAAATCAAAAAGGTATGATTGACGTTGAAGAAAGAAGTGTAGTCTCTGATGGGGGAAAAAACATTACTTTTGATCTCCATTAGACAGCCTTTGGTCTGGTTATTTGATTGCTAGCATTTCAGCGAGTGCACTACCAAGATGAATTCTGAATTGTTCCTATTGTTTCATGTTAGCAGACTCTCAGGGGGGTGCAGTGCTGCTACAGGAGCCTATGGAGCCCCCCCCCTCTCAGGAGAGGTGTCCCTCATCACGACCTGCCCCCTCCAATGATGATCTGGCCCCGGAGAGGGAGACTGAGCGAGAGAGGGGTGACAGCGAGACTGAGAGTGACGTCGACGACCCGTAAGTGTGTCCGTCCGTCCACCTTGGCTGTGAGCGTGCGTGCATGCATGCGTGAGCACGTGTATGTTTGACCAGCCTACATGCTTGAGTGTCTTTTGTGTTTGTGTGCTTGTGTTAATATGGATGGAAAGGCACACTGGCAGGACAAAGCGGGTGAGGACAAAAGAATTCCATCTCTGTGCATCGTATAGCGGTGGCCAGACAGTCAGCCATTGAATTGTAGGAGCTGTCTGCTGAGTCCTCTCTAAAACTCTCTAGGGAGACGCGCGGCTCGCTCTCCACTGAGTCTGTGTTGAAAGACCAACCGACAGCTCTTTTGTAAATCCCCCCCCCCCCCCCAATCTATGCTGTTGTTGTCTATTCTTAGTGTTTCTCTCATCTTTCTCTCTTGTCTTGCTTTTCAAAGTGGTACCTGTTTAAAGTGATAATGGTGTGGTCCAAAACTGTGCAGGCCTGTCTTGGTCAACACAGATCACACTAGCTTGTGTTTGTAAACGTTTGCCTGTGGGTCAAAGAATTGTTCTCTTCCCTCTCCCTCCAGGTTCTTCCCAAGTGTCCTACCTGAGCCGCTCCTGTCGGCGCCGCCTGTCAAAAGACGCACCCAGTCCCTCAGCGCCTTGCCCAAAGATGGGGACAAGAACAGCCCTGGCAAGGTAGCTCCTCAATCGCTCGCTCTCAACTGTTCCCTCCTGGACTTCCGCCGCCCTGCCCTCGCATCGCCATTGAAACGTCGGACTGACCCATCGAATTGTGTTTTCCGTTTTCTCGCAGAGGGAGAAAGACCACATCCGTCGACCAATGAATGCCTTCATGATCTTCAGCAAGCGCCACCGGGCCCTGGTGCACCAGAGACACCCCAACCAGGACAACCGCACGGTCAGCAAGATCCTGGGGGAGTGGTGGTACGCCCTGGGGCCCAAAGAGAAGCAGAAGTACCATGACCTGGCCTTCCAGGTACACACACACACATACACACACACACACAGACACACACACATAGATAGATAAACAAGCAAGCACACACACTAGTGATGCGCGCACCACAGTTATATCTGCGGGCACCACAGTTATTCCGGGGATCGGGAGTAATCGAGTCATATCATATCGAGTCATATAAAAATGTACATTCTGATTAATAGCGGGTGGGGGAAATAATAAGTGTTTGTACTTGGGAAGTTGTAGTGACATTCAGAATTTTAGTTCGAAGGTATTCAAGATGTCAACCTGTGTTCAGGCTATTGTGGAAATTCCACAAATACATGACATTTTTTTTATCCACCCTACTTCCGTGTAATATGTTCCCATATCATCGTGCATGTACAGTACATCCCACTGAGACATAATGGTAATATGTGATCGGGTGCGGGTCTCAAATTTGGACAAAATAATTTGTTCGGGTGGGTGGATGAATTATGTTTACATGCGGATTCGGATGATGTCAGAGCTGACACACACACACACACACAGTTTAGGGATGCATTGAACCTATTAGAGAATGGGGTGCCACAACCTCTACGTAGTTTACTCACACCCTCTCTTCTCTCTCGCTTTCCCTCCCTCCATCTCTGGTTCCCAGGTGAAGGAGGCCCACTTCAAGGCCCACCCAGACTGGAAGTGGTGCAACAAAGACAGAAAGAAGTCCAGCTCTGACGTACGCGGCGTGCCAGGGGGCAAAGACATTCGGGAGAGGAGCATGTCCGAGACCACTGGTCAGCTTCTCTCTTTCTACTCCTCTTTCTGTTGGTTTTATATCTTTCAATCCTCCATTTGGTTAATGTTTTTTCTTTTTCTTTCTGTTTTGTGGTTGGGTACTCTCTAGGAAAGTCATAACTTTTATTTGCCACACACACACACACACACACACACACACACACACACACACAACCAGCAGGTGAAGTTTACGCCTATCCTTAACGTCTCCCCTATTTGCTCTCATTCCTACAGAGCCCCATTCTGTGGAGCTGAAGGGCGTGGGGCCTTGCATGGGGGGTGCGTCCGAGCGGGGAGCGGGGGAGGGCAAGGCTGTCCAGCTGACCCGGCCCCGGGCCTTCTCCCAGAGCGCCATGCACAGCCTGGAGCGAAGCGACCGGGGCAACACCCAGGCCCTGGCAGAGCTGGCCCAGGTAAGGCCCCACTCACATAGGCCCTGGCAGAGCTGGCCCAGGTAGGGCCCCACTCACATAGGCCTCACTCACATAGGCCCTGGCAGAGCTGGCCCAGGTAGGGCCCCACTCACATAGGCCTCACTCACATAGGCCCTGGCAGAGCTGGCCCAGGTAGGGCCCCACTCACATAGGCCCCACTCACATAGGCCCCACTCACATAGGCCCCACTCACATAGGCCTCACTCACATAGGCCCTGGCAGAGCTGGCCCAGGTAGGGCCCCACTCACATAGGCCCTGGCAGAGCTGTAGCCCACGTAGGCTGTGGAGCCACGGCTCACACAGCGGACCGCCCTGCACCCACAATACACCCTTATCCCTTATGTATCACTGAGTTCAGTCGGATCAGCGGGCATCAGACACACACAGATCACCATTTTGAATTATTTTTCTCTCCCATGTCATTTCCCCTGCCCGTCCACTCCCAGATGTGTGGAGACGGCCGAAGCCAGTTTTCAGGGCGCGCCCCTCCCCAGTCCCAGCGGGGGGTCAGCGAGGACATGACCAGCGACGAAGAGCGCATGGTCATCTGTGAGGAGGAGGGCGACGACGACGTCATCGGTGAGGCAAACGATACCCCGTTGTACTCCAACACCCACGATGCAACGCGCCATCCAAAACGTTTTTTTTTTCTCAGATGTTGACTCTGCTAACGCTAGTCCTGCTTCTGATGTTCCCGCAGAGGACCCCTACCCCAGCAGCTCCATAGACCTCAAGTGTAAGGAGAGGGTGACGGACAGCGACAGTGAGAACGGCTCTGGGGACGAGGGGGATCGCAAGGTAACCCCGGTGCCTCCTCTCGCCGATCGATTGGCACCGACCCATCCTTAACCCCAAAACCACCGCTGCTGTTTCTGCCCGAGTCTTACGTAGCCCTGTTTGTTCCGTCTCTCTCTCTTACCAGCGAGTCTTTGCTCCGGTGATTTGTTCGTCCTCTGCAACCCACCCCACCCCTCATGGCAGGAGCATCTCCCTTTCCTCCTACCCCGGCGCCAAGCGCTACGAGGATGGGAGAGGAGGAGGCGTCGGAGGAGGAGGAGGCGGAGGGCTCGCGGACCGCAGGAGGAAGAGAGGCCTGGAAGGAGGAGAGGGAGAGGCTAAGGAGCGATACGGAGGAGAGGGAGGCGGAGGAGCGGCGTCTCTCTCTCTGTCTCTCCCGTCGTCGGGCCACTCGGTCATCTCCAGCTCTGCCTCCGGAGGGCCCCTCCCCTCCTCGGTCTCTCACCTGGGCCTGAACCCTCCTCTCCTGGGCGCCGTCAGGGTGGCCTCCACCGTGGTGACTAACGTGGTGCGCCCGGTGGTCAGCACTCCCGTCCCCATCGCCAGCAAACCCCACGACGGGCGGCCCCCCTCCAGCCCGCACCCGCAGCCCGACCGGAAACCCCTCCCCACGCCGCAGCAGCAGCAAACGCAGTTTCTCATTGGTTCCGGAGCGGGAGGCGGGCCGGCGGCCCTAGGGGGTGGGTACTACTCGTCTTCGTCGCCAAGCCCCGTGGGCGGAGGGGCGGGGCACGGGGGACTGGTGACCAATCTGGTGTTGGGTGGCGCCTTTCAGGCCCAGCCCACTGTGCAGCTGATCAGCCCCCCCCCCCAGCACCAGAGCTCCCAGCACCAGCTGCCCCCCAGTGCCCCAGTATCTGGCCCCCAGTACAGCCACAGCAACGGCCCCGTGCCCCTGTCCCTGCTTCAGCCCCAGTTTCTCCCTGCCTCCTCCCTGGCGCCTGCTGGGGGCAAAGCCATCACCCAGGTCCAGTACATTCTCCCCACCCTCCCTGCCGGCACCAACTCCAAGAGCCCCCCTCAGCAGTTCAGCCAGCCAACCAGTATCTTCAACCTGCCCACAGTTCCGCCCACCCACGTGTCTTTGGCCAATGGGAAGCAGCCTGGTTCAGGGGCGCTGTCGGGATACGCTTCCAGTCCAGCGATGGGAGTGGTCAGTCCTGGAACTAGAGGTAAGAGGCTCCCCTGGTTAATCTGTCTTTAGCGTATATTGACGTGTGTGTGTGTGTGTATACATATATAATATGTTATTTATGTTTATGGATGCTTGTATGCTTGGTTGCAGAAACTGATATGTAAATTGATGGAGTATCTACTTGTCCGTCCCTATTCAGTCCAAACACAGTCCCCAGTGCTCCAGGGCAAAATGCTTGTCCCCATGGCAACCGTGCGGACAGCGCCGGGGTCGGCTCAGCCCTTCCCCATTGTGGCCCCGCCTCTTCCTGTCCAGAACGGCGCTCAGCCCGGAAGCAAGGTGATTGGCCGAGACACTCAGAAACCGCAGCCGCTAATGCTGTGATCGTCTATACAACTCCGTCTCACCCCAATCTGGGGCGCCAGTAATAGAATTGAGTGATTTTGATCCCTTTCCTCTGTCGGTCTGCAGATCATCCAGATAGCCCCCATGCCTGTAATCCAGCCTCAGCTCCAGCAGGGAGGAGCCCTGCATCCCGCCAGCCCCTTCCCTGTTGCCATGGGAGCAGCGGCTGCCGTGGTGGCGCCAGGGGCGGGCTCCGCTCCATCCCAGACTGTGCTGCTGCCGCCGGCACCCACCCGGTAAGACCGCCCACGCCTGCCGGCCCGTACCACGCACAGCTGCTCGTCCATTTCATTGCATAGGGGAAAGTGGACAAGCCATGCTCTGGTGACACACAGAGAGGAAAAGGCCATGGTGGTATCGGATCATTGGCTACTATGGGCTCATGTGCTTCCAAAAGCCTGCTCTCCTAATAGCTGCACCATTTCCTCACTCTATCCTCTCCTTGTGTTCTCACATTTGAACCTCTTGACTATTTCCACTGATCTGTCAAGATGGCATAAAGGTCCAAATGTACCCGAAAAGCTTTGCTAAAAAGAAATGAGTCAAGGCAGCCAGCGGGTCAACTAGCCTTGGTTTGGACCCGGAGTCCTGAGTGTTTGTGCTGTCAGGATGGGCCCTGCTGTTCCTCTCACTGCAGCCTCAGCAGTGCAGCTGTGGTCTGGAGCTGGATGGAGGCTGTTAGTCACGCTGCCAGTGGCCCGAGCTATCTCTGCCAGCCTGCCTGCCTGCCTGCCTGCCACCCCCTCACTACCTCTTTGCTGCACGCGCACACACACACACACACACACACACACACACACACGCACACACGCCTCAACTACTCGTCCTGCGGGGCTCCTGCGGATGCACACTCACCCACTGACCCTCACTGCAGCATTTCTCTCTTTCCCTTTCTCTTCTCCTGCTCCCACCTCGCTCCTCTTTCCCTCGCTGTCATTGGTGTTAATTAGAAGGCCCCGTCTCTCCCTGTCACTGCCCCTGCACTCTCTTTGCCAGCGTTTCCTCTTTTCCGCCTCCTCTCTCTCTCTCCCTCTCTCTATGCTGCTCTTCATCCAGTTCTCTCTTCCTCGCTCAATTACTCCTGTCGTTTCTCTGTCCTCGGTGCAGAATCACCTACGTCCAGTCCACACCTGGAGTCCCCCCTTCCCTGCCTCTGGTCTCCACGGCGACAGGCTCCTCCCCTCAGCAGGCGGTGACCGTCCCTGGGTCTGCATACGTTCCGTCGTCCCTGGCAACGCTGGGCTTCACGGCCATCGCCCCCCCTGGGCAGACCCTGGTCCAGCCCCTCGTGGCAGGTGAGTAGAGACCATGGAAACCCTGTCATCACGTTGTCAGTACCATTCTAAATGTCCCTTTCCTTTCCCTTCCATTTGCCTTTTAAAGTGTGTGTGAATGTGTGGGAAGGAGCCTTCTCCGTGTCCATGGTTTTGACTCGGGTGTGTGTGGATCTTGTGTGCAGGTCAGTCTCAGCTGCTGGCCCCGGCCCAGTCCCCTCAGCCCCCCGCCGCCAGTGTCGGGGGAGGACAGATAGTCACCGCCATCTACTCACCCTCGCCCAGCGTTACCCCAGCAACCAGCCTGGTCTCCATGACCACCATGCCCCCCAGCGTGGTGTACACAGTCTCCAGCGCCTCCCCTCACTTCCTGCCCAAACACACGCAGGCCCCCACCACGCTCACACACAGCGCGCCGCCGCACACGGACAGAGCGACGGACAGACCCGCGGAGCGCCCGACGGACAGAGACGCGGAGAGGCAGGCGGAGCTCCAGCTATTTGGCCAGCAGAGCCAAGCAGACAGACCGGCTGAGAGGCAGCCTCTGGCCTCCAGTAAGAACAGCAGCTCTGTGCTGCCTCCTGCTGGCTCCATCCGGCCCTGCAGTCCTTCTCTGCCCACTCAAACGCCCGGTAAGAACAATCTCGTCTCTCTTGGCCATCTAAACAGGCCAACTGAATTAGATCGAGGACTGGAACTGCACATAAATGAAATAAAAAGAGCTTAAGTTTGGATTTCACAAGAGAGTTTGGTTTACCGTAGGATTTCTGTATGTGGCCGATTCAACTTTGAATTTATCTTCCGTTTTTTGGGGGGGCAGGCAGTGCCCCAGGCACCCCAAAGCTCCCGGTGAGGACCCCTCAGAAAGTCAAGGCGACGGTGGCCAACATCCCCGTGGGCAGCTACGAAGGGGGCGGGCGAGGGAAGGAGAGGGAGCGGGACAAGGAAAGGGAAAGGGAGAAGGAGCGAGAGGCCAACAGCTGTTTCTCCTTTGACTCCGAGGCTGTGGGGCAGCCGGAGGAGAGCCCCTGCTCAGAGAAGCCCCCGGAAGGTTCCAGTGCTGGGGACCCCCCTGACGCACGGAGCAAAGACGCCGCCGCCAAAGAGGTGAGGACAGGTGCTCCCTGTGGGATTTCACAAATAAGTCAAAGGAGATGACTACTCCATTGATAACACCTTCATCACATTCAATGTTTTTCACAGGAAAGACTAGAGTAAATTGTTATGATTCCGCAAAGTGGTGGAAAGATACATAGATTAATTATTAGAAACCCATTTCCAAACTCTGCCGTTCCTCTCCAGGCTGGACGGAAAGACTCCTGCCCGTCCTCCCCACTGCCCCCTCCCTCAGCCCCAGACCCCGCCCTGCCTCCCCCGCCCAGTGACAAAGAACTTCCTCCCGCCAAGAAGGTCAAGGCCCGCCCCCCACCTCTCAAGAAGACCTTTGACTCGGTGGACAAGTAAGTACATCTACCTCCATGCCTGATTGGCTAATGGTGAGAACGTTGTTTTAGACGTTTTGTCCTTCTGTAAGAATGCATTGTTTGGGTCTCGATTTTGAGTGGGTCTAGATTTTGAGTGTGCACCTATCTACAAGATGGCATCTGTCTAGTTGTGCGTGGTTGTTTCTGAGTTAGGAAATAGTAACAGTACTACTATGTGTTACCAAGTAGTACTATGTGTATGTGTGGCAGGGGGCTTTCAGGTTAGGGTTAGTTAGTAGTAACAGGACTATGATGTGTTAGTACTAAGTACTAAGAGTAGTACTATATGTCTGTGTGGCAGGGTGCTGTCAGGTTAGGGTTAGTTAGCAGTAACAGGACTATGATTAGTTAGTACTAAGTACTAAGAGTAGTACTATATGTCTGTGGCAGGGTGCTGTCAGGTTGGGGTTAGTTAGCGGTAACAGGACTATGATGTGTTAGTACTAAGAGTAGTAATATATGTCTGTGTGGCAGGGTGTTGTCAGGTTGGGGTTAGTTAGCAGTAACAGGACTATGATGTGTTAGTACTAAGTACTAAGAGTAGTACTATATGTCTGTGTGGCAGGGTGCTGTCAGGGGTCTACTTTGAGGAACGCTTTGCTGAGCTGCCAGAGTTCAGGCCTGAGGAGGTGCTGCCCTCGCCCACCCTGCAGAGCCTGGCCACCTCGCCCCGCGCCATCCTGGGTAGCTACCGCCGCAAGAGGAAGAACTCCACAGGTCTGACGCGCACACACACACACACACACACACACACACACACTGCTGTCAAGTTAAAACCGAGGTCCTCTTGCAACTGTTCTGCGTTAAGTTGGCCACCAGTGAAATACTTTGTGGTACTTAGAGCTCGCCACGGTTTGACCTATATGTGGCCTATGTACCATCATAACTGTGTGTGTGTGTGTGTGGGGTGTGTCTCTGCTCTCTCCAGACCTGGACTCGTCCACTGAGGATCCAGTCTCTCCCAAGAGGAAGAGCCGCCGGCGTTCCAGCTGCAGCTCCGAGCCAAACACGCCCAAGAGCGCCGCCAAGTGCGAGGGGGACATCTTCACCTTCGACAGGCCAGGTATAAGCAAGCATGCACACACGACACACACTGGGCCTGATCACACAAACACACACACACCTCCTTATGGTCTATTCAACATTGTCTGTGGACCCGGATGATGAAGAGCTGTTCACAAAGTAACTGGACGACCAAAGTGACTAAAGCGGCGGCGCGTGTGTGGCTCCTCAGCCCCCCCGTCTGTGTGTCCCTCCCCAGGCACGGACGGAGAGGACGTCCTGGGGGAGCTGGAGTTCGACAAGGTGCCCTACTCGTCGCTGCGCCGCACCCTGGACCAGAGGAGAGCCCTGGTCATGCAGCTGTTCCAGGAGCACGGCTTCTTCCCTTCAGGTGAATAGCCCCACCCTGGCTCAAATACACACACACACACATCCCTCCACGCATGATAGGTAGCCTTTCTGTCTTCCATCCCTGGCTGGAGATGACCATGCCCTCCTCTCTCCCGTCCCCAGCCCAGGCCACTGCAGCCTTCCAAGCCCGCTACGCCGACATCTTCCCCACCAAGGTGTGCCTGCAGCTGAAGATCCGCGAGGTCCGGCAGAAGATCATGCAGTCCGCTGCCCCCTCTGAGAGCCCTGGCCTCGGGGGGTCGGACTCGGGGCTCTCCCTCCCCGGTCCCTCGGGGGCCCAGCCAGGCGAGGGAGGCTCCGGGGGGGGGATGGCAGAGCCGTCCTGCGAGGAGGCGGAGCGCGACGGCGAACCTAACCCGGAGCAGTTCCGTGATTCGCTGGACTCTTCCAGATGAGGGACGTCGACGGGCCAGATGGACAATTCAGCGCCGAACAAACATCAATTATTCCGCCCCACTCTAGCCGTTTTTCTTTTTAGACGTCACCTCTCCACTTACATTTTGATTTCTCTCCACACAAGCAATCAATTGCAGAGAGTGAGAGAGAAAGGAAAAGAGTGTGTTTGCAATGTTGGGACATTTATAGTTTTTTTTTATTATTATTATTGTAATGCCTTCTTACCAAAAAAAACGGACATAAAACAAGTGGCGGAGGCACACAAATGAACTTTCTGAAACACCCACGCACATACGGCTAACAAGCTCCAATGCTCACACTTGAATTAGCACTCTGTTAGTATTATTAGCCTTGTTTAAAGCTTCCATTGATGCCAGTGAACTGTGGACCATTCTCCTCACCTGATGCAGGGTCTTTCCTTTGGACTGAGAGACGCTCGTTATAACCTTTTGTTCTTAGTAATCGCAAATAAGGTCATTTGTTGTTGTTTTGTGTTATCATTTTTTTTTACTCATGAGCTTGAGGAAGAACAGCCGCTGCAGTCTGCTTGAGAGGAGCGGACAGAACACTTAGCTTTCATTGGCTTGTTTTGTTCCTGCTGGACTTTAGGGGGCTGGGCCCCCTCTGGCCAAAGACCATTTGATATGATGGAGAGCCAGTTGTTATAGAAACAGGTAAAAAAAAAACTCATGTTTTATTGGTAGTTTTCTTCTCCATTTTTTTTTTAATTTTTTGCCTGAAAGCAGACATTCAGGAGAGGTCTACTAGGCCTATATGACTCCAATGGACTTTTATCAGTGCCACCATTCCTGCAGATGTCCATTTTGCCACTGGTATTGCCCTTCCACCCCATGATTGGCCTTACCTAACCCAGTTAGGAGGGAACCAAGCTCTCCAGTGCCTCTCATTTGCTAGCCATGAAGGAAAGGGGCGGGCAATAGTCCGTTGGCGTGCTAGTGGGATTGCTGGCCCCTCGATCGGACTGAATTTGATTACTTGGCTCAACCGCCCATCACCGTTGGGTTTTTGGAGTATTGGGGGACTTTGTTGTGAATGAAGGCGGCATAAAACAGACTAGGTTTTTATCCCCTGTTGCCAAGCAGTTTTATGAACTTTTTAGAGAACCAACTTGATTTTTACTCAAACATTTACATTATTCTCATGTTTATTGTGTCATTAACTGTATTATTCCTATGAATATTATTGCTCTTCTTACCTTTCTAGTAGATCCCAGTCATTACTTCTGATCCTCATTGCCATTGGCAGACATTTTTACATTGCTTTTTCCTTTTCTTCTTTTTTCAATCTTTTTGAGGAGAGGGGAAGGAGCAGTGTGTCAAAGAATGCCTCCCTTGCCAATTGTAGTCTTCCCTTTTATTACCTTGACCTCTGCGAGGAATGGTGGTGCATTTTTTTTATTTGGAATGAGGACCAGAAAGAGGCAGGGACTTTTTTTATTCATTGGAGTCGTAATAGACGTGTTTTATTTTAGACAGCCCTGTATCCCTCTCACTCCCTTGCTAGTTTTAAGTTTGATTTATAGCCTCACCACTCGTATTCCTCCTTCCTTCCCTCCCTCCTTCCTCCCTTTGTCACTTTATCGTTCTCTTGTGACCTCCTTCTTGGTGGAACGAGAGAAACCGGGGGGGATGTGAGGGGGGGTCAGGTCATTAATCAAAAGAATGTCAAGGATATATTTTTGGTTGTATCTTCGTGCAAGACTTGGTTGTGTTGTACATAATTACTGTAGAGTCAGTAGACTCGTTATATTATTGATTTTAAGTTGACAACAAAAGACACATCAAAAAACATTAAATTGAAAAAAAACAATAAATATGGATATTAACGTTTTTTTTGTGTTACTCCTTGTTTTGCTACTGCAGTATTCAAGAGAGGAATATATATATATGAATAATTTAAGTTTGTATCTGTATTTTTCAGCATACAAATAAATAGGTGTTCAATTAACCTGTTGTTACTTATTTGACTAATACTGACACAATTTCTCATTTACTAAGAAGATAAGCCAGCTACTCAAACTTGGTCAATGTTTGGGCTTCTATGTTTTAACCGTTTTTGTCAAATCAAAGCCATAATGTTGGTTATTTACAGAAGAAATTGCAAAATGCCATTTATAAGCACCATCTCATCTTCAGCTGTACCACCAGGATTTTCCATGAAAATATGAAGCAAGAATATGCAGCCTACTCAGTATACTCATTGGTGACCAATGGTTACAGTACAATGTTTCACCTGTTGTCGACAGTTGTTTGTTGCATCCAAAGTTGGAATTTACAGAATCATACCATTTGTCTGGTGAGAGGGACTTATTTATAGCCATATATTATATATTAATAGCTGCCACTCAGTTCATGAACACGTTTTTCAACTCCAATAAAAAAAAAGTCATGGACAGAACTTGGAAAAATCTTTCAAGAATTTATTGATGTGTATTTACAGCAAAAAAAGTTAACAATTTCAACAAATGTACAAATTCTATTGCCGCCTTTACACATGTCAAGTGTATTGAGGGCACACAGCTACTCGGCCTTTAACTAATTGATCTGCCTTTTAACGTTTTTAGAACTTTCACAGAACATATCTTCCTATCGCTGTCAGAACAGTAATAAGTAAGTCCATTTGGTCTTTCCTTTTGCCACTCACCTTTAAAGCTTTATGAACGTTAAAATAACTTGGATCACGTTTTTTATTGACTCAGGAGTTCAATTACTTTTTGGGGGGTTGTAAGCCGTCAGTTTTAAATGGCACAAAATACAATCCTGCCCTTAGAATGTATAAAGGTCTCGAAAGGAATGTAATCTTTGTGTCTTGAACCCAGAGTTGTGGTGAGGCTTGGAAGTCTCTGCCTTCTACCAGTCTAGAGTGTAACTGACCGCATCTCCCAGCTCCATCAAACATTATAGGAGCCACGTCCGTCGAGTTTATCTCAGTGCCAGAGATCAGTTTTTGGTCTATGGTCCTCAGAGGATCTGGAGTCCGTCCACGGCTATGGTGTCCATCGCCAGGCCGTTCTCCAGGGCCGTGTGGTAGATCTCCAGGGCCTCGGCCAGGGGCAGGGCGCCGCCCTCACTGGTCTCTATGATGGCAATGGTCTCCCCAAACTCATTACACATAATGGTGGGCGTGCCCTGGGTCCAGGAGATAAAGAGAAGGAAGAAAAAAACAAAACTGTTTAGAGAGGAGATCAGTCTCTAAGGGCCCATAATGTAGACAATCATACATTTCTGTGTAATTCATGATGCACATTTAAAAATATTCAACAAAAAAAAAATTCTTTTGATTTTCTATTCATTCAACCCACAAGCTGTTGTCAGTGGTGAATGCCCACAAGTAATCAGTTGAAACCCATTACTCATTCATATACATTAGTGGACTTTGGCTGGGGATCTTATAATGTACAGCCTGAACTAGGCTATGCACATTTTTGTGTAGCGGTGATTGGTTTGCCATTTTCTACATCACAAATCACTTCAATTCAGAACAGCTTTTAAAGTAGGGGGGATGTGTTGTCAGGTGAACTAGAGAAAATGCACAAGGCAAAGTTGAATCTTTTTCATGTTGTGGTACAATACCTTATGCAATACATTATGGGACCTTCAATACTACGTCATAAAACTCCATATTACATTCCACTAAACTCTCGAATCTTCAAAGGTATCCTCTGTGCCGGTCTCACCTGCTGCAGATCGGAGGCCTGGATCTGAATGACCTGAGGCTGCGTGTAGGTCAGCTCCACCGCCGAGGCGTCCACTAGGGCCACGGCGGCGCTGGTCTCCATGGCAGCCTCCTCTTCTTCCAGCTTCTGTATTCGGGCGTGGGTCTTCTTGTGGTTCCTGAGGTTGGAGAAGGTCTTGAAGGCCTTGGGGCACTGGGGGCAGGCGTGCGGCCGCTCCCCGGTGTGCGTGCGCCGGTGCTCGGCCAGGTGCATGCTCTGGATGAAGCCCTTGTCGCAGATGTCGCAGCGGAACGGCCGCTCGCCCGAGTGCGTGCGCAGGTGCTCGCGCAGGTGCGTGTTCTGGCGGAAGCGCTTGCCGCACACCGGGCAGGGGAAAGGCCGCTCCCCCGTGTGGACCCGCTGGTGAAGGGCCACGCCCGAAGCCGAGACGAACAGCTTGCCGCAGATGGAACACTGGTGGGACTTGGCCCTCTGGGAGCCGGTGCCGCTGCCGCGAGGCCGCCCGGGGCCCCGCCCGTGGCTCAGGAGGTGCAGCCGCAGGTTGGCGGGGGAGTTGAGCTTCTTCCCGCAGATGTTGCAGTCCAGTCCCCCTCGCGCGGCGTTCGGCGGGGGCCCCCCGTCTCCCCCGGCCGAGGTGCCAGGGGCCGAAGCCAGCGGCCCGTCCAGGCCCGCCTGGTTGTCCGCTCCTTCCTCTCCCTGGGCGGGGCTGGGGTGCTCCTCCAGGCAGTGGCTGTTGCGCTGCCTCCGGGTGAGGAAGCCGGCCTGGCAGTGCGGGCAGGGGAACGGGGCGGGGGCCCCCGGGTGCTGGGTGTAGCGGTGCGCGGCCAGCCTGGCCGGCCACTTGAAGGTGGCGGGGCAGTCGGGGCAGGGCAGGGGGGTGGGGTTGGCGTGCAGCAGGCTGTGCTGCCGCAGGTTGGACGACTGGGAGAAGGAGCGCTGGCACACGTCGCAGCGGTAGGGCCGCACGCCCGAGTGGGTGAGGCTGTGGCGCGTCAGGTTGGCCAGCGACGAGAAGGTCTTGCCGCAGTCGGAGCACTGGTAGGGCCGCTCGCCCGTGTGCGTGCGCAGGTGGTTGCGCACGTGGATCTGCTTCATGAAGGGCTTGCCGCAGATGCCGCAGGAGAAGCGGCGCTCCGCGTGGGCCATGTGGCGGTGGCGCACCAGCTGCAGCTGGGAGGGGAAGATCTTGCTGCAGGAGCGGCAGGGGAAGGCTCCTCCACCGGAGCCCCCAGCTGGGGCAGCCGTCGCTGGGGAAGTGGAGCTGGAGAGGGCCTCTGCTCCAGGACCATCCAGGGGAGCTGAAGCCGGGCCAGTGTCTGATGTCTCCCCTCCCTGTCGTGGCTCAGCACCGGTCTCTGGCGGAGTTTCGCCGTCCCCACCGTGGTTCTCCCCCTGCTCTGCCTCAGTTACAGCCTCCGCCTTCCTCTGGGGGCTGAGGGCCGCCACCTCCTCCCCCAGCCCCTCAATCTCCTCCTCTGTGAGGGGGGCCAGGTGGTTGGTTGTCGGCTGCTGGATGTTGTTGGCTGCCTCCTGCCTGGCCTTGGCTCTCTGGAGGATGGACAGGGCAGACAGAGACACTCTTCTGGTGGCTGTGGTGACCTGGGGGAGGGGGACAAGGTGCAGATCTCAGAACACGCAACCCCGTCCTCCACAGCCCTGCTCTCGATGGGCAAATGGTGCTTCTTTCTTTTCGCAGATAATAATGTCATGTTTTTAAACAAACTAAAGCGTATTCTCTCCTGTCAATGGTTATTGTTAAAGGAAGCGGTTATATGCTAGCCTCATTACTAACAGGGCCAAGCCATTCAAGGAAGCTGAGTGACTAGCAATGTAAAACGATCGGCCGTTTAACATTGGCATTGGTGTCATTGTGCTTTCAAGGACTGGCCCTCTTGTTGGTCCGTCTTGGTGAACTTTGTGTTTGCACACAACAACCTG
The DNA here is from genome assembly GCA_017639675.1 of Aplochiton taeniatus. NCBI lineage: Eukaryota > Metazoa > Chordata > Actinopteri > Galaxiiformes > Galaxiidae > Aplochiton > Aplochiton taeniatus. The sequence goes on from CM030178.1 coordinate 7,036,528, forward strand.
ACATGACTTGGCCTTATTCATAGGGGCTTGCTTTAGTCCATTACCATGGTGACGGGGACGGCTGTGGCCAGTGTGTCGCGGGAGATGTGGGTGCGGCGGTGGTACAGGTACTTGGTCATGTTGCTGAAGGTTTTGCTGCAGTACTGGCACTTGTGCATTGGCTCCGGAGTGTGGGACTTCCTACGAGAAGAAAAGAACCACAGAAAATAAAGGAGAGACATTGGAGATTATAAAATACGTTTTCCTATGTAGGCGCAAAATGCTGCAACTGCTAGGCATGCAAAGGATAAAAAGATTGAAAAAGAAATCAATACGACACAAACAGTTGCGTCTGATTCTAAATGAGCTGTCTGGTTTTGTTCAGAATCCTGTCTTTAGAGTTTGGAGCGGAGCAGGTTTGTCGAGCCTGACGTACCGGTGCACCATGAGAGTCATCTCCGTGGTGAAGCCGTGGCCACAGTCCACACACAGGAACCTGGCCTCGCCCGAGTGGGTGCGCATGTGCGTCTGCAGCGACGTGGCCTTCTTGAACACCTTCTCGCACTCCGGGCACTCGAAGGTGCCCTGCTCGTGCACGCGCTTGTGCGCCGCCAGCCGGTTGACGGAGGTGAAGACGCGGTTGCAGAGGTCGCACTGCTGCGGCTTGGCCCACATGCCCAACTTCCGGTCGGCGGGCCTCCCCCGGCTCTCCGTGGCCCCCGCCTTCTCCACCAGCTCCTCCTTCCTGCCCTCGTCCTCGTAGCCCGCCATGACCCCGGCCTCGCCACTTTCCTTGTCCTGACCCAGGAAGTGCTCCCCCTGGTGCTGCAGGAAGTCCTCGGGCGTCTGGAAGAGCAGGGCGCACTCTGTGCACTCGTAAGGGTGGATGACAACCATCTGCGGCTGCTGCCTGATCTCCGGGCCGGCCGGCGCCAGCCTCACCTCCAGCCTCTGGAGGCCGTTTTCGGAGACCCCTCGCTTTCCCGAGGACCCCGGCCCCAGAGCAGGCAGGAGAGGGGGCAGGAGCTTGGCCCGGCGCAGGCCGGGGGTGGTGGAGCCATCGGCCAGGGCCTGGGCTGTGAGGATCTGCAGGCGCATGGTGGCTGAGCCAGGGGCGGGGGACACGGCGGGCAGGATGGAGGAGCGGGAGCGGGCCGCAGGCTTGGAGGTCGCCTGCTGTTGTTGCTGCTGCTGCTGCTGCTGCTGCTGCTGCTGTTGTTGTTGTTGTTGTTGTTGTTGTTGTTGTTGTTGTTGTTGTTGATGCTGCTGCTGCTGCTGCTGCTGCGCCAGGACCTAGACGCAAAACGGAGCCAGAAGTGAACTGGCGTAATACTTTGAAACAAACGCATTGCCTTTTGCCTGTTCTGAAGAATACAATAGAGATTCCTATGGTAATATTGCGTGGAAAAACGAAATACCTGTGCCAGGATCTCCCCAGCTTGCTGTTCACTCAACACATAGTTCTGAACACTGTTGAGAGGTGTCAAGGAGCCGTCTGCCTGAAGCACATACTCCTATCATTTTGGAGACAGAGGCAACAATGAGACTGACATATAAACATTACAAACCCGTTTACTACCAAACTGTCGAAGCATTACATTTAGAGCAAACAGCATCAATTGAACAGGATGTGCATTCCCATATTCTGGTTTAAAATCTTTACACAAGAAAAACAAACAATATTAAAGTAAAAACGTCTATGACCTATCTGAGGGTCAATAATGTGAAAATAAATAAATAAATCCTAACTTAACCTCGGATGTCTCGGTCACTTCATCCGAGTATCAATGATACTGTGATCGAGATTGTTGTGGTGTGTGTGTAACTCTTACTGTGGTCTCTGAGTTGCTGTGTGTGCTGCTCCTGCTGTGGGTCTCTCTGTGCTCCAGCCACGACTCTGGCGAGTCAAACAGCGCCAGGCAGTCCAGACACTGGTACTGGACCGGGCCCGAGTCCTGGGCCTCTGTGCCGGGATCCTCCGTCTCCAGCACTTCACACATCTCTGGGGAAGAGATTGGTCAAGAGGTGAGGAGGTACATTCACAGTGGAACGGTCCAGGGTACACATCCATTCCCCTCCTCTCACCCCCCCAAAAAGCGTAAATCGAACTACAGCTGCCTGTATCTCACCATGGTGCTCCACCTCCATCCCGGCCTCTCTCATGTGCATCTCCTGGTGCAACAGCAGCTCCTCTGGGTTTACCAGGAGGGCGCCACACTCCAGACACTGGTAGTGGCTCTCGCCCATCTCCGAGATGCCCTGAATGGTCATGCTGGTCTGCCCGGCTTGCCCCTCCCCCTCTTCCTCTTCCCCCTCCAGCCCCGTGTGGATCTGCTGGTGCACCAACACATCCTCCAGAGTGTTGAAGAGCTGCTGGCACTCACTGCACATGTATTGGTGCTCCACATACACATCTTCCAGCTGGTTGTCCTCCATGGCTGGGGGAGTGTGGGCGTATTTGGAAATGGCCACAATAGGTACAAAGGTGAATTGGGTCTTATTCAAGTGACAACAAGAGTGCCATGAAGATTATGTCTGGAGGCTATAGAAGTGGACATCAAATGTCCATGAGGAAATACAAATTTGAAGTGGTTGCCCTGTAGACAAACAGAAAGGGAAGCAGTTTTATATGGTTTATCTGCTTAAATAAATTGCCCATAGGCAGTTCAGCCAATTATAGCTAGTTGAAACCAAAAGTCAAGGCTATTATAGAACCTGTCTAACATATGGTAGAGCGTCGTCTTTTGAATGTTTGAATTGATGGATAAATCACTATACAACCCCTAGAGAAAGCTTTACATTGAATAATTTACTGTATTATGACAAATCGACCAATGAAAGCCTGCAACACGGCACATGCTTTAATGAAATTAGCAATATAGTGCAACAAACGTAGTATAAAAAAAGCTCATAATCGTACTGTTGCTACCGACACAGTTGTAATGCTTGATGAAAGCTTGTGCTGGCACACGGAGAGCTGTTGGCGGCGCTCCCTCTGATATACAAGACCTATTAGTGGGCACCGCAGTATCCTGAATGCGGATCCCCGGTTTAAGGCGGTCGTCAGGCGGCGCTACTGAATTTTCGCCGCAGGTCTCACGCAGACACAACAGGCCCTTCCTTCCCTTACCTCTCATTTACTGTCGTTGGACAATTCCTCGTGCACCCCTCACTCTTCTTTCCCCGTGGAAAGATACGTCCGTCGTACGTTTATCATATTAATTATTAACCCACTGCTGCATGGAATTTAACAAATTCAACGCAGTCCGTTCCCAAACGCAATACTTGGTTAAATTTACAACGTTTGCCCGCCGATCTGTGTCCGTTGTGAACTGGCGCCCCGCCCCGCACGCCATGCTGTGACTTTAAGACGCATTGATTGGATATATTATCTGTCAATTCCAATGCAGGCATAATCATGGTATTTGTAGTTCAACGCTAGGTTATCGATGAGATATGGTTCTGCATTGAGTTCACTGAGTGCAAGCGATTTAGTGTTGCCCTTTTTCTTAAATAATGTATCGTCAAGCTGCCAAGTATATATATTTTCCTATCTATATTAAATATGATGTTAATTCCTGGAAACATGGCCATATTGTTACTTAGGGTAATGCAGCCCATATGGAGCCAAATTGGTGACTTACATTTTTCTGGTTGCAAAAGCGATGAGATTTTTCTTAAGACAAATTGGCTCATACAAGTCTCAAATCCTCAGTTGAAGCATTAAAAAGGCACTAATGTAGGCTATATCATAAATGGATGTCATAATTGTATATAATTAATTAATATGCCACTGATAGAATTATTTTGAGGACTACATAGTGTCATACATCAAGGGCTTATTTGAGTAGCATCGGTCTTTTCTTGTATTTATATCGTTGTGCTGACATTTAGTAGGAGAGATACTCACAAGCTCTGCTGGGACAGATTTTGAGCTTGGATTGACAATGTAAACCTACTGGAATAGCCCCAATGCTTTATCTGTCTTGACAATTCAGTGTTCTGTGACAATTCAGTTAACATAAGGCTAAATTTTTGGGGCTCACAAAGTTCAAATAATGCATTTTCTCCACACCTGTCCCACTGTCGCACTCATCTGACAATAAACGTTTCACCTTTGATTTGCTTAATGAGAAATGAATCAGGTATCAGAAGACAGTCATTAGAATAATAGTAATTAGGTGTCTCACTAACAGTTTCTTACTCAGAATAATTTTTATTGTATTATTATTGTTTGTGTCAAAGCCAAATCAGTCTTTCTAATGTTCTTTATTATTTCGAGTCTAAATCAAATTGTAGTCCAATAAACGCGTCTGGTATGATCACACAGTTTATATTGTTTATAAACAACTCATTGGGCTATACGTTAATATGCCTATATGTTTAATATCTAACGGGCCAAACAAAGTTTCACAAAAAGATTATTTGGATCACTGAAGAAAACCATTTCACATGAATGAAAGTACCATTGAAAAAAACAGTGTTACTGTTTAGTGTTAACAGAGTTAAAGTCCCACAAGTATTGGTTCTCACAACATTCCAATATGCGTTTTTGAAATTAACTTGGGGATCTAGTCTAGAACTATATCTCTATGGCTTCAATGAATACAAATTGAAACTCTATTACCCAGGAAGCATTGCAATTAGGAGAACGTTGCCGTGCGTCAAGTCCCCAGTTCCCCAGTACCCCCCGCCCCCCTACCAACACTGCTCCAAGAGAAGAAGAAAGGGGGAGACGGACAAGCTACCTTAAACGATACGCTACTAATGTTGTTTAATTTCTGTGGGATATTTTATAGGAGATAAGGAGGTCTGTGCCTGCTCGGCTTTTTTTATCGCGATTTCCTTTCCCCCCTGCCCCGGCTTTAGTGCACACAAATATGAGCGGCAGCGGGCGGCCCAGGACCAGCTCATTTGCTGAGCCTCCAGGGGCTCCCGGAGCCGCTGCAGCCGCAGCCGGATCTGCAGTTGCCGGTGGTAGCTCGGCAGGAAAACCTGGGGTCTCCCAGGCCAGTGGAAGCAGCTCTACAGGCTTCGGGAATTTGAAACTAACCAGTGAGTTGTTACAAGTATTAGATAATAATACAAACGTTTTTTAATGACATTATTATTTCAAACATTTCAGTATTCACAGTTTTACCATCTTCTTGACTGCGGTCTGTAATGAGAGCTAACCATGGTCTGATAACGTAACTTTAGTTAGCTAGCGGCTAGCTAGCAACGCTAATAGCTTGCTAGTTCACTAGCGTTAGCCACAGCAAGCTTGAAACAGGACATCTGGATCACGTCTTTTAAAGGCTTAGCTAACGTTAGCGGACTAGCTAGCTTATAGCCAAATAGCTTGCTAGTTAGCTAAATATATATCGAAATAAAATATTAAACGTTCCGTTTCACTTATCTATATTTGTTCCAAACATGATTGCTTACATCGTTAACAACCGATAGCACAACACGTGCAAGCGGAAAAAGCTCTAAACCTACGGAGTTAGACGTCTTCCTTAAATATAGCAGTAGCTAGGTAATCTTGCTATATACCAATGTTATCTGGTTGACAGTGTGCTGTGCTAAATCTAAACATGGAGGGCACTAGCTTAAGTAATTGCTAGCTGCCAACTTCCAAACTTGCTTAGCACCAGTTCTAAATTGATCGGTGAACTTGTACTAGTTAACCTGCCAATAATTCCTTGTAGTTCCAGCTATATTAATACTTTCTTCGAACTTACTATATCTCCCTTAATGTCTAACCTAAAGAAACGCTTGTAAAAGCTAATCGGCATTAAGCTTTAAACAATGAAAGCTACATGAAAAGTGTACTTGCTAGAAAGGTACTGTGAATCCACTGTATCATTTAATTCCTCACCTACATATCGGTTTAACTAATTTGCAGAGTAATTATAAACATGGATATGTTTTCTGCTTTTACTAAGCCCAAATCACATGTGTTATGTAGTCAGCAGCATGTATGATAATATCGTACACCAGCTTTAACACCACGTTTTTAGTTTGTCAGTCAAGTTGCCTGTGTTGTCAGAATGTTTCTCTCAAGAGAACACGTAGCAGTACATTTTCTCTAAAGGGTCTTATTTGAGCTACAACAGGAATTTCCACTATACATACTGACATACAGACCAGATTATCAAAAGTAGTTTGTTTATCCAGAAGGGCCAGTTAGCTCAATATCGGGGAGAGGTGTTGACAAGGTCAAACTTTGGGAGGGAGAGACCATGCTGGAACATTGCACCATATTTATCCATGTCAAACTTGGCCTGCTACCGTTATGCAATCAAGTTGCAAAGGTGCTCACTTTGTGTGCAGTGCCAATGAAATCCCAAAACGTCACACAAGTTGACTCTTACCTGTCTTTCAGCAAGTCAAGCGTTTGGAAACTAAAAGATATGGCTTCATCAACAAAACGGGTATGGTAGAGGATGAAAATAATCAAGAACCACATTGGGCGGCTTGCAGGCATCCGATGAGCTCGGCCAAGAGTCGGGTGTTTTGGCCTTGATTTTGAATGGGACCTAATCAGATTTCTCTTGACCACTGTGTTCCTACGAGGGTGTGCCACTGAAACCGTTATTCCCTGAGGCGGCTGGACCTCCGTAGACTAGCACCACTGGGAACAACTTTTTCTGTGGACCAAACACTGACTTTCACCAGTGATGTGTAAAGGGGAGAGCTGCAAAGAAGTTATGAGTCAGATATTTTATACTGAGTCAGTCTGGGTCAGTCGGTTGGACCTATAAGACCAGTTAAAGAAGTGTTCCTTTTTTTGACGGAATTAGTTGTTTCCTACAGATTGTAAACAGGAGGATGTTGTCCTTATTGTAGGTGTAGCCATGGGTGAGCAGGGCTGAGAACAGGTGTAGAAGATCAGGTAGAATCAGCATCTTAACGTTACTTGATGCATCCTGCTATCCAGGATTAGCAGGCTCTGTAAAACCGAAATAAAATCACCACACAAAATGGCTTTGGTATATTGAGAGGGAATGCTTTGCATTGCAATTACTATAATCCTTTTAGCGAGTGTATTATATTTAGAAATGTGTGGTGAGCTAATTGATTCGAAAGGGCCTTGAGTGTTCTGGAAATCACTCCTCCTTCTCTCCTACTCATCGAGCCTGTGTTAAGTTCCACAGGAACCAAAGCTCTTCACTGACAGCTGGTCAGACGGCTCATCTTTGCATCCATTATTAAAGGCACTATCATGCCATGGCCACTCCATATTTCATGCCTTCCCCTCTGACTCCGCTTTACCATATTTTACGTCTTCCCCTCTGTCTCCGCTTTATAAACTGAGGGCTCAAAGGATGCTGTCACTCCGCGTAGCTTCGGGCTGGCGGGATGGTGTCTAGGTGTGTGAACATGGGTACTCTCGGGCAGGAAGAGGGGAAAGGCAAAATGATCCCTGTGATTTAAGGGCCATCATGGGATCTGGGTCATGTAACCGGTATGTCCACCAGTATCCTCAACTCTCAGTGTTCCCAGTGGGAAAGAAATAGAAGTTACCACCAGGAGGCCTCGAAGGTAACCTGATCATAAGAATTTAACTGTGTCTATCAGATAGGGTCATCTTGGTAGTATCTGCACATTTAGTGTGACTGTTTCCTTCGCTAAATTCATTGATGTTGAAGTTTGTCACCTCAGTCTCATGAGGTGTGGAGGCAGGGAAGGACCATTTTAGATAAAAATCACGCAGCCACCATTTTGGAATTTACATTGCTACTGGTATGGAAGCTTTTGGTTTGCTGCAGAATCAGGAGATGTGTGCAGCCACTAGTCCTGCGGGAGAGTCGTGTTGAGACAGGGCGAAGGGAGCTACTGTAAGAGACGGTGATGCACTAGACGGGCTGCTGTCCGTGCAATGTTATCACAGGCCGTGACAAGCCGTTTGGCAGCAGGCCTCTCCTTTTTCCTCCTCCTTCCCGCACTCCAGTCTCCCCTTCAGGGTCTCTGTGTGTCAGTCAAACCGCCCTCCACTGTTAAAGCGCAGAACCAACGCCCCAGCGCGTTGTGCTTGACGGTCTTACCCCAACCAGAGCTGTCATTCACGGTTAAATCTAAAGCGGCTCACTTTACGGATTTTCCACAAGGTCGCTCATCAGGCAGACAGTGACCTGGTTCCAATACTTTGCAAACGCACCTTCCTCTCTCGCTTCCTTTCTATGGACGTAGTCACTGCTTTGTCGTGAGGCTACTACTCGCTCCTCATTTGAGACTAGCGATGGCCTCAATTCAATCAAGGCCCTTTGACGTGGCGAGCTGGGTGAGGCGAGGGGTGGTTTAGCAGCAAGGACCCGGTGCTAGCACCAAGTTAGTTCGGCCCCGGGGGACAGTGGGGGCTGCTGCGTGACGAGCGGCGCGCTCATTAGCAGTTAGCAGAGGGGGACCGCGGGGAGAAGCTGCCTGCTGGTCACGACCGTCAAGAGACGGTGGCGAGGTCTTGTTGACTTTTAGCGCCTCGCTCCCCAGTGGGGGGGGGGGGAGGGGAGGAGGAGGAGGGGGAGAGGGAGAAAGAGAAAGAGAGACCTTCACAGAAGTTCCAATTAAATCTCCTATCAGATGTTCTGACCATCCATTTAAAAAAAAAAAAAAAAGGGGGGTGATTGGCTAAGCGTCAACCATGTGTGTTCCCCCGCCTCAGGAGACAGTGGCAAGGTGACGACGGTGGTGGCCACGCCGGGCCAGGGCCCCGACCGCCCCCAGGAGGTGTCCTACACGGACATCAAGGTCATCGGCAACGGCTCGTTTGGCGTGGTCTACCAGGCGCGCCTCATCGACAGCCAGGAGATGGTGGCCATCAAGAAGGTCCTACAGGACAAGCGGTTCAAGGTACGGCACACTGTGTGCCCTGCTCCCCCCCCCCTCTCCCTGTATGTCTTAGTTAGAAAGACGTGTGCAGCACAGCTAAGGGATTGATCCTCGCTCTGAGTTAAGAGCTAACCACGTTACTCTGTCAGTGCCTTTGATTTGGTTACAAGGTCATTTAATACAAGACCAGGCTCCCTCTCTCAACTTGGATATTATCCTCATTTGGTAGACTCTTAAGCCAAAGCTGTGTGCTGTATGCACTCACCTAACCATTTTCTCCCTTCCTATCTTATCTGTCTCTTGCCCTTGCCCCCTCATTGTAGAACCGAGAGCTACAGATCATGAGGAAGTTGGACCACTGCAACATAGTGCGGCTACGCTACTTCTTCTACTCCAGTGGGGAGAAGGTGTGTATGTTCTGACTAACTGTTCACTTGTTAGCAAGGAACAGGGCCACCACACCCTTCCAGTTGGCAGTGCGTTCTCTGACAGTGACTCACTCACACACTTTGATTTCTCAGAGTTTCAACCTGGCTTTATAATGAGTCTTTTTTCATTTCAGTTTTGATAGGTGGTGAGTTCAGAGTTCCAATAGTTCTGTACTGTATCTTGCAAGCTAAAGTCTGTGATCATAAAATGGTGGTTGGTTCAACCTAAAGGTGACTGACTGGGTCTCTGTATCTCCTCTCACCCTGCGTACAGAAAGACGAGGTGTACCTGAACCTGGTGTTGGACTTTGTGCCTGAGACGGTGTACAGGGTGGCCCGGCACTTCAACAAGGCCAAGACTACCATCCCCATCATCTACGTCAAGGTACAACCCCCTATCTAGGGGCTATGGTGGCAGAGAGAATTGGACTTGCTGCTTGAATAAGACTTCTTCTTTTTTCACTGAAAAGGCAAATAGATTAAAAAGGGTTTTGATTCATTTATTTCTCTCCCGGGCCTAACCATTTTTTCCCCCCTCGTGGTTCTTGCTCATTGTTGTGCGTGAACTTAGTCCAGACGGCACATTTATTGAGTTATGTGGGCGAATTCTATTAACAGCAATTGGTCCTATTGAAAAACAAATTCTAAGGAAATGTATCAAAAGAAACAATAGAAATGGTGAGGGAGAAAAATAAGGCCAAGTCAAAGTGCAAATCTGTTTGCATAAAGGCACTTCTTTTTTTTATTGGTCATGAATATCACATTGTTTTAGGAATGCAAGGGATATGGAGAGACTGTCTGGGGAATATTGCTCTGTTTGCAGCACGCTTGGTTGCCTGTCTAGAAGGGGTGTAGTTGAGTGTGTGTGTGTGTGTGTGTGTGTGTGTGTGTCAGCGTGTCCGCGTGCATGCAAGTGTGTATACCAGGCCCGTAGGAGCAGCCAAGACATCATCTCTGTCTCATGGCCCATTTCCCCGGCCCACTGTGCTCCTCTCCTGGGGTGTGTAGATGCATACCGATCACTCACACACATGCTACACATACACACACACATACACCTGCCCTTAGCCAGCCACTCTTGTCGTCGCTGGCCCCTCCTCTAATCCCCGGCTTCCACCGTTCATCCCTGAGAAGCATCCCTCCTCTAAGTGCAGTGTCTTTGATCTCCTGTCCCCTCTTCCGCTGGGCCCCTGCTTCTACCAGCTCTCCTCACCTCTCTCTACCCTCACATCCTCCTCCAGGGCCTGCTCCCCCCTCTCGCCTGTTCCTCTGTCACCTTTATCGGCCATTGTCGGGTTCCTGTCCTTATTTGAACTCCCCATGACCGTGTCCCTGTCCGGCCTATGTTCCCCCCTTCTTTTATTTTGAATATGATATTTGTTTTTACTGGTGTAACCCACTGAGACCATGTCTCTTTCCCAGCACTGCCCGATTTAAAGACAAGGAACAACAGACTATATATACCTTTCAGCCTTCCCTTGCGTTTGACTGCGACTGCCTACTGTGGCTACCCCAGACCCTAAAAAACAGGGTGGAGGTGGAGGTGGAGGAGGAGGAGGAGGAGGAGGAGGAGGAGGTGGTGGTGGTGGTGGTGGAGGTGGTGGAGGAGTTGCTAGGGGGAAGTTGTTGCCTGGATGCAGTGCAGAGTCTTTAAATCAACTTCAGAGCACCGTGACCCGCGTCAGCAACTAGCTATCCTCTGCGGCTCGGGCCCGGCCAATAACTGTGCTAATGGGCCAAGGTTTGACCTTACGTGTGCAATGGGGGCCCGTACCCCCCCCCCCCTCGCACACAACATCCCAAGCAGAGACAGAAGCTGTCGAGCTCTTCAACATTCTGAGAACTACCAGGGCCTTTATGGTCTGTTCACAAGACTGATCAATACAGAATCGGAGCTGTGCTGTCTGTAATATTTATATCCCCAAGTTTGCTTTTATGGCGGGGGGAGTCTAGCTTAATTAGGGGGGAAAGACTACCTTACAGTTTCTCACGTTGTGCCTCTTGGTTTGTGTGAGGTAAATCAGTATTGTAAATGAGCTCTCCTTTCTCTCTCTCTCTGGTCCTCCTCCTCCAGGTGTACATGTACCAGCTGTTCCGCAGCCTGGCCTATATCCATTCCCAGGGCGTGTGTCACAGAGACATCAAGCCCCAGAACCTGCTGGTGGACCCGGAGACAGCCATCCTCAAGCTCTGTGACTTTGGCAGGTCAGTGAGCAGCCACTTCGTCTTGTCTTGTCGGGGCGGGGCTCTATTGCCATGTCTCTGTCCGCCTGGCTTCGCACGACCTCCGGTCCAGTTTGCATCTCTGTCTGTTACTGCCCGGGTCCGTTTTTTTTTTTTTATGTATTTGACGTACCAAATAGGTAATACAACCTTTCGTTTTCACTTTTTCCCCCCTCTTTGTCTTCCCACCATTTCCACCTCTCCGTACACGTCTCTCCGTTTGTCCCTTGGGGTGCGCAGCGCCAAGCAGCTGATCCGCGGCGAGCCCAACGTGTCGTACATCTGCTCGCGGTACTACCGCGCCCCGGAGCTCATCTTCGGCGCCACCGACTACACGTCCAACATCGACATCTGGTCAGCGGGCTGCGTGCTGGCCGAGCTGCTGCTGGGCCAGCCCATCTTCCCCGGGGACAGCGGAGTGGACCAGCTAGTGGAGATCATCAAGGTGGGTGCAGAGAGCTTTACCCAGGGGGGCAGAGGGGAGGGTGGAGTTCCATTCCTGAGAACTGCCTTCCTTCCATCGGCTGCATTCCAGCTCCCGTTGGACTGTTAAGTTCCTCCTTGCCCTGTAACTTTTCCATCACCTCACTGGCACAATTTGTGGTCCGATGCTAAATAAGAGTCCACTAGGAATAATTAATTGGTTGATTTTACGTGATGATTTTTAAAATGTTTATATAAATGTATGTCGTGCATTGCTTTGTCAGGTTCTGGGTACTCCTACGAGAGAGCAGATCCGAGAGATGAACCCCAACTACACAGAGTTCAAGTTCCCACAGATCAAAGCTCACCCCTGGACAAAGGTAAGCTGGCCCTGTCCTGCCCCGGACCCTACACTGGTTCCCCATCCTGGGAAATCGTTTTCTTCCCGCAGAGCTTCAGTGCACTTTTATCGTAGAGGTTTAATTGCCTTTCTGTGCAAATGAGTTTGCTATGTAAAACTAGTCCAGGGCCTGTTCATTTGGATAAAGCTTGCAAATCAACTTTGGTTACTGCTAGTGAAAAGAAGCGGAACCACATTATCCCCATGTGTGCTGACAGTCACCTCTCTCTCTCGCTCTCTCTCTCGCTCGCTCTCTCTCGCGCTCTCTCGCTCGCTCTCTCTCGCGCTCTCTCGCTCTCTCTCCCCCCCCCCCCCCCTTCAGGTGTTCAAGCCTCGCACGCCCCCAGAGGCCATCTCCTTGTGCTCCCGCCTGCTGGAGTACACGCCCGTGACCCGGCTGTCCCCCCTGGAGGCCTGCGCCCACGCCTTCTTTGACGAGCTGCGCCAACCCAGCTCCCGCTTGCCCAGCGGACGAGACCTACCCCTCCTGTTCAACTTCAGCCCCGTCGGTGAGTCCCACACCGCGCCGCTCACATCCTAGTGGTCAGGGAGGCGAGGGGGGGAATAAATAAATAAAGATTTGTTTGGTTTCACTGTGGTATAATGAGTTGCGCGTTTCCATCTTGTATTGACTGTGTGTCTGTGTGTCTGTGTGTCTGTGTGTCTGTGTGTCTGTGTGTCTGTGTGTCTGTGTGTCTGTGTGTGTGTGTGTGTGTGTGTGTGTGTGTGTGTGTGTGTGTGTGTGTGCGTGTGACTCTGGTCCATCCAGAGCTGTCTATCCAGCCTCAGTTGAACTCAACGCTCATTCCTCCTCACGCCCGCCCACAGACATCACCTGCCTCACATGGTACGTATTCCTCCTACCTGGTTTATGATGTAGGACGTACACCAGACTAGATAGTATTTATGGTAGCGGGGGGGGGGGGGGGGGGGGGGACGACGACGACGACATTGAATCGTTCGGTGCTGTGACACAACATGATCTGATGGTGTTTTGTGTGTTCTGATCCTGTGGTGTCCCCCTCCTTCCTACAGAGGGAAGCGTCTCAGACAGTCCGGCCCAGCCCAGCTCAGCACCTGGCTCCATCAACAACAGCACCTGAATGCCCTCTGTCCTTCTGTCTGCCCGCCTCCTGTCTTCCTTCTCTTCCTCTCCCACCCCCACTCTCTTCCACATCTTCCCCTGTGGCCCCCCCCCCCCCCAGCTTCACCCTTCAAGAAAACGACACGCGCAGAATTGCTCGACTTGTTTTCGATCCCCCAAGAACGACGACGGCCGCGAAACAAATTCTAGGGCACTTTTTACGTTTGTGACATTTTTTGGTCTGTAGGACAGAGTATGAGAGTTCCAACCCACTCAGAGTGGCCATGCCTGGGGGTGATGAGTAGGTGGATGACTGGGATTGACAGTGGGCCTGTCAAAGGAGGGAGTTCTATGGATTTGATGGATCTAACTAGGGCCCCTTTGTATTGTAATCACTGTTAATTGGGGTTGTATCCCTTTTTATGTTCTATTTATTTGCATTTGTTTTATGTACAGTGGTGCTGACCGTGGAGAACGGCTTTTGGCTACGGGGTTGACACATGTCCAACATGTTTCAAGTCACCTAGGTATCGACAATCGTCTTCTGCAGAGGTAGACTTGGAGCGGGGGGACTCCTGCACCTGTCGTGGCTCGAGAGAAAGGAACGTTGAAGCTAAATCTACTCTGCACTGTAAAATGACATTCAGTTTTAGCTGCCATCAATTTTATTTTATATCAGTTTTATTCCATTGGCTAGAGCCTGAAACGAAACATGATTACCTATTTTCCTCTCAGTATTTTTGGAGGAGAAGAAGGGGGGTTTTAGAGGTGTCGCTTTCCAGATGAGCTACACTGTTTTATAGATTGTCAACGGTTTCTTATCAAAGGAGTTAAGTCTTAAAATTGTCTTATTTGAACGAGATTGACCTTTTAGGTGTTTAGTTTCTGGGCTTTTGCAGAGTTGAGGGTCCATGGGTTTTGTGCAAAGGAGTCTTGAAAATCTCCAAAGGGAGGAAGATGGGTGGGGGGGATAGCTCTGGGCATTACTGACCTACAACTGGCATGCATAACCTACTTCACAGGTCTGTTATTATAGGGACAACGGGGGCACTTCTTCCTGCATGGTGTGGGAAGGCGTCTGACCCCCTTATCATTTGTTGGTGCTGTGTAAGGTTTGCGTGAGTGTTTTTGACCGTCTCAGGGTCCTGCACCCAAACCTGCCACAGGGACAGCTTTGTCTACTGGCTGTTTCTAACGGCTACCGGTACTGATTTGTGCAGCCCCACAGACAGTGAAGTTGGCGTCTGCTGTTTCTCTCCCCCCGTCACCTCCCAGACATGCATGATCACCCTGAGTTAATGGAAACACACCAGGCTACTACTCTCTCCCCCCCCGCTTGCATCAGAGGTGTTTTGATCTGAAACACACCTCTGCAAAGAACATTCAGATTGCCACCAACTACTTTCGGAGCACCACCCCACCCCCCACTCTTTCATTCCTCTTTCTCTCCTACCCCTGCCTTCCTGCTGCCCCCCTCCTCCTCCTTCTCTCACTGCTAAACTGTAAATATATCACGTACCTTTTATTTTATTTTATTTTTGTTATTATTGTTATTATATTGTTGTTGTAATTTCATTTTATTTTTTCTCTAGTAGAGTGGAGCTGGCGTAGCAGCGACCAGACTCTCCCTCCTCAGTCTCAGTCTGTAAATACAATCTCATTTCAGTCCCTGGTTAAGGGGGGGGAAAACAGAACAAAATGTTTCTCTCGTTTTTATTCTCTCTCCCTCCATTTTTCTCTCGTTGCCTTTCCCTTTCCCCCATTAATGTTGTCATGATCATTTTATTTATTGTATTATTTTGAGTGGGGTAAGATGTAGATTGTCTTTATTTTTGGAACAGTCCAAAAATAGAACATGGGGGTTACGTGATGGTTTGTGTTACCAGATGTCACATTGAGAAGGTTCCAGCTGCAGCGATACTGTACCCTGATGCAAGCATTGGAGCGTATTCCAATACAAGTATTGTATGCAGGGACACAGGATAGCCAGTAGATGGAACTCTGTTAACAAAAGTGTCTTGGTATCTGGGGTTGTGACGAGGGCAGTCTGGTGATGTTGCTGTTTCTGGGTGGATGGCCGTCAAGGGAGGAGGAATTGAAATCTGTTCCGTGGCTGGGTACCATCTTTTACGTCTTATTTGGCTTTGCGTGTGTTGTATGACTGTGGTAGGGCTAACCTGTTCTGTGTGCTTGTGCATAAACAAATGAATGAGCTATATAAGAGAGCAATCTTAGGAAATATATATGTGTGTATGTGAGTGTATGACTATTGGGAGAGTGGACTAGTTTCTATGAAATCTGTGGCCCTAGCATGGTCCTATAACAAACCAATGACTGTTCTATTGTTTCTCTTCTGTCATGCATTGGTTTTAATTTGTTGTGATCCTACTCTTTTATTGCCATTGCTGGAGGATCAAATGTCATTGGCGGGAAAAGAAAATTCTAAAATGGAGATGGAGAGAGGAATGGGGGGAGAGAGACTGTGTTTTTGTTTGTTGGTATAAATAATTAAACTCATTAATAAAGTGATAAAACTGTCCCCGTCTTGTTTTTGTTGCTTAAGCTCAACTGCCTGTAGACTATCGTGTGGCATGAACTGTCACACTGTGCAACAGTACAAAATGCAACTTTAACTAGATATCTGTAAAGTTGTTTATTATTCAGAAATATGATGGTATTACTAAATGGCTAAATATTTGCACACAAATATACACAAAAATCCTCACAAAATTAACAGGATATAATAAAAAAAATATGTATGGTTACTAAAGTTGACATCCTTGTCATACATACTGATTAAGTGTCTTTAAAAATTGTGTACATGGGTACTCAAACCAATCAAGGGTATCATTTTAAATGCCAGGGGAATGATTAACAGCAAACAACGACTGGCTTTGCATTAGAACCCTTTAGGTATAACCCTGGGGAGAGGCATATGAAACAAGGAAGAATGTAGCTACACCAGGCGGAGTGAAGCAGAGTCATGGTGTCTGCATTGTAGAAAGATACATTCTGCCTGTCACAGTCCAGGTACAGGCCCACTACAGACGGCCCAGTTTGGGGCTGGGTCTCAGATTGAGTCTGCAACCCAGAAGCCATCTTAATGCAGGTCTCCACTCCATCGTGGCTGAAAACAAGGCCCTTTTCAGGCTTCAGCAGCAGCAAGATCTCCTTCTCCGGAGCCCCTTGCAGAGTCACGGAGTCTGCACCTGTGCCTAGCTTCTCGACCTTCAACCCCACAGCCCAGTTCACCTTCCCCCTCACCTCCACCTCCCAGTAGTGTTGGCCTGTCTGGAAAGACTCAGTGGAGAATACTGTGGTGGGGTGATCACGGAAGGTAAAGCTGCGGTCTGCATGACGGACACTGGTCCTGTCCGCCGACACCTTCACGTAGGACGTGCCGCTGTCTTTTAGAGTCAGACGTTCGGGACCTGAGGTTCAAGGGCCGTTGAGAGATGTAGTTAGATCAAATCACAAAGGGACCATGTGTGGCATTTTGTCAAGAAATCCCCCAAACTGGGTGAATCTTCCTGCGCGTCGGCGCACTCACGTCTCACCTGGTTTGGCAATCTGACGTAGCTCCTTCCATATGAACAATGCCAAGTGGGACTCGTAGGGGCCGAGTGTCAGAGATTCAGGGACAACATGCAGGTCCCTAGTCTTTGACGTGTACCTGAAAAGCATCCGGACATAAACCTCTCTTTAGTGTAACATAACAGGCCATTTCCAGTACATTAAAACTATGAGGGTGCACAAGCTCGGCTGCTGTATGGGAGGTATTCATTTATGCAAATCTATCTTGTGTTTCCTCTTGACTCACAAGGTTTTGCCTTCTTTTGCAGTGAACTTGTTTTCCATCATCTTGACAAGTGAAATGCCTGTGTCGGTCCACCACTGTGAATAAATAAATACAGACATAGATTCACAACTACATTTGAGAATGATGGATATGGGGACAGTTGATTAAGTCTATAGCCTTTCTGTCACCTGTAGAAAATTATCATATTCAGGAATCATCATTGCAGACTGCAGGGTTCCCTGCAACGCCATGCTGTCTGTGAGTCTTTTCTCAATTTCATAACTGTTTTCTGTCATTTTTGAGACAGCGTTGTTCTCCACCAATTTCAGTTCCTGCTTCACTTCCTCCTCCCTCTTGGTGAGAAACTGGTGCAATTCCTCAAAGCCCTTGGAAATGTGTGTAGACAGGGACTTAGATCTCTCCTGTGGAAACCAAACGGTATTTGTAAACGGCATTGTTCTAAACAGACACTCTTTTTGCAGAATACATTTTGTCCTAACCTGTCCAGTGTTCATGTAAATGCGTGTGCGTGTGTGTGTTAGTGAGATTCATCACGTGTGTTGTGCTGATCTCGATGGTTTGCTTTTGGTACAGTTCTCCCATTTCGAGGTTCTCCTTCCCCAGGAAGCCCAGCGCCCCCTTGACGACATTCTGAAAACCAACAGAGGCCAAAAACTGTATAAACAGAGCAACTACAATAACCAGTCGAGATGTTGTTGTTTTGGTCTTCCTCAAAGTATTGAAAAGAGAATAGGTGGACTAGACAAACAAGATTCGGTTGATACTCTTGTTGTTACTCTTAGTATGCTAACATGTACTGTATATAAAGTTTCTTGCAAAAAACATGAAAGATTTGCTCACATAATGACGTGGTAAAAGAAGTGGCAAATGTTTTAATGCACTTTACCTTGACGGTGTCTGCTGCTTCGCTGACAGGCTTGAATGTATGTCCCTGATGACTCGCTTCATCCCTGCAGATTACACATGCCAGGCTCTGGTCTGTTTCACAAAACAGCTTCAGTTTCTCATCATGCTTCAAACAAATAAGCTGTGGTGAGGTGGACTCCTCCACTATGGCCTTTGACAAGGAGGAGCGCTTTTTCCTGTCTCGGACGCTGTCGGCCATGTGGGTCACGATGCGGTGGGTGCGAAGGTCCGCCTGGGAGAAGGGGGCCCGGCACTCAGGACACCGGCCCTGGGTCTTGACTGAGTGGGCCCCCAGGTAAGCAATGATACAGAGGCGGCAGTAGGTGTGATCACAGGGAAGACTCACTGGATCTTTGAAGACGGTCAGACACACAGCACATTTGAGCTCCAAGGAAACAAGGGATGCCATTTCTTTTTTTTTTTTATATATATATATATATATATATATATATATATTCTTTCAATTCAGTCGTTTCTTCCTGTCCTTTTCGATTATGGATATGCGGTCTTCTTTGCTTGGGGTCTGAGTTACAGCGGCCCTCAGAATGCCATGAAAAGGTTAGACTGAGATGCATCTTTCACTTTTGGTTTCAGCAAAGAATCACGTGGTATGTGATCTGCATGTCTGCCATCATGTCTTCTCATGCTCGTACCTTGCCACCACACCCAGTGAAATATGTGTATGGGCACGTAACTTGTTTATGTTTGGCAAACAACGATTGTGGTTCCCAACTTTGTGTGTAGCCACCACTGCATGCAGCTGTTCAAAAGACAGTAATTAAGGGCATCGGACAGTGTGGTCAATTACATTTTATTAAGATGAGAAAATAACTCAGTTTGATCGAAATTTACAGATGAAATTAAATGAAACGAGAAAATATCTAAAAACTTAAATTAAAAAAAAAAGGTCAGCAAATGGAAATGGTCATAAAATTCCACTTAATATATCCACAAGAATATTTTAAAACGGGGACAAAGACTACAGCGAGGGTTCCATCTGGAGGACTCCTTTAGCGATGTCCGCACTGAAATGAAATGAATACCTAAGGAGGTTGAGATACAAAAATCGATCCTCGTGGTGTGTGGAGGGTGTGTTCCGTGTTCCACCGGTCTTTCAGAGTAGCGGGACTATTCACAATATGAGGCAATGGCTTGTTGAGGTCTACCTCCTTGTTCTTTTCCTCATCTTAAGAGGGTGCGAGGTATGAAGGACAGAGGCAGGGCTGGGAGTGTGGATGGAGGAGGGCACCAGGCTGTTCAGAGCAGCCTCCCTCTGCACTCTGTAGAGCCACAGCAGCACAGCAGTTCCTTGCCCTCCACACTGCCCACCTCGTAGTTGTAGTCCCAGGTCAGCTCCGTGCCCGCCCGGATACGCCTGCACACACACACACGCACACACACGCACACACGCGCACACACGCGCACAAACACACACGCCACACACACACACGCCACACACACACACGCCACACACACACACGCCACACACACACACGCCACACACACACACGCCACACACACACACGCCACACACACACACGCCACACACACACACGCCACACACGGAAAACGGTTACGGTGTGTAGACGCAGAGTGACGTTATCGTACGCAGCACGGTGAAGAGCAAGAGTAGCACACATACACAACGCCCATCAATAAAAAGAGATGTTATAAACCCCAAAACCAAATCAAAACCTTTTAAGGTAAGCGTAAACAGCCCCATATCAAAAATTGTTGGCAGACTGAATTCAAAATAACACAGAGAACATCATTTAGTTCCACGGTCGATGCCTTTTGACGGATACTCACTTGCTGGCAAAGAAAGCCACCCAGGGGAAGCGCAGGTCGTGGGTGTCAACAAACACATTCTGGACAAACAGATTAGGACTGCAGCTATGCTGTCAGAGAGAAAAGAAAAGTTCATTTTAGGGGATGAAAAAATGGCAGCACAGTTGAGGTAATTATGATTCTATTTAAAGTGGATTACTTGCAGTGGAAGAACCCAACCACACGCACACGCACACACTCACATTCAAGTAGCGTCCCAGGTTGCCTTCCAGCTTGGCGTCGATGATGTAGCACGACTCCTCCCCGTCAAAGAACAGCCTGGTGTTCTTGGGGGTGTTCTCCTTCTCCTCCTTCCCTCCCTTCCCTCCCTTCCCTCCCGGCCCCGGCGTTCCTCCTCCGGCTGAGGCCGTGCCCGTCTTCACCACCAGGCCGTGGCTGGACTTGAGGGCGATGCCCCGCGTGGACTTCACCGCCACCTGCCTCTTCACGACACCTGAAGCCAGAGGAGCACAGCAGTGGAGGAACAACGTGAAGCGTGCAGTCGGAAATGAGCGGCCCGCCATTCAACCTGTCTTTCTGCGTTCCGAATTTGTTTTCCCGCTCACCCTGGGTGTCTTTGTCTCTCTCCTTGTTGTCGTCGGACCCAGAGCTGATGGTCTGAACGTCGTCGCTGTCCGAGAGGGTCATCACGTCCTGTTTCTTCCCCACCTCCAACTTTGGATGACTGCCATGCGCACGCGCACGCGCGCACACACACACACACACACACACACTTTTCACTATGTGACTCTACTGCAATTTGACAATGCAATGTCCAGGAAATAAGATATGGCCCAACTTATCCCTAGTCAGATGAGACAAGGTTACCTCAAGCTTACTCTTTCGCTAGGCTACTTTTACGAAGACCACGTAACTGACTCAATAACTGGACGTAGGGACATAAAACTGATATCAATCATCTCGTCTGACTGGGGGTAAGTTGGGGCATATCTTATTTCCTAAAATATCGAACTATCACTTTAAATCCAGGGTAAAACAGAACTGTCCTTTCCAGAACATTGGCAGCATTAAGACTAAGATAACAAAACTGAGATCTAAATAAATCCATAACCCAAAAACACCATCGTGCCTCAAACCTACCTTTTGCTGTCTCCAGATTCCTACAACAAAAAGGCAGAGGAAAAAGAGGGCCTTAGTCAGTATGCTACACATCACAAAGCAAACACACACACCACCAGGTGAACAGGGACACCTTTTAAATCTACTTCATTAAGGCGAGTAGGAGGAGGCTGCAGATAAGAGCACCTTAAGGTAACGACAGTAAATCTACTTAATGGCGTTGGCCTCTCAAAATGATAAATGACTAGCGCTCTCCTCTCCCTCCTCTTCACCTTTCCCTTGGGAGCGTTGGGATGGCTGGTGAGCCAGGACGCCACTTTGCTCTTCCCGGTCTCCTCCGGGAGCGGCGGCTTCTTCTCCTCTCCTCCGGCCAACACGCTCGTCCCGTCCTTGCTGTCCTGGCTCCCTGGAAGAGGGCAGGATGAGTGTGACGAGGTTAGGGGGCGACAAGACGAAGACTGGCAGACAGCGATCTTTGTTTCTCTGGGGTACACTTCTTCGCGCTCTCTCTCTCTCACACACACACACACACACACACACACACACACACACACACACACACACACACACACACACTTGCCTTCCTTGACCTTGGCCTGCCCGCGGGTGGTGTAACTTCTCCACACCGAGCTGCTGCTGAAGTGCGAGTCCTTCACAAAGGTGTCGTCGGAGCTGTCGCTCTCATCGTCACTCTTGTCATCCTCGTTGGACGAGTCGCCGCCTGGAGGGCGGGGAGCGACACAGAAACAGCAGAGTCGAAAATGAGAGGAGGAGGAAGGAGGTCTTCGAGGTTTAGACGCCGGTCCCAACGTGCTCTTCAGCGCGAGCATGGATTCTCCGGAGGAGCCTCCACAGGATCACTGCGCCGCTCTCTCACCTTTGTTCCCAGCGTTGGAGCCGTCCGACTTCTTAGGCGGCCTCCCTCCGGACGCCAGCAGGGACGAGAAGGGTTTGATCTTGAGCTGGGACATGTCCACGCCGCTCCCCTCGCTGTCTGAGCAATGGGCCTCGCTCTCGTAGCCTTCCTTGAAGTTCTCCACGCTCTCGATGTGGTCCAGGTTGGCAAAGTACTCGTCGCCCATCTCCAGGCCCTCCTTGTCGGCAAAGTCGTCTGTCAAGATCTTCCCTGGGGACGGAGGGTCATGGAAATAGACCGGACGGAGCAGTGGGTCAATAGAGGCGTTTCTCTGGGGTCTCCATTCAGGATAAATCCTGTACTCCATACCCCACTCCCTGCACCCCCCCATAGCCCACTCCCTGCCCCCCCCCCCCCCATACCTTACTCCCTGCCCGCCCATACCCCGCTCCCTGCCCCCCCCATACCCCACTCCCTGCCCCCCCCATACCCCACTCCCTGCCCCCCCCCCCCCCCCCATAGCCCACTCCCTGCCCCCCCCCATACCCTATTCCCTGCCCCCCCCATACCCCGCTCCCTGCCCCCCCATTGCCCCCTAACTGTCCCTCCTCCCATCTCCTCTGTCTGACTCACCAGCGTAGATGCAGACAAAGGAGCCCTTGGCGACGTCGTCCAGACAGCGGATGCCCCAGCCTTTGTTCTGGGTCTTGAAGAGCTGCAGACGCACCTGCAGCCCGTGCTGCACCAGCCTGTTGGTGCACATCTGACTGCAGCACTTGCACCTCTTGTTGCACTCGTAGATCCTGGGAGAAGGAGAGGAGGAGGGCATCGTTACAGGTTCAGCCTTTAACGTGAGTAAACCAACGTTGTCTGGCTGGCCGTCTCACCCCGTGGGTAGGCACTCATCCAGTCGCTTGTGGTTGTACCCGGCGTTGCTGTTGATCATGGCTCCAGGGGTGCAACCCGTAGCCTGCAGCGTCAGCTGGTGACAGGAACACTTGGACCTTGAAAGAGAGACACACTAAAGTTACAGTGGCCTCGGCGCACCCAGAGGAGGAGGAGACACCACCGTTCGGACGTATCAGGGGAGTCTGTGGGGAACAGAGGACGCGGGGACTGACTTGTCTCTGCAGCCGTCCGTGCAGTCACAGCCCACCAGGAAGTCCGGGCTGGTGTTGATGAAGACCCCGTCCTCGGGGATGCGCTCCTTACCTGGCGAGGACACACACACACACACACACACACACACACACACACACACACACACACACACACACTATCAAGCAACCCCCCTTTCATCCGCATTGAGGGGCCTTTTACACCTGGACCCTTACTGTAGGCCACGTTGGGCGGCGACGTGTTGTCGATCTCGTTGACGCAGGAGAGCGGGATGTCCTCGTTGCCGTTGGTGATGTCGCGGATGTAGTAGAAGGGCTTCTGGGGCAGGAACCGGCGGTCGACCAGCACGTAGGGGTCCAGGCAGAACATCTCCAGGAAGATGAAGTTGCAGCCCGTCTGGAAGAGGTAGCGCTCGATCTCCGCCATGTTGCGGAGGCACAGTCCGCAGGGCGCCTTGTAGATCACGTGGAAGGACATCTGGGAAAGAGGCACAGGGCACGAGGTCAAAGGGCAGAAGCGCTAAAGGGAGTCGTAAAAAAAATTAAAAAATTTAAAAAATTAAAAAAAAAAAAAATCGAACAAGCAACTCAGTGTACGGTTGAGCAAAGTGCTTTGAAACGGACCAACATGCAACGTGTGAGTGGAAGAATCCTCCTGGTCTTAGCGTCCCTTATCTAAATCCACTACGCTGCCGCCCCACCTAGCGCCGATCCCTACTCCCCCCCGGACAGACCGCAGAGCCTGGGCCTCACCTTGCGGTTGACCCGGCGCCGCCCCGTCATGCGCCTGAAGTCGTGGAGCAGCGGCGTGAGCAAGGGGTTCTTCCCCCGGTGCATGTCCGGCCTGGGGGGCCGGATGCGGTTGAGGCAGGCGGCCTGGCAGGTGTGCGTCAGGTAGAAGATGCGGTCGGTGGGGGCGCGGTAGGAGGGCTCGTTGGGGATGCGGTCGCTGGTGAGGGTGTACTGGGTCACCGCCACAGGGGGCTGAGGCAGGGGGGCCATGGGCTGCAGCAGCTGGTGGGGGGACATGAACGCCTGGATGGCAACAGGGGGCGGGCCGAAGACTCTGCCATGGTTGTAAGCAGACCGCAACGGAGACAGAGGAACAAAAGAAGGGACATATTCAATAACCGATTGGAACATTTCAAAGGATTAGGAAGCATCGGTTTGATGCACAAATAAAGGATTGTCGACAGGTATTTCTCCGGGTTAGTGGCTCACCTAGACTGGGTTAGGGTTAGTGGCTCACCTAGCCTGGGTTTGGGTTAGGGTTAGGGGCTCACCTAGCCTGGGTTAGGGTTAGGGGCTCACCTAGCCTGGGTTAGGGGCTCACCTATCCTGGGTTAGGGGCTCACCTAGCCTGGGTTAGGGTTAGGGGCTCACCTAGCCTGGGTTAGGGGCTCACCTATCCTGGGTTAGGGTTAGGGGCTGACCTAGCCTGGGTTAGGGGCTCACCTAGCCTGGGTTAGGGTTAGGGGCTCACCTAGCCTGGGTTAGGGTTAGGGGCTCACCTATCCTGGGTTAGGGTTAGGGGCTCACCTAGCCTGGGTTAGGGGCTCACCTAGCCTGGGTTAGGGTTAGGGGCTCACCTAGCCTGGGTTAGGGTTAGGGGCTCACCTAGCCTGGGCGGCCTGCATGACTTTGGAGGCGTGAGTGCCTCCTTGACCAGGGACGAACGGAGACGTGCTCTTCTTGGCCATCTGCTGCTTATTACTGGAAGAAAGAGAAATAAGAGAAGAAACAGAAAGACAGCAATGAAAACATCTGAGGTTCACTACATCACACATAGTTATGCTCCATCTCAAGGAGGATGTTCTCCATATTCATAAATCCATCAGTGTCCTCACGGACTGACAGGGGTTGAAGCAGCTACTTACTCAAAACGTGAAGGCTGGGGGTGCTGTGGGGCCTGGGGGTGCTGTGGGGCCTGGGGGTGCTGTGGGGGCTGAGGGTGCTGAGGGGGCTGAGGGTGCTGAGGGTGCTGAGGAGGCGGGGCGGGCTGGATGCGTACGGGGACAGTGGGGGGCGCCTGGTGGGGTTTGGTGGGCGACGCTATCGCCAGGCCCTCGCTGTGGTACTGGACCACCGGACCTTTGGTTCTCAACGCTCCTGCAGGGGGAGAAGAAGTCTTTCGTTAATGCATTTCGCTCGAAAAAAAAAAAAAGGGAAGGACAGATATCTCTGAGATGAAACAGAGGAACCGGAGAAGGAAACAGAGAAACACTCGGCTCAGTGGTGGTGGCTGCGGTGAGACGCCACCGTCAAATGAAGCGTGGTAAGCCTGTTGAGAAGGGCTGCGTCTCACCCATGTTGGGTCTGGTCCTCTGCTGGCCCGCCATCTTCTTCTCCATGGTGTTGGCCGAGTTCATCTTCAGGTTGAACATGGGCTCCAGCCGGGTGGAGCCGCGGTAGATCCACTCGCTCCTCTTGTCGTCCTGATGGAGGCAGCACAGCCCAGCGCCACAACCCGTCAGTCATCGAAAAAGTTCAGGAGGGGGGGGGGGATAACTTAAGTGGTACGACCCGATTGGACTGTGGCGACGGTGTCCTACCAGGAAGAGGATCTTGACCAGGCTCCCGTCCACCTCCTCCACTCTGCTCCTCCACCAGGTGCCCTCCCACTCCGTCTTGATGACCTGCGTGGCCTTCAGCAGCACCATGGGCCGGTTGGGGTAGGCGGTGATGTACTCGGCGATGAAGTCCCGGCACGACGCGTCCTCGATGTCGTCCCACGTCCGCTTCACTGAGCAGGAAGGAGGGAGAGAGAGAGAGACTCACTTTTGCAGCTCAGACGTAAAAAAAATAAAATAAAATAAAATAAAAAATAACGTGTTTGAACAGCATGTCGAGGGTTTTCTGGTGGGGACAGGGAGGGTTCTAAGGGAGGGATGGTGGGGAAAGGAGACTGGGCTCTTACGTGGCCTGCAGACGGGGTAGAGCTCGGGCAGAGTCACGTAGGAGGCATAGCCGTCATCAAAGAAGATGAGAAACCTGGAGCACACAAAAGATACAGGATCAGCTCGACCACACCCAGCAACCAACTAGCTTATTACTACTAATGAGCACAGCAAACCAACCAACCTATAGAGAGCCCTGATATAAAGCACGCACCGACACACACATTGCTCACCTCATGCGGTTCTTGTTGTTGGGCATCTCGGCCACAATGCCAGCGTAGAGCCACACCTGGTTGCCGTCCTTGTATTTGGCCACCACGCGGGCTCCAACGTACAGGCGCTCCAGAGTGGGGTGGTAGTTGAACGCCACGTGGTTCCCCGACAGCAGGCTCTTCCCCTTGTTCTCAAACTTCACCTTGTATTTGAACAAGCCATTCCCTAAACCCAGGCCCATCCAGGATTAAGGCCAATGGAACAGGAAGCACCTTTTTCCAGGGTGGCGCGAGTAAGCGACAGCCTATATATTTGGGGTTCTTACCGACGGGATTGATGGCGACAAGGGTGCCTGGATGCCAGGTCTTGGTGCGTTTCTTTCCTAAGAGGCACATGTCCAGCAGGACTTCGTCGTCTTTGATGGCGGGGTTGGGCTGGGTGGGCGTGTGAGCAGGGGCCTGGGACACAAACACGGCCGGCATCACAGTCTTAAGGACCCCTAGAGGGGAGGGAGAGAACAACACAAGAGGCGTCAGAGCACGCACATACAAGCAAGCATCCCAGAAAGCTGATTTCACAGGCGCTATGACTGTTGAAGTATGTTATTATCATAGGTTACCTCTTACGTGGTAGTGATTAAATTTTTTTTGCGTAACTTTGATATGACAGCAATACCCCAATCCCTTTGAAAGTCAATTGGGTGTGGGCTTGCTCACCTGTCTGACTTTGTGTTGGGGCTCTGAGCAAAAGAGGAGAGGGTGTGATCTTACTGACTGTGTGAGCCAGCTTTTGCACCTGCTGGGTAGATTTCTGCAGAGCAGCTGTTACCTCCTTAAACTGCATATGAGTCGGACAAAAGAGGAAATAATAACCATAAAATGTAAACAAACATGTGCATGCGTCCCAAAGGATATGAAATGTTACATTGCAATATTGCTTACTCACCGGTGTGTCTTTGACTGGAGTGAGCTGTTTCTTGGGAGGAACCACTAGCGAAAGTAAAATATGACAATGTTATGAATGAATTTTTGTTAAGACATTATACATAAAACATATAAAGGTGATATTGAATATAATTAAAGTTGCAGAAAAAATGCAAAGAGCAAAGAGTACAAGGTATGAAAACAGAACACAGGCAGAGAAATTATTTAAAATGTAAAGATCTAACGGTATTTGCGAGGGCCCAAGACCTGGTTAAACGTAAGTCTCATGCCCATCTACTGCCCATCCAAGACAATGACTCCCACCCTTTGCATACTACTCTGGCCAAACAAAGGGGCACCTTCAGCAATAGAGTGGTCCAACTGGCTGCTCCAAGGTGCAACATCTGACGTCGTGCCTGCCTTCTGCAACGCGACTCTACAACAACCTCCCTGTCTGACTGTTGGGGAGGGTTTGAACCTGTCAGCGACTGTAGGTTATTGAGATCACAACTGATTGATGAAGTAGATAGAAATGCTGGTAATGACTGTAAATATCATAGGAGTTAGTATTTATTACAACTATAATTACTACAATTGTTGCAATTACTGGCCCATGTAGCTCCTCTACTATTAAATGCTTATTTATGTTTTCTTTATCATGTATTTACAATGAGAGGATTGTCATAATGTCTGCTATTTCCGTTGGGATCAATAACTCTCTGTCTCTGTCTCTGTCTCTGTCTCTGTCTCTGTCTCTGTCTCTGTCTCTGTCTCTGTCTCTGTCTCTGTCTCTGTCTCTGTCTCTGTCTCTGTCTCTGTCTCTGTCTCTGTCTCTGTCTCTGTCTCTGTCTCTGTCTCTGTCTCTGTCTCTGTCTCTGTCTCTGTCTCTGTCTCTGTCTCTGTCTCTGTCTCTGTCTCTGTCTCTGTCTCTGTCACAACTGACAACCAGGCAGAAAGGAAATTCGAAAAGGAAAATTGAACGTACGGCAGCCCACAGCAATAACATCATCATCTTCATCGTCATCGATCTCAATGACCTCGGAGGAGTTTGCCTCTTCTGTCCACTCATCCTCTGAGCTGGTCTCATGGTAGACTAATCCTATACGACGATACGCCTGTTTCACCAACGTCTCACACTCTGCTATGGACCTGAGGATGTGCAAGCGGGCATAATGAAACAAACACACACCTCTAGACCCTTTCCTCTTACACATACAGGCTTCATTAGCTCATTAGATGATGCAGGATACAAGCAAATGAAATACTCACTGGTTGGCATTGTTGAAAAGTTTTTCAACAGCGGCCTCCTCAATTTCTTTCTCTTTCACCCTTTCCTTGAGCTCAGCGAGCTGGGCCTTCCTTTGTTGTACTGCCTCACTTTTTTCCACTTCGTCTTCTATCCACTTCCTCAGCTCGTGCAGCGAGACACCCAACTCTTCCTCCAGGCCTGAGTCCCAGCCCTCCACCTCCATTCGGACTTCCACTCTGCCACAAAAAAAGAGTTAGGGGAAAGAGAAAAAAAAAATTGAGGGGGACGTTATTACAAAAAAAAAAAAACAGGTTCTTTGATTATTCACAATGCTTAACTGAATGTTTGTCTGACAGAGTAAGCGACATATATACTTGTATTTACAAAACACCGGTGTGTCGTGGATCGTGCATCAGCAACGTAACGCCATAGGCTGTGGTAGTTGTAGTCTTACAAAAAATGACTACCAATTTCAAACCTCACCGTACTCAAACATATACACTTTAACCCTTTAAGGAATTTTAGTGAAGTTAACGTCATGCATCGTTGTTTTCATTAGCACCATGAATTAAGAGCATACCACATTTTCAAATTGTTATTGAAGTGTAAGATAAACTAAAACTAAGGTTATCCAAAGTAGCACTTCAATAGCTTAGCCTAGCTAGCTATATAACGTGGACCGGCCCAAATGATGGGATGACCTAGTCTGGATAATTAAATTACGTTATCTAAAAGGTATTTGCCGACGTAAAATAACAGCCATCGTGCAATAGATACAAATTATCCCGCTGATAGTTTTGCAGACTGAGACTGCACAGGCAGGCTAGCCAGAACCAAACGTTAGCCCAAAGCGCAATACTAAATGTAACGTTAGCTTAGCTCACTAGCAAAGGTTGGTGATTGTTTTTTTCGTGATTGATGATGCTGTGGTACGAGTAAAAAGCATTTAAATGACCAGATATTTTCACCAGTTCGATCATACGTTTACATATTACAAGTATTTTACTTGTTCCAAAGCAATATCATAAAAAATCTGGAATTGGTAACCCACCCATCGTTGCTTTCCATTCTGTGGTCAGTGCATATGTGTATGCACCCAGTTTGGATGGTGCTGGCTCACATTTTCATTACCGTCGCATCCGGATTGGACAGAGGTTCCTTCGTCTTTATGAAAACCCCGCTGGATGGGGCACCAGTGGTGAGCAAAACTTGTGTAGAATTTACAAGACCCGCCCCCATATCAAGTTAAATTGACTGACAGATACATACCAGTAACATACGCCATACTTTAACTTGTATTTCTTTTGGGTTTCATGTCTCAAAGCAAATACTTTCATAAATGAAAAAAAAATTAAGAGGTAGGCGTAGGCCTATGTATTCTCAGCAATGGCATGTTTTTGACCATGAAAAACATCCAAGAAGTACAATCATGTTCACGTAGAATTTTATTCTTAATTTTGGTGATTTTAATGGCATATCTGTATTTGATGGGCACTGAGAATTATAGACTAGATAAATCGGTCTAAAAAAGTGTAATGACAGCAAAACAATAGAAAATGGTAATGTTTTAAAACCTTAATACATTCTCAACTATATCACTGGCAGCAACAGAGCCAAACCACAATGTAATTTTACAGTTCCATTCCATCACTTTCGAGAATCATTGCAATGGTCCAGTTCAAAGTTTTGATCTCATTGCTGTGTATGGGGTCTGGATGGGTCTCTCCTAGATTCTCCTTATTCCTCTGGCGGTTCTTCCTGCTCTTGCATGTATGTGGACACAGAGAGGGAGCTGTAAGGGTCCAGCACCATCTGGGCACAACGCACTATGGTGACCAGCAAGAAGAAACAGAGCAGGAAGAGAAAGAAAAGGGCAAAGCCCAAGTCTACATCCACCTCAAACTTGGCAACGGGGATGATTGGCAGGTCCATGTTGAAATAGCGCGTATACACAGGACCCCTCTCTTTCTTGCGGCCAAAGTCCCCTAATCCTTGTGGATCTCTCCTCTGGTACAACTTGTTTTATTATTGGCTTTTGAAAGTTCTTTCTTCATCTAGAGTTCCATCCGTCGACTGACGATGCACCTCGTTGCATCTGTTGAATTGTTTTGCTGTTGAGGTTGTAATGCTGTGGCTGACACTTGTTTCACAGTATCCCTCTCTCTTTTCTAACACTGATACCTTTGATCACCTCATTGGTGTGCCACTTCCACCCACCAGGCTACAACGGACTGACGAACACTCGCAGCCACACTTGGCACCGGTGGCTGATATAAATAGTTAAACAGGAGTTTGGTAACAATCAGGACGCCTCTGAGATTAGAACACCCAGGGCTCTGGTCTATCCAGGAGCCCTCAACTCCTTGGCCAGAACTCCTACCCAGGGGACATCTACAAATTGCAATATAATTCATTCATGCTTTTTTTCTCTCTCTCTCTCTGTATGTGCTACACAGTGAAACAGGTTCAAATTGAAAAGGTTAGATGGGGAGAAAGATTTACTAATGAATATGTGGTGGATCTTTCCAGCTATCTCTCTCTCTCTCTCTCTCTCTCTTATATATATATATATATAATATGTAACGGTTGAGGAAGGAAAGAGGATATGCGGCCTTTGTGGCAATTCACTTAAGAGGCGGTGGAAACCGATCCTGTCCAAAAACATGCAGATTGGCTGTACTCTGATGCCACTTGAAAGAGAGAGAAAGAAACACAGGTTGTGGGTAAAGCGACCAAATGCTCATATCAACCAATCCTGATAATTAGGGGAGGCGAGTTGGAGATGGAGAAACAGACGCAGAAGGAGGATGAAGACAGAGCGAGAAAATTATTCAAATACTTTTGTTTTAACAGGGAGTTTGAATGAAATTGAAGAACAATCAAAGTAGGGCAAAGCAGGGACACAGTAAACCTATCCTGGATCTATTACTAGCCTTCACTCCATTCATTTTCACCACCAGGCTGTGAGAGAGAGGACAGGAGGAGGGCAGGGAGGAAACTGATCCTAGCAGATGGCCTCAGATCTCTGTGTCTTTGCCCTGATAAATGAAGAAGGGAAGGAAAATGGATACAACCCAATCAAGACCGAGTTGGCTTTTGTCTCTTTGCCAATTAACAAAAGCACGGAAGTGAACAGAATGGTGATAGACAGATGGATCGATCTAACGGAAAATTATCTATAGCTTAATTCATACCAACTTTAAAACATAGGATTAGGATTTTGGAACCCAGGCTCGATTGGCTACTTAACATTTGAGAAAAGCCATTATTTGATAAAACTTGTTTGTAATTCATTAATTCATCATCAGTACAATCTACAAAATGCGATCTGCATGACAGTTACATATCATAAAAAACACTCTAATATAGGTTCAAGCTAAGTTTTATGCCACATTGAGGTCGTACAAATGAAGAGTTGGTGGATGTTAGAGAGATGTCCAGAATGGGTTTTGTCTGGTTCAGTACTCATTTCTCTTTCTGATTTGACTGAAATATTTCATAAAGATGCAGTAAACTGAAAATACATGGGATAACGAAAACTTTATCTCCTTAGACTAGCAGGTTCATTGCGTTGAAAACTGTTTAATATGCTCCCCCCAATAATGAGTTTGTACTTTTTTTGACAATATATCAATTTAATACAAAAAACACACATTTCTCTTTGTCCTGTTTAACTTTTCATTTACATATATATTTATATATCTATTTGTGATATAAACTGCAATTTCCGTCATAACCTGGATACGGAACAACCAAAGTGGTTTGAAACTGAAACAGAATAGTCACAAAAGTATGGCCCTGTTGGAAACTATTAAAATTAACAGTTAACATACAATTTATGTAGTTGTGTGCAGGTGAGTTATACACACAGACAAACATACTGTATTAAAAATGACAAAATTAATACAAACACAAATACACTCTTTTGATTCTCTAAACTTTAAGCTTACATTTCTTTTTCTTCCAATTTGAATTTAACAATATTCTGTCATACTACATTAAGTCAAATGAATAGCAAAATGTGTTACACAATAATGTAAATCATGTAGAACACATTGGTAAAAATGATCTTTTGAGTCAAAATATTTAGGTCCATGTTGAAACCCCTTGATTATCTTTCGCATTACTTTGTTACATGAACACATTTAGTCCGTTTCCATCCGAGGTACTACCCTGATGAAACCGTTCTTTAGTTTAGAGTACAGAAGAGCCAACAAAAGGCCTAAAATCAGCATCCGTTGGAATAAAATCAATAATTGCAAGATGTTTCAAAGAAACAATAATCATGATAAAAACATTTAGGACAACATTTAAGAATGGCTTTCAAATAATACAATTCCTGTATATAATTATTGCTTCAAGATTTCATTTTCTTTTTTGTTTAATAATTTTACTAAAAACTAATATTGTTTTTATACTTTACATTATAAAACCTCTCCATGTTAGGAAGGGTGAAAGGAAAAAGATAGTGAGCAACAAAATAAGAAAACCCACACTAATCAAGTCAGGAATGCAAAACGCAATATTTTGCATTCCAGTCAACATAGAAACTGTCCAACTGACATTTATGGCATAGGTGTATGTACAAATACAGTCTACATGTCATGTGCTACCCTTGCCCCGTAGTTATGCCTCCTCTTCACAAACCAGGTGGTTCAAACACCACAATAAATTCTCTAAATCGCCCTCTCGAGAAAAAAATAAAATAAGTCGTAAGTGTCTGATATAAAAACTGTAACTCAGTATAAATCTGCACAATGTTGTC
The DNA here is from genome assembly GCA_017639675.1 of Aplochiton taeniatus. Lineage (NCBI taxonomy): Eukaryota > Metazoa > Chordata > Actinopteri > Galaxiiformes > Galaxiidae > Aplochiton > Aplochiton taeniatus. The sequence continues at coordinate 7,069,530 of CM030178.1, forward strand.
CTTTGAAAGCAGCCGAAGAAGTGTTTGATATATAAAGATAGTGCATGCTGTGGGTTGCTACAGATAAAAATGCAGACTGAGGATGGCATAGAGGTCTTTCACATGCAACAACTCAAAGCTGGAAAATTATCAACATCGTCCGTCACTTGGAATACCTGAGAGTTCAAAAGAATTATTGGTTTTTGTGATAAAATGGATCTATAGAGGAGGAAAACATTGAACATGAGTCTGCGATGCGAAGGTGTGTGCGCGCGTTGGTTTTGAGTTGCTGCTGTGCCTCTATAATGTCTGTTCATCCCCTCTACTTGTGCGTCAACGTGTCACTTTTGTACAACAAATCCAGGAGTTGGTGCGAAGCTTTGGGCAGTGCTAGGTACAAGGGCAAAGTCACAAACTTTCAAACTTCCGTCACGTTTTCGCCACTCCCATCTTCAGCTTATCGAACACTATTCACGTATTTCCGTCTCGCTTTCATGGTTTTCAACTTTCATTTCTAACTGACTTTTGGCAGTGCGATCTCAGCCATGCTGGACCTATGGCAAGAGGGCTGCTCTTAGGGGCATAAAAGACTCAAGAGGGTTAAGGTAAAGGACAGAGGAGCACCGACAGCGAGAAAGGTATGGGGGCGGATGATTCTTGGCTGAGCCGAGTGCGTCACTCGTTGAAAGAAGGGTAGATGGGAATCTCAAAGTCATCATTGTTGAAGCTGGCAGGCTGATCCAGCATGGATAGCACATCCTAGAGAGAGGATCCAGAGGAATTCAAAAAGTCAGACCTACATAAAGGCAGAAGCATTGAGAGAAACAGAGAGAGAGAGAGAGACATAGAGAGAGACACACAGAGACACCGCAAGAGAGAGAGAGACATAGAGAGAGACACACAGAGACACAGCAAGAGAGAGAGAGAGAGAGAGAGAGAGAGAGAGAGAGAGGTGAACTACTCACAGGAAACATGTCTTGCTGGTTGCCCTGAGCATGGGGGTGGTGCTCTGCGTTGTTCTGGGAGAGCTGCTGGCCTTGCCACTGGGGCCAGACTGCCTCCACTGCCCGGGAGGGGAACTGCGTCCCAGACTGAGAGCCGTCTGTGGTATACGTCAAAGTGGAGAAGCAAGCCCAAAAGAAAAAGTTTGTTTCAACATTCTTTTCATTCTCTATGGTTTGGAGAATGAACCCACACATGGACAAACACATGCAAGCACGCATGCAAAAACAACCCGTACCATAGCCGTTAGTGTTGAGACTGGGGCGCGCGTTGATTGGCGGGTAATTTGCTCCGTTGGTGGGGACGGGTGCAGCACCTGTGGGCATCTGGCCAAAGGAGTTGGACGAGCTGCCTCCGTATCCCCCCATGGCAAACTGAGGAGACAGCGTCTTCCCTGCCTGGGGGGCCACCTGCTGGTCGACAGGGGGTAACACACCAAGAACACACCATCAATAAAAGCGTACCTAATTTGTTTGTAGTTGAAGTTAAACCAATGACTCAGGCCTAAACATCTGGTTTCCAGTGAGGACAAGCAGCAGTAAGGTAGCATGGCTCCAGCTTTCACCTGGTTGTTGAAGGAAGGCCTGGCCCCAGCCCCGGCCCCTGGCCAGCCCCCTGCTGGCATGCCGTGGACCCCTCCCTGGAGAGGGCTCGTGGGGGTGGGCGGGGCAGCTGATGAGGGAGCGCCGTTCTGGCGGGACATCTGGGCCAACATCTGGCCCGCCGAGTGGGTGGGCTGCACCATCTGACCAGGCATGCCGACCGTCCTGGGGAGGGAGTAAAACCCAGCAGAGCCAGGCTGAGGACGAGCTACACACACACCAACACTATCCAGTACACATTGTATACCACATCAACGGTACAGAACAGGGTCAAAGATGTTCCCCAACGTTAGTTATTGTTTACACCCACACACACACACACACACACACACACACACACACACACACACACACACACAGGTTGTACCTGTACGGTTCGTTGGAGCGTGGCACAGTGTAGCTGCTAGCCGGAGGGTAGATGGGGCCGGAGGTGGAGGGCAGCACCTTGGCCTGCTCGGGGCTCTGGTACATGGAGTAGAGGTCCGTCTTGCCCAGGCTCTTACTGTGATCTGGGCCTGCAGCTGTCACTGCCTGAACTGGCAGCTGAACAGCACAGCATCACAACAGTAAATACAACACACCTATTTTTAAAGTGCGATTGGGTATGGAGTGCACATTTCTGGCTACACGTTATCAATTAATTTGTCTATTGTAGCTCCATTGAAGTTAGGTCTTAGGAACTTTCCCAAAGTCCCGGGGTGGAACAACTTCAGGTCAAAACAACATGGACGGATGCGGTTTGTCGTTCCAAAGCTTGACGGTTGTGATAAAGAGACCGGTACAGTTTAGCTCTGGCGACTAGCGGAAGGGCAATCGGTGACATCCTGCCATTGTGCTCTACAGAAAGAGCTGCTCTCCCTCTGTTCATTAAAGGTCAGCCCCGGACACACTACGAGCCAGTCACAAAACTAACAACAGAGGGCTATTACTTAACCATGACCCGTGTGCGCGCACACACACACACACACACACACACACACACACACACACACACACACACACACACACACACACACACACACACACACACACACACACACACACACACACTAACCTGAGGGAGGGTGATCTGTCCTGCCTCGTAAAGGCCGTCCCTCCCAACACCTCCCTCCAGCTCTGTCTGCTGCTGCTGCTGTAACTGCCTACAGACAGATGGAGAGAGAAAGAGAGAGAGAATAAAAGAGAGAGAGAGAGAGAGGGAGAGAGGGCAAAGACCAGAAGGAAAAAGCCAAAGTTAGAGTACGGTCAACATGGCCATACTGTATTTTTCCGCATCCTCCACCGTTGCCCAACAAATCACAAGCACCTGCTGACAAACCAGCACTTATCCCACCACCAGTCACCATGGCCACCGAGAGCAGGAATATCCGAGACCGGGAGAGGGGTTAAAAAAAAAAGACAGAGTAAACAAGTGGAAACGTAGGAGAGGGAGGGGTCTACACCACACATCTGCTAGACCGCTCACCGAACCGTTCCCTCTTTTCTTCCCGACATGCTTGTCCTGTTGGAGCTCTACAAAGGGACATGAAGGGGAAGGGTGGGACTAGCTAAACGGAAGAGACAGTGAGGGAAGATGAGCGGTAGTCTCCAGTGTAGCAATGCCCCCCCTGCTCTCCCATTCAGCAGGGAGGGAGGCGCTCTGGTCTGGTCTCACCTGGCAGGAACGTGCCCTGGACTTATAGGCACGGGGGGGCCGGCGGGGCTGCTCTGACCCAGGGCAGGAGGCACCGGCCCCCCTGGGGACGAGAGAGCGGTGAGGGGGTCCTGGGTTGAGGTTCTACTGCCCCTCACACATGGGGGCGGGAGGAGGAGAGGAGGAGGAGAAGGGGTAGAGGCTGGTCAGAGAATGATTCATTTAAAAGCAGAGGGGGGTGTTTGAGGGGAGGTCAAATACACTCGGACACTTGATTAGGAAACAAAATGTCCTGCGTACAAAGCAATTACGCACAATCAAGCCGTTTCACGGGATGAATACAGATCGGTGTCTACAGCATAGGTCATGACCTGGTGCGTTGTGCAACTCAGTATTTTGTAATGGTGGAAGTTCCCCGGTGACAAAACGGTGACGTGGATGACTCACTTGACATTTGCGTTGGTGCAGATGATGTACTCGATCTCCTCGGAGAAGGGGTTCTGGAACGTGAAGGAGCTCGTCCTCATCCAGATCCACTCGCGGGATTTGGAGCGGAAGCGAAACATCACCGACAGAACCTGACCCTTCAGCTTCACCACCTGAGTCACAAGTGTGATTTGGGGGGGGGGGGGGGGGGGGGGCGGGGCACAGGTGGTTCATGGATCAAAGAACACAAACACAAACAGACACACGACTTGCAAACCCAGTCTGGCCCCACCAACCTGCTGGAAGCTATCACGGAGTAAGCCCTGGTCCTCAGGGTGGGCCAACTCCAGAATGTTCTTCCCGAGAAGATCCTAAAATACACATAGGTAGGTTGGCAACTGCCCCGGCGACAAATTAGGCTCTAGGAAACCCAACGCAACATAGGGCTCTCCAAGGCTGGGGTAGAGCTCCTACTGTGGCCCTAGGCTGTGAGGCTTACCTGGGGCTGGTAGCCCACGGTGGCCATGCACCGGTGGTCCACGAAGGTGAAGATGCCCAGGCAGCTGTGGCGCGAGATAAACTCCACCGGAACGCTGATGCTGTTCATGTCCGTGTCGCCCGGGCAACAGGTTACCTTGGAAACCGAACCGGAAACTTGTAAAGCGGGGTGACTATTACAATGGCTTCCTGTCCGCTTGCATTGTAATAAGGTGTGTCTATATGACGTATCATGAACTACTATTAATAAGGCGCAGAGAGCTACTGTACCTGTAGTCTCCCGATGGCCACCAGGCAGTAGCGACTCCCCTGATTGTTGTCTGCTTCTTCGTCCGACAGAGAAACTCCTGAAGCGCCCACACATACAAGCACCCATTCCGAGTTATGATGTCAGTTATGATAATCACAATATATGCAATAGACACAATCTTTTAAGAACGCATTTAAAGAGTTTCCCCACAGGGTCAACCAAACCGGACAGACGTTGAAAGGACTTTGGTGTTTACAACAACCCATCAGTCTTTCGATCTCCAATCACACTCCCCATCCATCCAGTCATTCAACCAGGGAGTCACCTGCTGGAGGCCAGGACTTGATGTATCCTGTGCAGTGGACCACCACGTACTGGGGCTCTCCCTCTTTAGCCGGCCCCAGACCGTTCCTACACACGGGGAGGGCGGGGAGTCAGGTCACCAGCTCACACACCAGGTTTCTAGAACTGTCTAGTTGATCGACATCTACCTAATAATCCTTTGGTGCTGTGTTTTTAAAGGGAACTTGGAAGATGGTAGTTCCCTAAGAAAAAGTGGTCCTGAAACTTTTCTAGCTCCGGATTCCTTAAAAATGTGCACACCCCCCCCCCGTTCTAAAACCACTGGTGAAAGGGATTAAACTAGGCTCTCTCGTACTCACCGGTTTCTGCTTCGGAGGAAGCTGAGTCTGTTCATAGATAACGGCTCTACTGGACACGTGCCACACCTGAAACATACGCACGGACACACACCAGTCAGGACAGGGCATGTCCACAGCATGCACTTAGAAACACGCAAAAGCCTGATGTACAATCACACACACACACACACACACACACACACACACACACACACACACACACACACACGAGAGTTAAACCCAGAGAGACGGAGAGGGACGGACCTCATTCTGCAGATGAAGGAGCGTCGGGCGCCCATGCACATCCTCACGGACGACTGCTGACCCTCTTTCTTCACGGTGCCCGTCTTGAGGTCCAGCATTCGGCCTGCGTTGCCGTTGCCGTTGCCGGTGTTCTCCGCGGTGGACAGCTGCTCCCTGAGCTTGTCCACGTCGTCTGGGTGCAGCTGGTCGTAGAGGGAGGAGCCCAGCCAGTCCGACTGCGCTTGGTTGAGGACAGGGGTCAGCGAGTCGGACACGAAGACCACGCGACCGCTCTCGCACGACACCACAAACAGGAAGCCGTCGGCCGCCTCTAAGATCAGGTGCTTCAGCTCCTAAAGGTGGGGGGCAGAAAAGGGATGAAGAAGAAGGACACCCACAGAGGGGATTCATAGGTGGCAGCTAATAGGATATTCTATGTCTATCTATCTATATCTATTTTATTCTATTTTCTATTATATATCAAATCTTGCATGCCTTGATCTTTTTCTTTTCTCGTTTCTAAAAGGATTTAGAACAGAACTACTGCAGACAGAACCTTGTGTTTCTTAACTGACAGTGAGTACGTTTTATTCTGATGGAATTTAGATGAGATGGCTAGGCTGTACCTGGTCGGTGAGGAAGGAGGGTTTGTACGTCCCGTCTGCGCTGGTGTTGCCACTGCCGCGCAGAGACTTCATGTGCGACACGGCCATGCGCAGGATGGTCAGCTTGTCCGGTTTCCGTGCCAACGCACTGCAGGTGGGCACCATGTCTGACAGCTCTGTGATGTAAGCAGTCATCTTGTTCCTCCTTCTCCGCTCAATCTCACTGTGGTTTTCCCTGGAGTGAGGGGACGAGGGAGGAAGCAGCAGGTGGAGAGGAAGAGAGTAATAGAGATGGGGGGAGGGACGGGCAAATAGACATGGGTTTAGAGTTGACGTAGCAATGTAAATATGCAGACCGGGTAGAGGTGGGTTTGAGAAAGAGTGATAAAATGCATATTGACGCTTGTGATGATAATGCGTAGTCAATGACTCGTCCAAATGATAAAAGTAAAGCGAGGGAGAGAGATCTTGATCTTTCAATGCGAATCAGAGTGATAGAGAGAGAAAATGCTGAAAGAAACAGACATCCTGAGATCCTGAGTTTAAGAAGGGAAGAGAGGAGAGAAACAAAGATTGCTCAAGACAGAGGGATAACTTAGAAGGCAACACAGGTCCCTGACATAGGCTTTAAGAGCAGCAGTGACCCATACAGCACGGGACACAAAACCGGATGCTAAGACACGGAAACACCGGATTACCTTTTAGAGGGCACATACATCACGAAGAAGGCTTTCATTCACAACTAATTGAGACGAAATATGAATAGAGGAAGTAGCCCTTCAGTGGCAAAGACCACACCTGGCCAACATTTCCTTATGTAAGCCAAATCTGATGGTCTTCCAACAACCTGGAAACCAATCCACTAAAACACTGGAAACAGTCCGAACTTAGGACAAAGATCGAAAGAAAGGACTACCAGAGAATTCAAGGGAAAAGTAATAGCACACACAACAGTAAGTCCACTTGAATGCCAGGGGTTAGCAAATTCCATTACCCACACAAAGACACAGTCAGACTTCATCCAGCTCAACCTCCTACCTGGCAAATCGCTCCTTGTCATTAGAGCCTCCTGAGTCGTCATCACACCTGTGCAGAGACAGAGGATGTTGGCTGCTGTGATAGGACAGTTATCGTGGATGCCATTTATTAAAAAAAAAAAAGTGAAATAGGTCAGCACCTGAAGAGTTTACTTCCGTCATCATCTTCATCATCATCATCGAAGTCTGGCCTGTGAGGGGAAGAAAAGGGACAATGCGAGTTTAACAATAGGTGGCCCATGCGCACTGTTGTGTACACAAGCACACTCAAGTTGATAATACTTACGCAGCTCGTCTTTTATTGGCTCCTTTTGACACAACAGCCCCACCACCTGTCTGGGCCCCACTGGCCCCTATACCCAGACTTGGATCTGGTAACTCTGTTAATTACAAAGACATAGATGTAATGTTATATCAAAGTTATACATACTAAGAACTACCTTTGATTGGAGCTCAAACGCAATCTGAGAGCATGGTCTTTGTAGTACCCCAGTAACTACACACCCCTGTTGAAAGGATACATTTGCTTGGTATTGCACAGGACAGGGTTTGCACTTACCTCCCTAACGTTAGCTAGCTAGCTACCTAGCTAACTAAGTAATAGTTGCAGCGTAACATTAATTAGAAAAACAAAACACAAACCAATAACATATAAAGGGCCTGATTGCTTGAACCTCATGTATCGGGACTTGTCCCAAACGAATTGATAGCCAGAGAGACTTGTCTACTACTTTTTATGCAACAGATTACGTTAGCTAACCAAGTACTAACATTAGCTCATGCTGTCACGCAATGTCGACTGAAAAAAATTACACGCTATAACAAGAAACTGCAATGGCATTTTGACAACTGCACTGTGGTGTGTGGTGAAACGGTGTTAACCTTACCTGGGTTCGAAGAGGCCATGTCCGTATTGAATAACATAAACAAACAAAACAACTTCACTTGCGGAAAATCCTCCAATACTAGCAGTCTTTAAACTAGCTTGCTAGCTAGCAAACCTTAAAACAGCCCGTTCCCTGCCAATTGTTTTAACACTTTTGTGCATTTATTGAAAATAATACATGTCCAGCCCCATGACGAATATAATGTAATCGCCCCCAAGGGGTACAGACATCCGAAACAAATAATATCTCTATTTTATTGCTCCTTTTCCTGTTCTCCCCCAGTGTAAAAGACCTCTTGATCCAAGATGGCGTTTAGGCTCCTAGGCTAACTGAGCGCACAATAAGTTAAGTAAGACAGCTCTTGCTGGCTACACTGTTTCCATTTCTGTACATTCTATTGGATATCAGACATGTTAGATACAAGTGACGCAGAATGTGGGAAACCCTGCCCTCATCCGCCCACCGGCTCTATGTTCAGTAAAGGCAACAGTGTTAAGCAACTAGTAGCATTCTAGTAGAAATATGAAGTTTCAGTTCAGAATATGAACCCAGGATGTGACATAGTGCTAACACAGATCATACGAAATCAATTCCTTTTCTTTTATATTTTTACTTTTTAACACTCATTCAGAACTCGACCAACTGACACTGATCCAAACTGCTTTCATTTGTTTAACATAGCATTGATTGTTACTTAATATTACAAATAAAGATAAAACAGAACACATCATAGAAAAGAGAAGTTACTAAAAACCATAAAAATGTTTTGCTGTTTGTATGTATGATGATGATCTAACAGTCAAAAAACAAAACAACACAGGTTAAAGTTGTGATTTGTGATCTTTTTTTAATTGTTAATAATAACAATACTTAGGCATAAAACATAAAATATTATAATACTGCAATTAGGACACTGTTGCTGTTTTTGTAGCAACAGGAAAGAGGAAACATTTTTGGTCAAGATTAGTATGAGAGGGGATGGTGTGGAATGGGGATGGATGGGGAGAAGCAATGGTTAAGGTGGATATGGAGCATAACTTCAGAGGGGAGAAAGATGGAGGGCAAGATGGTTTTCAGGATAGGATAGCCAGAGAAGTGCCTTACATACATGGGTATAAAGTAGCAAGACAATGGGGAGGAGGGCCTTAAAATGAGTTAAGACAGGGATGAGGATGACGAGGAAATAACAGCTGGAGAGAAAGGGAGGGATAGAAAGAATCCCATAGATTACTGATAAGGCATTGGAAATAAAACTAAAGAAAATTCAAGAGCATAATGAAAACATCTAACACTTTTTCATGTGTTTCGTACATCAAATGAGTGATTTAGTTGTACTATACACTGAGGAATCTTTTAGTACTGGGATTTCTCTGAAATGATGAACATGAAACATAAAGAATATGCAGTAAACAACCTTTAAACCCGTTTTATACATAGGAAACATAACTAAAAGAAAATCTAAAATAGCAATTTGCATCTTCCCCCACAATGTTATCCAGTCTTATAGGCTACAGCATAGAAATCATTGTACGCTAATGTGGCCCATTTCAGTCTCCTGAGGATTTTTTTTTCTTTTTCTGATTCACAACATCAGCCCCCAGTGACAAGGTCATGGACCTAGCATCATTCATCTGAAGTCTGATAGCACCAGTCTGGCTCAGGATACAACTGGATTAAATTGTTTAGATCTGGGCTGAACCAGGCCGGCACAAAAACTGAAAAGCACGAATTTTGTAAAGACAAACACCTATTTATGCACTGCTTGTCCGAAGCATATTGGTTTGCTCTTAATGATAAACAGATTACATGTCAAATGGTGTTTTTTGTCTCTAATTGAGGGCATATTGTGTGTACCCTGCTGTAATAAGGTCACCGAAAAATGTATTGAAACCGGTCTAACATTTCCAAAATGAAAGTTAATGAGTGTGAAACCAGTATAACTGGTGTCACTTATGTCTTACGTTTAAACTTGAATAAAAAAATATTCTGACAAAATAATAAATACAATGACTGTGAGTGCCTGTGAATGTCTTGTGTGAAATGTGAGAAAGTGTGCTCTACATATGCTCTACATTCCTGGACAAATGCATGACAATTCATTCAAACCTACAATAAGAATTTATCTTCAATGCCAGATGAGACTGTTTGTTAATAGTAAGATTCTACCAGCACAAAAAGATACTAGAAACCCACAGCAGAATACAACACCTCCAGAAAACATGCATCATGAGCACCAGAATCCCATAGTATTTTAAAATAAGAAAACAAACTAAAAAGGATGTAATAACTCTTGTGATTGCTTAGTCGCTTTCGACAAACTGACCCAGATGTACTTCAATCCTGACGTTTCAGTCTATCACCTAGCGCAAGGGACAGCAAAACTATTTTAAAAAAGAGAAGATATCCAAGTATCCAGGTAGCCCTCGAAAGAAGGTATAGTGTTTTTTGTGCAAAGTTGCTGGCACACTCATTAGAAGTGCTGAACAGGCATGCAATTGAAGTGTATGGAAAAGAGATGTGTCCCCTACTACAATGTTATGCCAAAAATGAAATGTATTTGTTTAGGTAAAAATTGGAAAGCTCTTTCTGAGAGTAAAAACGAATTATGGAAGACATATTGTCCATATTGGAGTTTTCCTGCATCAACCTATACTTATAAATATAAATGGCATTTTAAACATAGACACATGCAAAGACATCAAAGGAAATGGGCAAATCCATAATTGCATAGATAGAAAATATTCCAGATAAGCGCTCTCCCACTGTCTGGGACACTGTAATCTCACTGCATCTCTTTCCTGTATTTCTAGTTGAGAGCACAGAAGGCACAAAGGACAAAACAAGCTAAAGGCAGTAAGCATTCAAACTACAACTGTGCTCAGAGAAACAAAAATGTCACAGCAGCTGTTTGTTGGCTGTAAGGCACACGACTACATTAAAATAGCTAAAGTAGAGGCAGCGCGACTCTCTCCAACATTAGCTCCTAATCTCACACCCCGCTCCCTCCCGAGTCCTTCATAATCCTTCCGTTTGAGAGCAAAGTTTCTACTTCAGAGACTGACTTCACACAGACAAGTCCTGTTTCCCCTAAGGAGGTGTGGGGGGAAAGTTACTGTAGTGTATCTGTTAACATGTATCTAATACACTGTGTTTTATACGCATGTACTCCAGTTGGAACGTTGGAACAAAGTGTTTCATAGTTTGGTGTGTTCACGTCACAAACAGGTTCGTGTCTACCTGCATTTCCTCACATGGGCCTACACCCCCTGTCCTCTTTCTCTCTATCTCCTCTCCCTCAGACAAGGGGGGATAACATTTCTCCTTTTCCGTCTCCTTATCCTCTGTTCTTCTTTTCACTGAGAGATTGCTCTTCTTCACTCTATCTTGCGGTGGTTGTTGTTGTGGACCGCGTGGCCATTCGTCATCAGTCCGTTTCTCTTCACCTCCTTCTTCCCCTCCTCCTCTTCCTCTCCAGACTCGTCTGTCTCGTCCTTGTCGCTCCTTTCATCGTCCACTTTTTCCTGCGAGGTAGAGGCAGAGGGAGAGAACGTGAGGTGAGAGCAGCGTGCAAAGACACTTCACGATGGAGAGACCAAAACTGCCACCCTGCATCAGAGACTTGGGCCTCTGTCCGATTCTGCCGCGGACTACCTGTCTGCGTGGGTTTGCGTGTGTGTGTGTTTGTGTTTGCGTACGTACATTGCAGGTTAAGAAGCGAACGGCCATGCGTATGATCAGGGCGGCCCAGAAGATATGCAGACACTGCAGCACGAGTAGGAGGCCGTTGAAGAAGTAGTAGCCAAAGAAGGGAGTGACGATGGTCAGGGGGTACACCCACGTGCAGTGTATGATCCTGGGGGAGAGAGCAGAGGGGACTCCAGTCAGCTCTAACAGAACTGTTTAACACTTAACCCTGAGGGGACTTACTGAAACAACAGTCAAGGACTGAATCTAGAGACTTATGAATAATGAATAATGCATGAACTAAAAACGGCCTCCATAAATTGAGTCTGACCAGAAAGGCAGGATGACGAGCCGAGTGACGATGAAAACGGCGGCAAAGAGGATGAAGATGTAGTTACAGGCGTTCCTCCACCCAGCATAGTTAAACATCTTTGCTGACTGTCAAACAGAGGAGAGGAGAGGAGAGGAGAGGAGAGGAGAGGAGAGGAGAGGAGAGGAGAGGAGAGGAGAGGAGAGGAGAGGAGAGGAGAGGAGAGGAGAGGAGAGGAGAGGAGAGGAGAGAGGAGGGGTGAGACCATTAGTGTGTATCATTTCTACCACCAGATGGCAGTACTCAATCTTACCATACACACAAAGTAAGCTATTTTGAATTGTATTGATAGCTAGCCTACCTCGAGGAAGTAATCGGATGAGTCATGGACCAGCATGATGAGAGTTCCAGCCCTGATGTAGTTGACACACCAGGAAAAGCTGATGAGTAAGATAGTGGCCACATGGTGGACAATCTGCTCCTTGAAGTCCTAGGGGGAGAGAGGGGAGAGAGAGAGAGAGAGAGAGGAGAGAAAGAGAGAGAGAGAGAGAGAGAGAGAGAGAGAGAGAGAGAGGGGGAAGAAGAGGCAGATTAATGAGGCATTTCTCTCTCTAGCTCAAGCTTCACTTACTTTTAGAGAAAAAGAGGGCACCAATTATGTTCTACATTCAATGAATAATCACGTCCCGTGTAGACCCATGTCACGCTTCAGAAGTTGCTATTTTTTTCTGAATATTAAATGAAGCATCGCTAACGGGCATAAATGTATGAGGAGGAAAGAGTTATGTAGATTTGTAACAGTCGTGTCAGAATGTATGGTCACAAAAACTGTGTCTAATCGAAGCTTCCCAAACCAATCAATATGGGGACAGTAGATACTATGGTATGCTTCTTTGTCAAAACAGTTCACTCTCCACTTTCATGTGTAGTCCCCGCTTTTCTGAATCAGAATCCGATGTTAAGAGGCTGTTTGTTTGAAATATGCTGAGTCATCTCACCTGAATCCACAAATAATTTGAATAGTTTCCCAATCATCTTCTCCTCGTCCAACGAGTGATGTGAGGTATGACAACGCCTGCGGGACTAAACTTACTTTACGTTTGACGTCAGAAGCCACGCTGAAGAGCAGAGAGCCGTAGAATCCAAGTTCTATCATGTAGTACCAATACTGAGAGGGCAGGAGTGTCTGAGGAGGTGGAGGAGAGAGAGAGAGAGAGAGAGAGAGAGAGAGAGAGAGAGAGAGAGAGAGAGAGAGAGAGAGAGAGAGAGAGAGAGAGATTAGGTCTATAATATAAGTAGGTCAATAGTCTCTCATTAGAATTTGCTTGCTATTTGCTGTTGTGCATTGATTAGCGGCCCAAAGGGATTTACCAACACAGGGAAGCCTTCCCACATCACCTTCAAGTCATACAGCCAGGGTTTCTGAAAGGGAGAGTGGAGGGGCACAGAACAGAGAATGAGAGACACATCTGACAGGGAAACTTTGCTTTGCCATGTGACACAGACATGGCCGTGAGACCATTTAGCCGTTATTTTTGCATGCAATCTCGATTCCTCACACCAGCGGATCAACAACCATGACAACTGTCAGGTACGGTTGATGGTGGAGGAGGTGGCCAATGGGGATGCACAGTAGTGAACGTGGACGTAGGGGGAGGGGACAAGGGGGGAGATGATGATACTCACATCGACAAGGGCACCCAGGCCAGCAATGAAAGCAAGAAGGTAAAAGGTAAATCTCCAACTGCAAGAGAACACACACACATACATGCTGTCTACTTAACTGTAAGAGAGAAGAGGCAACACACTGCTCACAAGCCCTTAAATACGCAAACTAAAACACATGGCATACACTATATATACAACACAAACACTTAAAAACACCAAAAGTATGAAAGCACTGGGCAGAACTGATAGACATAACCAACATGATCACCCTCTCTCTTTCGCTCTCTCTCTCTCTCTCTCTCTCTCTCTCTCTCTCTCTCTCTCTCTCTCTCTCTCTCTCTCTCTCTCTCTCTCTCTCTCTCTCTCCCATACACACACACACAAAGCTGGGGAAATCACTTGCTGCTTGCCCAAGATTTGCAAGGAATACAGTCATACAGACTGGAGCCTCCCAGCTCCGTACAGCTTCTCAAGTACAGCAAGAGGAGAGAGACTTAAAATATACAGCAGAGAGACAAATGGACAGTCACAGAAGGACAGAGAAAGAGAGAGAAAGAGAGTCCCAAAACACACACCAAATGAGGGAAAAGACAGCGAGTCTGTTGTCTGAGGAGAAACAATGTATTGATTCACATGGCAGATGGCGTAATACATAAACGTCTACATATACACACGCAAAATATGGATATCAGCTATCAACGGTGGACAGACCACTTCACACAAACTTTAAAATGCCATGCTAATAAAATGACAAAAACGCAATGAGAATGTAAATTATGCAAATGATCATCTACACAGATGGTCCCCTAAAAGGCACGCAAGCATATCCTACCAATACTTCCAATTCTCAGTGATGTGTGACTCTCGTGTCACTATCTTTAGATGTATGCATAACATAGTGTGTTGCTCTCCGTCTGAGCATTATTGTCTTATTCTTTTTCTGTAAAGCGTCTTTGGGTCTTAGAAATGGGCTATATAAATAAAATGAATTATTATTACGATTATACATTGAACTCCTATCAGCTAAATTCTGCTCAGATTATTTTTTTTTTGCCATATTCAATCAAATGATGGCCACTGTTTAAGCTTGCCTCAGCTACTGTCCGTTCACAAACATCCACACCGGCAGACAGTGTGTGTGAAGGTGCAATGGCATCTATTTATGTTTTAGGGAGTGGAGGAAGAGAAAGCTTAAGAAAACCAAAATGGCAGCTTAGTGACAGGATGTTCAAAACAGCGGCCCACTTCGGCCCAACATGTTGCTAGCAGTCAGGGGAACGTCAGGGGGGACTTAGATGGAACGGACGGCTGTTTGGTCACACCGCTCCGTATAATTCATCTGGAAGGTAACATCCTATGGCTGAGTCTGTGTGTGTAGGTGTGCGTGTGTGTGTGTGTGTGTGTGTGTGTGTGTGTGTGTGTGTGTGTGTGTGTGTGTGTGTGTGTGTGTGTGAGTGTAAGTGTGTGGAAGGTACCTGGCCTCTCGGAACTTTTTAAGTAGGTTTGGTCGGTCCTGGTTTCTTCGTCTCCTGAACCATCGCTGGACCTGGCGCTCTGACCAGCCTGTCTCCTTACACAGACTGTCAATGTAACTCTAGACAAAAAGAGAGGAACATATATATATATATATATATATATATATATATATAGTACAAGTACAGTACAGTAATTAGAGTAAATGTGTGTGTGTGTGTGTGGGTGTGTTTGTGTGTGTGTGTGTGTGTGGGGGGGGGGGTTACCTGTGAAGGTTTTTTGCTGATTCTGCAGTAGTAGGACTCCAGTGTGAGATTACAGGGTGCTCGGGGCCGTACAGTCTCTTTGACCCCCAAGAGAGCAGCCAGGGGAGTGGCCACCGTCCTGCCAGGACACAGAGAGCGAGAGGGAGGAGATTGAGTTTGAGGCACACCGCGTAGTGAAGGAGAGGAAAATGGACAGAATGTTAAATAGGTGTTCAATCAAGGGGGTCTGTGTTGGTTGTGTGTAGTTTGAAATTAAAATTGGATAATAAAATCAGATCAATTCTTTACAGAAGGCACTTTTGGCTGCGTTTTTTTTAGAATGCGGATGAAGAGAATCTAATCATGCATGAAAGAGAGGGAGAGAGAGAGAGAGAGAGAGAGAGAGAGAGAGAGAGAGCCGGTGGAGAGAAGGAAGAAGAGACATGACAGAGTGACCGAGGAGAAGAGATAAAATTACAGGCTGGGGGCAAACAATTTCATTAGAGACAAGCGAAGGACAGGAAAGAAAGGACGCGTCACGGCGAGAGAGAGAGAGAGAGAGAGAGAGAGAGAGAGAGAGAGAGAGAGAGAGAGAGAGAGGGACAACGGGGGAAGGAGAAATGGCGGAGTGCGGTAAAAAGAAAAGCGGCGATGAAGGTCGGAGAAAGGGGACGGGGAGGGCAAAACGACGGGAGGAAGAGACGGATAAGACAAAAAAGAGGTGGAGGAGGGGGGGTGGGGGGTGGATGAGGGCACAGGGGCCCAGAAGGATTGGGCTTGACCTTTCAAAGAGCTGTCGGATGAGCAGGAAGGCCAGGGCGATGGGCAGCGCCGCCCACAGGTCCCTGGCCTTGGCGTAGACCCGTCCGTCTCGGTCCTCCAGGTTGGCCCAGCCCATGCCCTCTGGAAACCACAGGCGCTCCTGCCAAAACCACTCGCTCAGCGTCGACAGCATCCTGGGGGAGAACGCACAGGGGAACCTGCAGCTTGAATGAATGGCCCACCCACACACAGGGGCCAGATCGCTACTATGACTGGGAATGGTGCCTACCGAGGAGACAGAGAGGCAAGGGAGGAGAAGAAAAAAGTCAGGACGAGGAGGCTTCGGCCCCTGCCTGCTGGGATCTCGTTTCAGGGCATCTGCTGCACAGGTCCAGTAAGCCCGGGCCATTTTCTCCGTGTCACTACACGGAATTAAATGGAGGCCATTTCAGTCAGGCGTCGCCAACCGCGGCCTCTCATTGGGCTGGTGGTGGCGGAGGGTTGGTCCCATCGCAGATACCAGAGGCCGAGGGCAAAGCATAGGGGAGGGAGACGGCAGCGCGCTGCTTCCCTCTTTCAACACCACAAGCGGTCGGCTCAAACTCCCCAGTGATTTGGCCAGGGAGCCCAGATCAGGATTCAACAGTGAGCTGATGGGATATTTCTGGTTGTGAGATCAGGGAGTGGCACAATAAGGGGCTTTGAAAAGGGGGAGGGGGTATTAAAGAGGACCCACATCTGGAGGAAGTTTTTCAGTATGAGTCATCCATAGATGTAGCCCCCCCTCCCCCCTCCCTCCCCAGCCCGGCCCCCCTAACTCCAGCTCCCTAACATTCCCCTCCTCCCTCCAGCCATAAGCCCCAACCCTCCAAACCCCTTCCCCGACACCCCTCGCTCCCCCATTCCATTGCATCCTATCCCAGTCCCCTCTCCAGCTCCCCACAGGCCAGCTGGAGTTGCCCCCCCCCCACCCCCACCCCCTCCCCTCTCTGGTTGACGGGGGAACCATGTGCAATGGGACCACACCTAGCCTGGCTCTCCCTCCATCGTGTAGGATGATTTACACACACCCCACATACACAGCTGCCCTGTAACATTATACAGGGCTGAGCAGTAGTCACTGCTTACGCCGAACAGTCATCAGGCTGCTGATCAGGACCAATTACAGAGCTTACAACATAGTCTGGTTTTGTCAAGGCACCATTTTTTATCGAACAAAACATGGCTGCCTAACATAGAAAAACAGCGAATGAGATGTTAGTATGGTAGTTGGGCGGATTGACGGAAGCCTTACTTCTGACACCCTTCCTCTTGTGTTTGCCATGACTGTTAGTTACTTCAGGTTAGTCACCATCCTGTACCATGGTTTCTGTTACACAACATCTCAAGCTAAAAGAGGGAGACAAAGAGAATCTAGAATCCTCAACCAACTTCCTGACAACTCTAGTGGCCTCTGTACGAAGGCATCGATCCAGATGGTCTGTTTCCAGAACCACTTCCCCGGTCACAGTCTTATCCTCTCTCATGACAGGCCCACTAAATAAGAGCTCTGTCTATCTACATATGTGTGAATGTCTGTGTGTGTGTGTGTGCGTGTGTGTGTGAATGTGTGTGTGTGTGGGTGGGTGCACGTGTGTGTCAGCACATGACAAACACATGTAAGAGCAAACACTCTTAGTCCAAAGGCCGTAAAAGCAGCAGACCACAGCAGAGCATTAAACTGGTAAGGGAGGAGCGCCTGTGCCCACAGCTGATTACTACTGTTAGCAAACGGTGAGTAACACATGATTGCATCTGGAATGAACATGCTCCACACTCACACATGCGTTACAACCTGCTACTTCAACAAATAAATCCTTTTGATATAAATGTTATTTGCTACTCTTTAGCTACTACGCCAGCATTATGGCTGCCTGTGTGTGCTGAAGTGGTACTTAAGCAGGTCATCTGCTGGAGTATCCAGCCTGTTACAGCAATTTTCCTTACAGCCGTCTCTAATCTACCTCCTATTGGCCCCTGGCATCATGTGACCGGACTGGCCATTTTCTGCTGAGCCAATAAAACCCGAAGATCCCCCTAAAAGGGGAGGGACAACAGAGAACACACATTTTAAGGGGGAGAAATGTAGTGCTCCTCTTCTCCCCCTCCCTCTCATTCCCTCAATGAGGAAACCTTTCTGGGAGAGGATGTGGTGGTGAGTCTAAACAGCCCAATTCGAAATATGATGAGCTGATTCAGTCAGCCCTGGTTCTCCTGTAATAGTGGTGGCCTAGTGGGTAGGACTGCTACCTAGTAACCTAAAGGTCATGAGGTCAGGGAACACCACTAGTGTGCCATTGAGCAAGGCACTACTAAGTCACTCCAGAGGGGCTGTCCCCGTAATCTGACTGTAAGTTGCTTTGGATAAACCATAACCATAATCGTGTGAACATAAATGTTATGGTTTCATACACTAGAAAACCTAACAAACTCTCCAAGCATGTGGCGGGTGTCAACAGACTTCCTGTTTTTTCCAACTTACCTCAGAGGACTTCAGAGTAAGGAACATTCCCAGAGGACCATACTGGTGCTTAGTACAAAATATCTACGGAATGTTAACATCCTACCACACCAGAGGCGTGTTCTCTGATGATTGCAACATCCTAGGGAACATCAGCGTCACTGAGGAACCCATTCATCGGACTAACTTTCGAAATCCCTGACAAAGCTGGGAAGACTAAAAGATGTGAGTCACCAGGGGTGGTGTTGCTGTGTCTTTCCTATGAGGGAGTCACAGATTGTTTTGTTCACGGTCATTGGTACGCACACACACACCTTGAATAACCCCTACTGAGTCAGTACCAGACACTTCTGAGGAGTCAGACCATGGGACAGACAGTGAGGTAACGTGTGAGAGGTCCCAGTTACTCCTGATAGTTTTCCCTCTGTGAAGACTGCACACTGATGGAAATGTCTTGTATTTCCTCACAACAACTTTCTTTGTTTTTCATCATTTGGCTTTGTAGTTTTGTTCTTTGTATTTTTTTAACAAGGAGCTGGGTTGCAAGATGGGACCCCAGTTAGACTACCAGCAGATCTAGTAACAATTCTCATATTCTAATCGCAAAAGAAATGTCCATGCATCCATTGAAATGAGTGTCACATAAGCAGCAGGAGTTTTTACTAAATGCCTTAAAAATAATTATTATTGTAAGAAAATGTTAAAAAATTTACTTAAATATGGATAAGCGTTAATGTTGTAGATGTTAATTTACAGCTAAATCGCTCAAATCACTAAAACACACACACACCTATTCAAACTCACACACATACAGTACTGTGCAAAAGTTTGGGGCAGGTGTGTAAAGTAAAAATGCTTTCAAAAATCGAAGTGTTAATAGTTTGTTTTTATCGTTTTAAACTAAATGCAAAGTGAATGAACAAATGAACAATCTAAATCAAACAATATTTGCTGTGACCACTCTTTGCTTTAACATTTTTGCCAGCATTTTTTTACCTCTGCCTAAAACTTTTGCACAGTACAGTATATGAACTTGAACCCGAGTAATGCCTTTTGCCATCCGTTCCCCAATGGGAAAGCAGTCTCCGCTCCCCTCGGTCACCTTTTGATGGTTGATCCACCCAGCAGGCGGCCATCTTATCCAGGTGTGAAGGTATTGTCATGTGGAGGCACTGAGTTATCACAAGCCTATTCACTCTATTCAAAGCGTGGTATTGCCCCCTTGTATAGATAACAACCAGCACACCTTATGGATGACCAGACGTCCCCAGATTATAAAGGGACGGTTCCTGAATGGAATGCCTTTTCTGGGAATAGTCCCAAGGAATATTACCGTGTTGTTCCCAGAGTAAACCTTCTATATTATAGTTATTGGGGACAACTGAACAGGCAATGGCCCTACATCTATCCTGCTTGTTTCTGTATCTTGGTGCCAGTATGTTAACAATTGTGATGAACTAAACTAATTAAGTAATGAATATTGAACAAATGAATATTGAATAGAAAAGGATGTCTAGACACCTCAGACAACACCTTTGGAATCACTCAATAGGTTTAAATATAAGTAAATAAATAAAATAAAACTGAATAAAATAACCTAATATTTCCAGTCGCTAAAAGCAAAGAGGAGCAAATATATAGAGTCCAAGACCACAGGGGCAACAATCTTTGTAATAATTCAAATCCTCAGTTGTGGACACAGATGCCCACTGGAAGAAAGGAGTGCATGTGTTTATGTGGTCTATATAAGTTAACTAGCCATAACTGTCCAAGGTCCTATTTTGCTTTGGAAGGGTAAAATTAGACCACGGTTGTTGATGAAAAGATAGTTGGCTATCAACATAATCACAATGGTCAGAAAGGCCTCGACGTGTTTACACCTTTTGAAAGTAGGGTCGTTGTCAAGAAAGCCATTTTTGATCAGCCCATGTCAACTTTTGTATAATCTCCACTGGTCAGGGCATTGATTTCGATTTGAATCTTTTCGGCAGTGTACATAGAGGGTAGCCAGACACACTCAGACTGCAACGGAAATCAATGCCTACTGGAGCCACACAATTTTATATAGCCTATATAAAGATATATATGTAAATGTAGGTGTTTCAGTAATGGGTGGCGTTGGAACTATTATAGTAGTGGAAATCTTACAACCGTTTTGTTATTAAAGCATGAACCAGGCGGATTTTCTGAAAGACCGTAACAAATCTTTACATGTGTTTTCCAGCCAGCCGGTGATGTCATGTCTCTATCCTCAGGTAGAGAGCGGTGAAGCCATTGAACAATGAAAATTACTTCATATGGCACCAGTTTCCAGTTTCCTATACTTTCTTCACAAGCCCCCAAAATGTAGGTCATGCAGTTGGCCTAGTAATATCCATACTACTATCCCGAAAACGTGCGCGAAACTCACACACGTTCAACAATGACACATTAACACTATCGGTTCAGAGAATACAGTGTGACAATGCCTTTTGTTCAATGAGTAATTTGGATGCATGAATATACTTACTTTAATGATTTCTTCTGTCGGTTAGGTAGCTTCACAAATATCAGGGTCACACGATGATTTTGAATACAGTTGAAGTCCCGAATAATTAGGCTATACGTATAGTCTGGTTTCTGTGGCTTGAGCGGCGTTGCTGATGTGTGGATTTAAAGTCCGGCCCGGATTTTGCCTCCTATCGCATCTTTCCATCCAGTTGAGTTTTTTTTAAGCGATGAATAGTGAGAAAATAAAAAAAAGTGAGACGGAGCGAATGATTTTAAACACACTTTAAGATTGGCTGTAACTTTAAACTAGAATACGTATTTTATATGCCTACCTTCCTCTCAGTCATGAGGGGAACAGAAAATTGTTAACCGGTGGGATAGGCGGAGGTCAGCCAGGCTGAAAACGTACTGTAAAAGGGGTGAGAGGGAGGAGTGAGAGAATAACGGGGAGGGAGGGTCAGAGATGACGTTTAGGCACATGAGAGCGCCTGGGACACACATCCGCATGTTTCCTTTTTAGAGAACTTTCACCCACCCGCTCAGTTTTAGGTGTCTTCTCTTTCATTTATATATTGTCCTTGCAGGATGTGAGTTCAAATTGTAGGCTTTGTAAATCATGTAGCAACATTAGGCAGGATCAGACGCATGCATTCTACTATAAGTTGGGCTAATACTGATTGGAATGTCGTGCACTGTGTAAGTCCAGGACATGTACTTTGTAGGGCAGTGGGGAAGAATGGAGATGCGCGACTTGCAGAGAGATAGTGAGTGGATGATATGACATTAAAGCACATGCATTGCGAGACTAAAGGGACAAGGTCATCTGGGTCCTCCAGTGCTGAGTGGTTGTTGCATATAATATTTATCTGTCTGCCGCCGCCCCCCACCCCCACCCCCACCCCCCAATCAATGTTGCGTATCTAAGGCCTCCCTTAGATTCCTATCAAGGTCAGAAATTGTGGCATTGCAAATTCAAGATGCATACAGGTAGTACAGAATGGTGTATTTTATCTGGCTATATGTTGCCCTCTTCAGGTTCAATGCACACATACCGTTCTTTGTTTCATCGCTTCACCTCTCTTCGTCTCTTCATTCTGCTTTCATTGTAGACGATTTATTAAATAGTTTACTCTCAAAAACTAAAGAAGAAATTACACACACTCTAATAAAACAACAGAAACATCTTAAGTATGATACTTTTTATTTTAACTTAAAAAGAGATTGGATCAAAAACAGGATTCAATAAATTAGAAATAAATATTATTGTTGTAATAATTAATACATAATTATAATAACTCGATTGTAGAGTCTGACAGAAACAGGCCCTCAAATGTTTTTCTCTAGAAAATTCTAAAATCAAAATCTTGCAACCCATTCCAAACCCTTCTCCCAATAAACAAAAATAATTGATAAATTAGTAAATAAATAAAAAATAGCTCAAATATTAAAACCCTTCCAACAAAGGTGCAATTCCCCCTCTCACGTTTGACCTCAAATCTAAGTAGAAATTTAAAATATGTTAGTGATTCTCCCCTTCTCCCACTTGGAATGCAACATCCCCTTACGAAGATAACAATAATAATAATAATCATAATCATAATGTTACTGTGTCTTCTTCAGTGTTTATCTAAAGTAGTATTCTTTTTGCTTTTTTTGCAGTTTTTTAAATGTTACTCTTTGTAAACTAAATTATTTACAGGTCTTTAGGATCTTTTCCAAAATGTCTACACACTAATGTCTTTTTTTCCTATTTTCTATTTTATTCATTTATTATGAAACGTCGGCCCCTCTGTTTTTGACATGTAATAGACATTTATAGACATGGTATAGTCTATTTAGTGATTTGTCACCATAATTCATCAATACCTTACATACATACTCAGTCTGAGTGATCTCAATGGCATTACACAGCCTGACAAACTCAACACAGACCATTTTCAAACTGGGTTAGAACTGAGTTCAGTTGTTTGGGTAAGATTACTGACATATGTGAATTTGTTTGTGTGAGTGTGAGTGTGTGTGTGTGTGTGTGTGTGTGTGTGTGTGTGTGTGTGTGTGTGTGTGTGTGTGTGTGTGTGTGTGTGTGTGTGTGTGTGTGTGTCAGCATGTATATTTGTGCACTTTATATGTACATTTTTATACCAGTGTCTGAGACCACTCGAGCAAGGTGTGTCGAAGAGTGTGTTGTGGCACTCCCTTGTAGCTCAAAGGTAGGAGACTGTCTGAAAGCACAATGCACCCTGGCCTTCCATCTCGACAGGATTTTGAAATGTCGCCTATGAGAGACAGGAAAGATGGGGGATAAAGAGTGAGGTGGTGAGGGAGGGAGAGAGGATGAGAGAGAAAGAAAGCGTGTTAGAACTTACATAGATTTGAAACCTCTATTTGTCTGTTTAGCATTTGCGCCTTTACCGCCCCACACACACTTCTCAGAAATCGGGTATTCTTTGCTAGAGAACAATAGCTGTCCCTGAATTCCTTAGCACTGTATTATACATTGTCAGATACTCATACTAGTACGTTGGATTACTCTATTTTAAGGTTAACCAATTGGGATGAAGTGATACCTAGGCAACGTTAGCAACAGTAACCACCATTATTTCAACAGCAGTAAAGTCATGGTGCATATTCACACATACACAGTGTTCAGGTCATGCAGCTCAATACAGTGAGATAATATTAATGCGTCTTGTTTGTTTGTTTTTTTGACTATGTGTGTGTGTGTGAGAGAGAAAGAGAGAGAGAGATAAAGTGTGTCTGAGTGTGTGTTGGCATTTCTATATGTACTTGTGTGTCTTAGATTACAGCAAGCAAACAAACTACCAACATGCATCACTCTCTGGCATTTGCATTATAGAAATTCTGGGTGACAATTGGAATGACACAGCCTTATCAAGTTAC
Organism: Aplochiton taeniatus; assembly: GCA_017639675.1. Taxonomy (NCBI): domain Eukaryota; kingdom Metazoa; phylum Chordata; class Actinopteri; order Galaxiiformes; family Galaxiidae; genus Aplochiton; species Aplochiton taeniatus. Next base: position 7,093,366 of record CM030178.1, read on the forward strand.
AGCCTTGCAACTAGTGATTTTGATTACGTCACCAAGTGTATTCTTGTTTTAGTTGATGTTACTGAAAACGTAAGAGTTTTGCCAACTCGTGTGTTCCTCCACGATAACATTTATCTGCTACTTGTAAAAAAGCTCCAGTCCGAGCACTGATCTAAGGTCAGCCCAGTCGTTTCTTGTCCAGGTTGAGGGTACGATTGGAGAAGGGCAAGCTGATCACAGATCCATGATTAAAGGGAACTTCTCAGTAATTTTTTTTCACAGGCTATATTTCTCCCAGAATTCCTATAGTTGAAGGCTGCTCTCCAATTAGCAAGAGGCACCGCTTTTCACCATGACAACCACATACCGTTACCTCAAAACACCAGCCAGGGGACAGAGAAAAGAGGAGGAGGAGAGAGAGGAAAACAGAAAAGTGGTGGAAAGAAAATGCCAGAGAGCAGATAATCGAAAGAAGAAGTCAATAGAGTAAAAAATAGAATGAGAAAAGGATAGCGCAATGACTTGATCGAAAACAATGGGATTGGTGCCAAGAATGCCATATCAGAAAGTCAGGCCTGTTGGAGTCCAGAGTTCGATGGCAAACCATTCGGAAGACAGCTCAGGAAAAACTAAACGACATTTGGGCTATAGTATGCTACACTAATAGCTCTCCTGAAAGCATGTGGTCCGTCGCTCTAATATCTTGCTTCCGTAATGATCTGTAAGAACTTATTCAAAAATAATAAAAATAAAATTAAACCCTTTTTTTTTTCTTCCTGCAAAACCATTGTTTCTGAAGGGTGGGTACTGAGACGAGACTCATTTCCCAGTCTTAAGACGTAAACGGGTTATGTTATTGTCGAACTGGATTTCAACTGGCATTTCTTCTTATATGCCTTACCCTAAGCTGTGCTTAGCAGTACGTATCCAAACAGTTCTTTCTCCACACACACACACATACACACACACACACCCCGCTCATGAGATAGACACACTGGTGTTACACACTGGTGCAAGACCGAGGTACTCGGCTATCCCCAATCACTCTCTGCTTCCCCCGGATAATTCACTAAGATGATATTAACACCAAACAGAACACTACAGAAACTGATCAAAAACAATACGGGGAAAAAGCAACAACCGTTGGTACAGAATTTATCCAATTACAGTACAATTATAGTCATATCAAATATCCAATCAAATCAATTGATACGGTGTCAGATCCTAGTTATTGACAGTTATTGATCAGTATGTGCACATGTCAATACAAAAGATAGTCACAATGCACCAAACACAGTCTGTGGTCACCACAGCAACAGGGCATGCAGATCAGCGCATGGCCGGTTGCTCGAGGTGACGGAACAAAAATTGCCAAGGGCAACCAACACAGGCAATCAATCGCCACAGCAACCCAAACACAGGCCAATCAATCAACTTACAACAACGTGAGAGGAAGGGGGGATCAGGGCTTTATCGGTCACTAGGTAACCATTGCCATAGCGATGGGGTCCCCGCGAATTATGATTGGACGGGAGGATCTTGGGTGTGGTAAGTTGTCGATTCAGGAAAAGGTTAAAACATCAGAAAAGAAAATGTGAAAGAAAATAAAAGGGATAACAGTATTTTAGTATTTTCAGTTTGTGTAAATCGGCAAGGCTATGCTTATAAATGATCTGACCCCTTAACACACATTAAAATTTTTTTTTGAATTCACTCTTGCTGCCCATTTCCACACCCTCCCCTGCAGCTCGTTTCTCCTTCCTCGTTCCTTTGTCCTTTCAGATATTTTTTTCTCTTCTGTCAAAACAAACATCTCCTTATCTTCACCTTCCGTCTCGCCTGCCGCCTGCCCCTCCCGTGCAGCCTCACCTCTTTGTTCCGCGCCTCCAGCGTCGCTCAGTAGGGGCGGTTGGCGTCTTTGGGCCGCTTGAGCTGCACCTTGAGTCTCTTCATGCCAATCTGGAAGCCGTTCATGGCCTGGATGGCGGTCTGGGCACTGGCCGGGTTGTCGAAGCTCACAAAGCCTGGCGGGAGGCGGCACAGAATGGGGAGGGGGTGGGGGTGGGGTTGGCAGAGTTAGCCGCGTAGCTGTTTGTGCAGCAAACACACATTTCCAACAAGATGCCCTCGTCTTCTCTATACTGCTCCCCCACCTCCTTATCTAACTCCATGTTCTCAACACAGCCTCTTCTCGTGTGCTAGACGGAGGAGGCCGCCACTCCAGAGGGAAATGGAGCAGGATAAGACGGGCAAATTGTATCTTTAATTAAACAACCCCATCCCCTTTTTATCCTCCTTTTGCACACGGTTAGCCCCCCCCCCCCCCCCCCCCCCCACACACACACACACACACACAACCCCCCCCCCCCCCCGCCCTGTTTATCCCTCCGTCCTCTCGTCCTTCTCTCGTCTCACCGAAGCACTTGCTCTGGTTGGTGGCGCGGTCAACAAACACCTTGGCCGAGATGACGTTGCCAAAGGGCAGGAACATCTGCAGCATCTCTGAGTCACTGAACTCCTGAGGCAGGTGGTAGATGAAAATATTACAGCCCTCTGGACCTGGCCGGGAAACACACACACACACACACACACACACACAAACACACACACACATAAAGACACATACACACGTGAGCCAGGGCGGAGGGGGGTCAGAGAAAAAGCGAATGCTTGAGGTAGACAATAAAAGGAGTAAAGACAGGGAGAGAGAGAGAGAGAGAGAGAGAGAGAGAGAGAGAGAGAGAGAGAGAGAGAGAGAGAGAGAGAGAGAGAGAGAGAGAGAGAGAGAGAGAGAGAGAGAGAGAGAGAGAGGGAGGGAGAGAGAGAGAGAGAGAGAGAGAGAGGGAGGGAGGGTAAAGACGGAGGGCGAGAAAGTATGCGCATCTCATGAGAGGCGTGGCCGCAGTCTTGACAGGAAGTCTCCTCACCTTCTCGCTGCTGCTGTTGCTGGGGCTGCTGGTGTTGCTGGGCAACCAGAGTCGGTTGCTGTGGGAACGGCTGGCCGACCAACCCGTAGGCAGCAGGGTAGGCCGCTATTGGGACAGAGACAGTGACATAAGCGGACCGCCTAAAACAACAAGTGGCACCACACCACAGCCCAATGAGAGCGTCTCGGCGACAACGGACGGAGGCGTTCCCGACGCACCTGTGACTACAGCAGGGCCGTGCTCTCGAATTGACACGCGTGTTTACGGACCTTGCACTTCATCAAATTGAAATATAATACGCGACGGACCCACCTGTGTAGTGCTGCATTCCGGCATATGCCTGCTGGAGAGGGTCCAAAGCTGGACTCTGAGCTAGAGACAGACAGAGAGAACCAAATGAACTTGCGTTTCCCTGGGGCGTTCAGTTTGACCGCGCTTCTCAGTGGAAGAGGACGGCTTTGTACCTTGGTATGCGTGAACCCCATTGGTGTACAGTGCTTCCGAGGCTGAATGTCCATTGGTCGGAGTGGGCACGCTATTGTAACCATTAAGTCCTATTGGTGGGGGGAGTGCTGGCACGGGTGTGGCTGCGATTGTGGGCGGTGTGTTTGTACCTGCAAACCAGGAGGACCAATCACAGTGGAGTAGATATTGTGACTGACAGCTACTAGACTCTATAGTGTATAAGAAAGAGAAAGAGGCAGGGCATGAATGGCAAGGGAAAAGCAATGATTGGTTAAAAAGGGCAGCGGCGGATGGGTCAGACCCTTTTTTTGTTCCCGAACAAAATTAGCTTGGGCCGGATTGGTCGCTTTAGCTTAACAAATGCCAAGGTTGCCGACATTTGAGGCCTTTGATCCATTGATTTGGGAGAGGCTGTCTGACCTCTGGCCTGTGCAGACAAGGCTGGAGCAGCCGGTGAGTCAGGTGAACAGAAAAAGGGTTAACTCGTTACGTTAAAACAATGAAAGGTTAGAAAATCCGTCTTCTCCCCCTCCCCCATCTGCACTGATGCTGTGTTTGTTTTTTGAAAACCGATGCAGACAAGGAGGCGGGGGGGGGGGGGGGGGGGGGAGAGGAGGAAACAAAGCAACTTTTTGGGCCGCAGCCAAAGTGAATTACGATGGTCATAGGGACATTATCAGGTGGTTTCTTTATGCTACATCATCAGGCTAGATCAGAAAAAGTGCCGTTAGCGTCAGTGAGACGGCGCCGGTGCGTGCCGTTACCCGAGGACGGTGTGATAGGCGTAATGGGTGTGGCAATGAGTCCGTTGGCGTTGAGCGCAGCCATCTGCTGCATCTGTAACGAGGCAACTGTTGCCACGGGAGACAAGTACGCCGACTGGGCAACGAGGGCTTGCTGCTGGACCAACTGGAAGCAAGAGGGTGAGAGAGAGGGGGAGAGAGAGAGGGAGAGCGAGAGAGAGAGAGGGGAAAGGGAAGGTGAGAGGCAAATAAAGAGAGGGAGAGACAGAAATAGAAAGGGAGAGATAGAAAGGGAGAGAGAGAGAGAGAGACAGAGAGAGACAGGTTAAGAGAGAGAGGGAGAGGATGAGGGGAGAGAGAGAAGGGACGAACAGATGAATAGAGATCTAATTACAGGGCCATTATGTCCAGAGTCAATGGGTTAATGGTTGTGTTTTGCGGGAAAGCTAATGCTAGATGACGTACGTTATGTTGTCTGAGTAATAACATTAGCCCCGATTAGCCCTACTGATAGCCTCTTCAAACTTAGAACATCCTCTCCTACCCACAGCCCTACTCTAGAGTGTGCATCTGGGAATCAATGTGTGTGTGTGCGTGTGTATCACTTATTTGTTTGTGGTGTGTGTGTGTGTGTGTGTGTGTGTGTGCGTGTGTGTGTGAATGTATCCCTTCTTTATATGGATATACTTTGTGTGTGGTGTGTGTGTGTGTGTGGTGTGCGTGGGGTGTGCGCCTGCACTTACGGCCTGTGCGTTGACGGCCTGGGTGTAGGCGTTGTAGGCGGGGAAGTTGAGGGTCATGGTGGGGCTAAAGATGCCCAGCTGAGAGGCCACCTGCTGCATCCGTCGCAGCCCCCGCTCCTTCTCCGTGTCGGCAAACTTCACCACCAGACTGGACGACGCACCCTGGGGAGGGAACGAAAGAGAGGAAGAGAGAGGGAGAGGGAGAGAGGGAGAGAGAGTGGGAGAAGGGGAGAAAGAGCGAAATAGCGGGAGAGAGAGAGAGGAGAGAGAGAGGAGAGGAGATCATTTCTAAAGCACTGGATATACTGCTAAATATATAGAGGCGGAGCACTATAATACAGTTCATGTTTTAAAAAGATTTTACAATGACTATAAATACGTACATAAAAGAGTAAGCACTACATAAAGTAATAAATATTGTGTGTGTGTGTGTGTGTGTGTGTGTGTGTGTGTGTGTGTGTGTGGGTGTGTGGGTGTATAACTCACAGGCAGAGTGCGGCTTCCATGTAGAGTGTTGATGGCCGCCTGGGCCTCCGTGTGTCCCTGGAACTTGACAAATGCACAGCCTGCAACGCAAACAGCCCACACATTGACATAGGGACAAACGGCCAGTACTTCATGTACTCACGGTCTCTTGGGTTTTGATGTGGATTGGCTTTGCTTTGATTGTCTGTGTTTTATGTGATTATGTTTTGGGGTGTTTGTTTGTGTGTGTGTGTGTGTGTGTGTGCTTCGGTGTGTGTGTGTGTGTGTGTGTGTGTGTGTGTGTGTGTGTGTGTGTGTTACCTTTGCTGGTGCCATCCGGCCCTCGGAGTACGGTGCACTCGTCTATGCTGCCGAAAGGCTCAAACAGCCTCTTGACGTCCTCGTCGCTCTGCTGCTTCCCCAGCATGCCCACAAACAGCTTCCTGTCTTCTGAGGGCGAGAGGCAGGCAGGGAGAGAGTGAGAGAGAGAGAAAATGGGGGAGGGGGGAGAGATAAGACGAGGAGACAGAGGGAGAGAACGGAGAGGGAAATTGACTTTGATATTCTGTCAGGCAAATGTTCTACGGCCATTTTCGCGGTGAGAACAGCTTACGACACTGGGGCCTGGTTCTATTGGAGTGACAGTGCAATACTACTTGTCTCCACCAGGGAGCAGTGGTGGCTACAGAGAAGAAGCAGGGAGCAGCAGGCCTGAGAAAAGGGGCGTGTATGAGCGAGGCTGTGTGTGGGTGTGGGTGCATGTGGAACGCGAGCGTGTGCGTGTGTAATTGTAAGTACATTAACCTTCTGTGACACTCTGAGCACCTTGTTTACTCGCTCTCTACGCAGTCTGATCCAAGCAGACACCTGCCGGTCCCTGTAACTAAACCTGTGTGTGTGTGTGTGTGTGTGTGTGTGTGTGTGTGTGTGTGTGTGTGTCTGCGTATGTGTGTGCGTGTGTATGTGTGTGCGTGTGTGTGTGTGTGTGTGTGTGTGCGGTGAGTGCTAGATGCAACCTGATAGTGCGTGCAGGGTCCAGATTAAGAGCCTATAAGAGTTTACTCTCCTTTTAAAATGGTAACCCCGGGCGTGCATGTTTGTGTTTGCCCTACGCCATCTAATAATCTCAGCGCATATAGCCAAACATATTGTCCATATCCAGCATGCCGCACATGTTTTTGTATGCGGTCAGAAGACATGAAGACTATTTTGAGCTAAGTTTGCGTGTGTTTCTTTGTGTGTTTGCGGGTTTGAGATTTAGTTGGTCTTACCTCCCCTCCCCTCGCTGTCAGCTGGTTTCACCTGGATTGGCCGGTTCATCTGCAATATAAAATAGCAGGATCATCAATACACATGACCAAAGCATCGAACTCCTCAAATGTGATGCTACGTTAGCTTACTATATTCATTCACTTCATAATCCATAGATATAGACACATTAAATGGATGAAAATAATATGAAAGTAAATCAGCATGAAAAACATTGTGTGTGTGTGTGTGTGTGTGTGTGGCGTGTGTGTGGCTGTGTGTCTGGGTTTCCCATGAGAGGAAGCCTTAAGTTGTCGTGAACTCTGACTCTTGTCGATCTCTGTCGGTCCAAAACGGACACCCACAAACACCCAAACAGAAATATACACAGCGGAGTGTGGAGCAGGGATTGAGAAGTGATGAGATTAAGAATGCGGGCCAGCTGATCTGGATTACAGGAGCAGCCAGGCTTAGACGAAGCACAAGAGAGGGGAGAGACAGAGATAGCCGAGGGAGAGGCAGAGGGGAGAGACAGAGATAGCCGAGGGAGAGGCAGAGGGGAGAGACAGAGATAGCCGAGGGAGAGGCAGAGGGGAGAGACAGAGATAGTCTAGGGAGAGGCAGAGAGGAGAGACCAGGAGGCTGGGAGGAGAGATGCCGGAGAGGGAGAGATAAAGAGACTATGACGGACAGGCCAGACAGAACGGCCCGCGGTGCACAGCCCAGCCGGGCCGACGGAAAGGGCAGGTGGAGGGGCAGAGCAGGACGGGAGAGGAGAGGAGACGGGGTTAAAAACGGAAAGAAAAGCCAGACAAGAAGAGAGAAAGAGAGGGAAAGAGGGGGGAGGGAGGGAGAGGGAGGGAGGGAGAGGGAGAGAGAGAGAGAGAGAGAGAGAGAGGGGGGGGGGGGGGGATGTGGAAGCAACAATGCCGCTGAGAAAAAGAGGATGACTCAAAAAGAGTGTGGCGGAGAGGCAGAGAGGGGGAGGATGGTGTGAATCAGTCGTGACTCGTTCTGCCTCTAAAATGTCACGACTACTGAGATCCAACGCTGAGGCAGAGCAGGGGCACACGCACACGCTTGCTGCTTGTGCAAACATGCAAACACAGCCAACCGCATATAAATACATGCACAATATGATTAGTCATAGCCAGAGACAAGGGGTGTGTGTGTGAGAGAGAGAGAGGCGAGAGAGAGAGAGACAGCCACAGCGAGAGAGAGAGAGAGAGAGAGAGAGAGAGAGAGGAGAGAGAGAGACTTAAAAGGTTGTATTTGCGAGTCCTGGAGAGTGGAAATAAAGGTTGGCTGGATACTGGAGAGCGAATAAAAAGGAATAAAAGATGAAAGAAAGGCAACAGAGGAGGGTGGGGCAGCGTAAAAAAAGGGGGAGGGAGAGAGAAAACGTGAGTAATGGAGTGGTGGATGGATGGACGGATGGCTGAGAGAGAGAGAGAGAGAGAGAGAGAGAGAGAGAGAGAGAGAGAGAGAGAGAGAGAGAGAGAGAGAGAGAGAGAGAGAGAGAGTGGGTGAGAGAGAGTGGGGAGAGAGAGAGAGAGAGAGAGAGAGGGGGATAGAGAGAGTGGGGAGAGAGAGAGAGAGTGGGGAGAGAGAGAGAGAGAGTGGGGGAGAGAGAGAGAGAGTGGGGAGAGAGAGAGAGAGAGAGAGAGAGAGAGAGAGAGAGAGAGAGAGAGAGAGAGAGAGAGAGAGAGAGAGAGGGGGGAGAGAGAAAGTGGGGAGAGAGGGGGAAGCTCCCAGTGGGCTCCTAAAGCAGGGTAATGAAGCTGGTAATTGAGGGGAGAGCGGACTTGAGACACACGCTGATCCATGCACCTAATTCATCAGCTCTCAGCTGTCACCACACCACTATCGATTCCAAGCCAGGCCAATGCTGGATTCTCAGAGACACACACACACACACACACACACACACACACACACACACACACACACACACACACACACGCACAAACGCACAAACACAGTGAGGTCATGCACAAGCTTGACCCCACCCCTATATTGACTTGACTGACAGCTAAGGTAAATACACAAATCAACCAAAAAGCAACAGTGGAACACTGGTCAACCGTGACCCCAGTGTAACCCTTCCATCCATCCATCCATCCCTCCATCCATTCATCCTATTGACCTATCCATCCATCCTCCCCTGAGTTTAAAATAATCACCTTCTCGAAGACTCGCGCCCCTCCTTCGATCCCACTCTCCCACCCCTCCATCTATTGAGCTGCCCATCAATCATCTCTCGGCCCCCATTATTGCCATCCATCCCAGCGCGCCCCCATCTTTCTTCTCCCATCCCCTCATTGATCAGGCCTGTCTTGTCCATTGATTTCGGCCCGTGTAGTAGACTGGGCTGATTGGAGCAGGATTTGCTCCGGCCCTGCTCGGCCTTCCTCCAGCCATCCATCACTGACCCCGTTGCCTGCCCTCACGCCCATCTCTTTGGAGGCCGCAACGCACGCGTTCAACGTACCCCAAACGATGCGTACACAATGGGTCACCGTTGTGTGTGTGTGTGTGTGTGTGTGTGTGTGTGTGTGTGTGTGTGTGTGTGTGTGTGTGTGTGTGCGCGCGCCCGGGGCATGTGCCTGTGTGTCCGCAGGGAAAGAGAAAGTGCGTGCGCGCTTGAGGAGAGGAGAGATCCCTGTTTATGGGAGCTTGGTTTTAGATTGAGGTGACGAGGAAGGAAATAGAGACAATAAAGGTCTCTGAGCGACATGAAGACATGAAGACATGAAGAAAGAGAAAAGATGGACCAGGGCCACAGGAACAGCAAAAATACGGATAGGGAGAGACCCAAGTGCAGGTAAGAGACCCAGGTTGCTAGACAACACCACAATGGCTCTTTAGTTTGCCATGGCAACCTCCTTGTTGTCATGGCAATCCCATGACGGGGAGCCTGGGCAGGTAAACAAGGATTCTAGTTGCCAAGGGCAACTGCTGTGCTCTTTGGATAAACAAAGAATCGAGGCCAAAGGCTGGTCAAAGATACGAACATAGAACTACAGGCTTTTCAAATGTATGAACATAGCACTAGAGGCTGGTCATAGATATATGAACTTAGAACTAGAGGCTGATCATAGATATATTAACATAGAACTAGAGGCTGATCATAGATATATGAACATAGAACTACAGGCTTTTCAAATGTATGAACATAGCACTAGAGGCTGGTCATAGATATATGAACATAGAACTAGAGGCTGGTCAAAGATATATGAACATAGAACTAGAGGCTGATCGTAGATATATGAACATAGAACTAGAGGCTGGTCATAGATATATTAACATCGAACTAGAGGCTGGTCAAATGTATGAACAGAGAACTAGAGGCTGGTCATATACATTTACATATAACTAGAGGGTGGTCATACATATAGATATAGATCTTATGCATTTACATAGAAAAAGAGGAAGAATCCCTCATATTTCATATTTCAGTAATCACTCTCTGTCTGATTCATTCCTGTTAGCTCCAAATAACCAAACAATCATTACCACGAAGCATGTGGAAAACATCTTACGGCAAACAGAACAGCGGGCTATGGAAGCAGAAGAGAGAGCGAAGATAAGGAGAGGAAGCAGGAGAAGGTTTAGTGAAAGGCAGAGGGTTGGAGGAGGAAAATGTGGGGGGAGGATGGGGACGTTTGCAGGAAGCAGAGAGTGAAGCATGTGAGAGCAATACCAGTAGTAGGAGAAGAGGAAGGGATGGGTGTGTAACAGAGAAACTGAAATTCCCTTGAGCTAGAGGGAGAAATGCAAATAAAGTCTACAGTTCTTGCTTCAGTAGTCAGACTCCATCGCTCCGTTGTATGCTACAGCTTTCTCTCTCTCTCTCTCTCTCTCTCTCTTTCTCTCTCTCTCTCTCTCTCTCTCTCTCTCTCTCTCTCTCTCTCTCTCTCTCTCTCTCTCTCTCTCTCTCTCTCTCTCTCTCTCTCTCTCTCTCTCTCTCTCTCTCTCTGTGTTATTTTTTCTAGCTCCCCCTCTCTTTCCCGCTCCTTTCAAGACAAATCATCCCCTAATTACTCACGTTCCAATTAAGACTTAATTAACACTAACCATCTGCACATACATTGTACCCTGTCTCTCTCTCCCCTCCCCTTCCTCTCTCTCTTTCTCTTTCTCTTTCCATCTCTCTGTCTCTCTCTCTCTCTCTCTGCTCTCTGCTCTCTCTCTCTCTCTCTCTCTCTCTCTCTCTCTCTCTCTCTCTCTCTCTCTCTCTCTCTCTCTCACACACACACACACAAGCACAGACGTAATCTCTGAGGTACATTTTACACATCCATTTTTCAATGTAAAACAAAGTTTTAATTCAGGGCGGTTTAGAATCATACTAGTGGTGGGACAAGATGTTCTGATCTGTGGATCTCTGCTCCTCTGAGTCACAGGCCCCGCCGTCTAGAAGGGGGTGTGTGAGCCCACATGTCCAGGCTAGCATGCCTCCTCACAGCCGGCATGCAAACACCGTCGTCTGTACTGCCGACCGGACGAAGGAGGCCCCAGTCACTGCATACACTCACACACCCAGCAGGGAGCCACCCACGCACCAAAATACAACACACACACACACACACACACACACACACACACAGTCAATCTAACTCCACGCACCTAAATACAACACGTACACACACACACACATGTACACATGTACACACACACACACACACACACACACACACACACACACACACACACACACAGTCAATCTAACTCCCTGCAGTAATGCAGAGAGGATTGTGCCAGGATTAGGGGATATTAAATCCTTGGATTATCCAATCAAATCGTATTCTACCCCCTCCCCCACCTACGCACAATCATCGGAGCGAACCATCACACCACATCAGGGAGGGGCGAGGGAGGGGGGGGGGGAGGGGGGGATGAGTGAGCACAGAGAGAGCAGGGATTACATATGAATCCATGTTGTCGGTTCTGACTTCCCTTTTTATTTTTCCCGCAGCTCAACACACTGGCGGGTGAGGAGACGAAGCCTCGACCGACGTCTAAAACAGATTACAGCGTCGTACTGCATGCAAACGTCCAACCACACACACACACACACACACACACACACACACACACTCTGGCACACTCTGGCACACTCCACCCTCCCCTCCCTCCCCTCCGCCACACACACTCTCCCCCAGGAACTCTCCATCGCAACAATTTCAAATGTCCATTTTCCTGAGTGCACAAGGCAGAACAACTATTTTTATCCCGTCCCCTCTCTCTATCCAGCGTTATCCCTCCCTCCCTCTCCTCCAACCCCCCCCCCCCCTCCCGTTTGCCTCTCTATAATCCCCTCTCATGACTGTGTCATCTCTGCTTTCTCATGCTCCCTCCCTCCCTTCCTTCCCTTTCTTTCTCTTTCTCTTCCTCTGTCAGCACAGAGACGTGCCTGGGAGGCCTGGCCACCACTATGAGCATTGAGGTCACTCTTATCTTCTGAACCCGTATGTCACTACAAAGCCAGCCTGGTGAAGTGTGTGTGTGTGTGTGTGTGTGTGTGTGTGTGTGTGTGTGTGTGTGTGTGTGTGTGTGTGTGTCCGGTCCCGTACAGTGCAAGATCACCCTGACCGACGCGGACGCGGGCGAGGCCTGCCCGCCCGCCGACCTCAAAGAGGGCAGGATCTAAAGCGCACATTCAAAGTCCAGGGAAAGAGCAGAGCACAACGGAGAGAAAGAAGCAGACGATGAAAGAGGGAGCAGAAAGAAACAGCCGATAAAAGGTCGGGGAAAAAAAAAAAGAGACACGGGCGCGATGAAAGAGTGAGAAGAAAGGTGGGGCCACAGAATAACACAAATACTCCACTCCTCTCTCGCATCTCTCTATCACACCACGCTAGTCAGTGCATCCCGCGGGTTACCAGGCAACCTGGCATCTCGCTCGGCTCCGTTGCCTAGCGACAGGGGCCTGCAACCACAATGCAAGCTCCCGAACGCCCCATCCCCCGCTCTCAGCCCGCCCTCTCCTCTCTCACCCTCTCTCTCTCTTCTATTCTTCACACCTGAGAGGTCTGCCCTCCTTCTCTTCCACTCAATCCTTTATCTGTCAGTTAACCCTTCATTAGCCTCAGCGTGCGGATGGAACACACACACTCACACACACGCACGCACGCATACACACACAAACATGCTCGCACACACTCACACACACACACACACACACACACACACACACACACACACACACACGCTCCTTGTCTCTCTCCATTAGTCATTGCGCGAGCCTTCGGGTGAAGCGGAACTAACCACCCTGTTGATCCGTGTACGTCCCGTCTCTGTGGGAGCCCGCTGCACGTAGCATGGCAGCCGGCCCTGCCCAGATAGCAGCCATCCATCCTCCCTGTGTCACACCGCGTGGTCGGAGATCGGCTTCGACAGTCGATCCGCAACCACAGAGATGACTACGACGACCCTACCTCACGGGGCACTCGTTTACTTACAGGGGGAAAGACTCTAATCTGAAACCCGTCTCTGGATAAAGAGCTTTGAAAGACAACAAAAAAGTGGCTAAAATGTCAAAAATAGTAAGAGATCAGAAATTATTTGGATTGACAGTTCTAGACGGGTTCAGAGGTTGAGATTAGGATTCCGAAAGCAAACTGAAGGTAACGGGGCTTTTCCGAGCTGAGCCGTGGTGGCGGGCCCCTGGCGACCTGCTGGGGGGCCGGAAGCGGCCAGGAGCCCCGGGGGCCACTCGACCGTCTGCAGGATTAGTATCGGTAGAGCCGGGACTTAAACACACATGCAAAGGTCAATGTGTGGTTAAACCGCAGACCCCAGGTGCCAGCAAAGACCTGACATCCTCTCACCGGCCTAATCACTCCTAGAAACAGACACACACAGAAACACACAGAAACACACACACACACATACACACACACACACACACATATATTCACACACACTTCATCCCCTCTGACAGATGTCTCTGTTAAACTGACAGACGTGCGCCCCGACAACCCCCCCCCCTTACTTGCCTATTCTCAAACACACATGCCCCCCCGTCTGCACCCTCATTATGGCAAACTTTTGTCTTGTTTCCTTATTCTCTCTCTCCTACCCCTCCCCCGCCCCGACTATACGCCCCTATTCATCCTAAATCTCGCCGCACCCCCCCCCCCCCCCCCCCCTCCCCACACTCTGTCACCCTCTTTTCATTCACACAGCCCGTTTCACACACTCGTTCCCCCCCGCCCGTCTGCGCTCCCCCCCACCCCCCTCCCCCCATCCGGGTGGCTCAGCGCAGACTGAGACGTATGCATATTGCATGGAACTTGGCGGTTCGATTCCCCGCACGCGCGCCATCTTCACCGGGCGCATGACCGTGCCACGCATTGTGAGAGCTGCTATCATTTATGGATCGGCCTCAAGGTGCAGCAGGGTACAGAGAACCCAGCTCTGTCCATGCTGCTCTATTTATTTAGGATGGAAGCCTGCTGGGTGTCTTTTTTTCGGGGGGCCGGCTGGATTTACAAAACAGATGGTGTGGGATGTGAACTCAGCTCAACTTTGGACTACTTAGAGCTCGCTAAACATCAGAGAGACGCAGAGATTCGGAAGTAGACCATCACATTATATCGCGGCGTGTTCACGCAAAGCACAAAGTCAATTTGGAAGGCATTCTATATTACCATAAAATCCATTTAAGTCTGTTTTTATCTGTGTGTGTGTGTGTGTGCATGCTTTGTATAGAGACAGACTCTCAAGGGTCAGGCCTTTATGGGGCCCTGATTAGATTCAGCTTCAATTTAGTGGTGATATATGAGGCAGGCATACACACACACACACACACACACACACACACACACACACTGTGTCACACACACACATGCTTAAACGCACAAGCACACAGACACACACACACACACACACACACACACACACACACACACACACACACACACACACACACAACTACAAGTCATTTGTTTGAAACAAACTGGCTTTCAGGCTGGCTCAATCCTTCCAGCCTTAGTCATACATAGACGCACGCACAGAACACAGTTCTCCTCCTTCCTTCCTCTCCTCCCTCCTTCCTCTCCTCCCTACATCCTTCTTTCGCACCAACACCTCTCTCAAACACCCCCCACCCCCAACCTATACGAGTCTATTTTGCACGCGCATGCACTCACACACACGACACACACACACACACACACACACACACACACACACACACACACACACACACACACACACACACACACACTCCCACACTCAAACACAACACATTGATTGTACACCTGTCCCTGGTTTCCCGTCCCCTCTCCTCCTAACCCCCACACAGGGCAGATAAAGACAGAGAGCTGGAGAGAGAGAGGGGGGGGGGGGGACGGACGATACACATCACAAACCCCATCAGGCCAAGATAAAGAGGGGCAGGACAGAGAGCGATAGCAGAGCAGGGTACGGGGAAAGAGAGAGGGAGCGAGAGAGAGAGCGAGCGAGAGAGAGAGGGAGAGAGAGAGAGGGGGAGATAGTCTGCAC
>CM030178.1:7115946-7135946 GCA_017639675.1 Aplochiton taeniatus
TGGAAAAGAAAATTGTGTGAATATGGGGAGATCGCTCTGCGAGTGTTCTTTGTTTAGCCAGTTGTATGTTACTATACACACAGCCTACACACTGGATGTCAACGTATGGGGCAATGCTCTTTGTCTGCCTCGGCTAAAGGCTCTACACAAATCACATTTTGACAAGAGAAATAAACGGCATGATAGCCGGTTTTAATTAAAGGTCTTACCGATTTTAGCTGACTGTTATTTCAGATCTTGAAACCACGAAATAAAGAGGGACTTTTTCTGTTTATCCGCGTTCTCCAGTCCCGTTGTTGTCTTCAGCGCGCTTTACGTTCCGTTCTCCTCCCTGGGGGAATAGGAGGCTGGATGCGATTCGTCCTCCCTTTGTGCCTCCCGAGTCTGTCTCTTTCTTCCCCGGGATTTGGTAGAAGATCGGCTGTTGGTGCCCGTTAGACTAGTGTCTTGGCAAACGTTCGCCAGATCACAGCTTGCCACCGGTCCCTGTGATCCGTTAAGCAACCTGCCCCCTCGTCACGACTCTCAGGAATCCAGTAGACAGACGTTGACTGAGTGCCAGCTTCCCCTATCCAACCATTGGCAGATTCTCCCGTCAGTTTACACTATAACCATAAAGCCCCCAAACAATTTTTACTGTTTCGTTTAAGGTTATCGTAGCAACACAATATTCCACACCAAAAAACTAAATGTTGCTCTGCTGTGTTATTTTTCTTTAGAAACAGATGACTATTCCAATACTGGAAGACTATATAGGCTGTTTTCACTTGTCTCGATAACGCTTGCCTTTACGTCCAGCTCTTCTCTCTAAATGCAATTGCGTTTGACGTTTTCTGCCGGTGTCTCCCCTTTTCTCTCTCTCTCTCTCTTTCCCTCTCCTTTTCAACACCCCTCTTTTTCCGAGGTTGCCAGTCTGTGACGTAACAGCATAGGATCGTATATGCTTGGGACGATATACAAATAGGTCGAGTGTTGGTTGTCGACTAGTAGTTGTAGAAATCTAGATTTTTGTGTATGCCAGGTATGACAACCACAGTTACTCCAAGGAAAATACAATATATTTTTTGCCAGTCTAAAAAAGTGCATGCGCATCTTAATTTGTTACTGTTGGGTTCGGGATTTGGATGACGGTGCCTACGTTGCTGTGTGCGGAGTCAGAGCCTTCCATTGTTCTAGCCGCTAGCACTGGCCGTGGTGCTGAAACATAGAACGTAGGTCTGCCATACGATACGCAGGCCCATCACGACTACTACAGCTGTTCACGCACGCGCTTACAACAGACACACGTGCACGCACTCTCACACAAACACACATACACACACACACACACACACACACACACATTCATCTAGAATCATGACCTCTTTCTTGTGCTTTAATTTAAAGCGTGCAGGCTTTGCATAAACAAAATATCTGAAATCCATGTTCATCTTTGAGTCTAAAACAAACAGAAATGGAGAAGGAAATGTGCAATCTGTTTTATTCCTCAATCCAGGGCCGCATACGTCTTTATCTAGTCCTCTGTCCTTGGTGCTGAACATAATGAATACAGTAAGCATGAGTAATATTTAGCATTTTAGGGAAGTGATGAGTATCTTATGGTTTCATCGATAAGTGTGTGTTTTTTGCGCGTGCGTGTCTGCTTGTGCATCTGTACCCGCGCGTGTGGAGATGGGAGAGCAAGGATTCATAGGGTTCAGGGTAATTTACTCTGAAAGGTCACCATCTGTCTCCTGCCTCGTGCCCCCGCTCCCCGCTAGGGTACACAGCCACGCAGCTTTACAGCTTGCACATAGATCATGAGCTCTGCACGCGTGTCCTGGTAGGCTATAGACTCCGGCATAAAACAGTCACGCGAAGGATAGGCATAGGACGGACAAAGACACGCACAAACCTGTCTGTTTAAAGCAGATAAAGTTTTCTGTGCACAAACGAACACCCACATTTTTAAATTAAAGGATGCTTCCATTTGATATAGGGGGAAAAGGCCCAGATCAATGAGATATGACAAATTCTTGAACAGTAGAACAATGCAAAGGCCAACATACTCAAAACATGCACCCATTACGGGTCTCAGTTTTTGGAAGATAATTGAACAGTTTCTCTAGACTATGGTGCCATCTGCTGGGTAAAACTGAAAGTAGGTCTGGAAAAACCCGCACACTACGAGCATGCTAAATCAACAACGTACGATACACGTAGAAGCACACATGACAAAGCAGATTTGTTCCTGTCTTATATTGATTTAAAAATTAAGCTTTGTGATCGGAATCTTCCACACAATAGTCTTGTCTTTGTAAAGTAATACCATCAATTTATTCTTTAAACATGAACATTCTCATTAACTCTTATAAGATAATAATTTGCTACACTTTCTTTTGAAAAAAGAGAAAAAATAAATTACATATTCTTTTTATTATAGATAAATTATTATTCTTTTATGTTTTTGTATAAAACCTTTGTTTCTACTAAAAGCGATAGTAGACACAAAAATAATAACATAAATGACAGTCAAAATTCAACATATGCAATAAAACTTAAAACCACTCATCCTTACAAAGGAACATACACACACAAACAAACAAACATATCCACACACACACACACACACACACACACACACACACACACACACACACACACACACACACACACACACACACACACTAGCACACACGTTATTCGAGTCATCCAATGAACAAACAATATATATTTTATCTAGATCAATTTAAATATTTGAACAGTTAAAAGCAAATATATCGTTCATGTGAAAAGGCAAAGATCCTCAACAAAATAGCAAAACATTTCTGAAAAATCTAAAATATAAAAAAATACATGGGCCAGCGTACAGTAGGGTCAAAGAAAAATATAGACACAAAAATATATTTCACAAATATACACATCGCTTTCCTACGTATGCTTGGATGTGTCACATAGAGGCAGATAGATATATGTGAATAACAGACAAAAAGTGAAAGCAATGATGCCTGTCTGGTCACAGACACCCAGCACCTTTTACCAGCTCGGTAAAACATAGAAACATGAGTAAGACGTGTCACAGTGTTGACTCGCTGTGGGTCTATGTTCTGGTTGTCTCTTGTCTTCTTTCTGTTTAGATGGGGCTAACCAGATCAGTGTGTGTGTGTGTGTGTGTGTGTGTGTGTGTGTGTGGCAGGAGCATCCAGCCTGTGTGATCCAAGCAGACAGCCAGTGTTCACGGCTGATTCTGGGGGAAAGGGGGAACCTAAGAGGACACAGGGCCTCTGTCTCCGGGCAAATTCGAGACAACATTCTCTGTTTGTGGAGAGTCTCTCTGCTGGGTCATTTCCTGGTAGTCACCCTGCTAGTTTTGGTTTGGACTCATTCAAATGTCATTCTGGACAGTACAAGGACGCCAATGCGTTTTGTTTTTGGCACGCAGAACAGTTGCGCAAGGGAAACGCTTCTGGCAGGGTTGGGGAGCCCATGGCTTCACAGGGTTCCACACAGGTTACAGTGTGGCGCTGAACACCCTTGTCTACCTATGGGCGTCACATCGCTAACGGCGAACACGTCTCTCTCCGTTCTTAGTGGTACACACATTTGTCGGGGAACCTTTCAAAAAAGTCCTAGAAAACCGATATCCTAGAGTTCTAACTCATGGGCTCTCCCAGGGCACTGTGCTAGGTGGGCTTGGGGGGGAGCCACGGCGCGTGACTGGTGAGTCCGACCGCTGGAGAAATGGCTGAACACCAATACCTTTTCACAGGCAGTTGCAGGAACGTTACACAGAAATATGGCTGAAGCACTGTACGCTGCGAAGGCCCGCGGTCACCGGTCACTGTCCAAAGCTCGGGGCCACTGCGACCTCTTCTCTTCCACGGGGCGAATTGATTTTGCGAAGGCGGTGTGCACTTTAACCCCTAGTCCCTGACCCCTGTCGGACCTCTCCTGGCTGTGATGGGCTGGTCAGTGTCTCTTGGCCCGCTGGGCACTCTGGGTACACGAGGCGCAGCAGGCGGTCTTGTAGTAGGAGTAGACACACAGACGGGCCTGCACCACCATCACACAGTTATGACGCCTGTCCCGACAGTTCTCATCTAGGAACACAGAGTCATGGATGGGGTGAGCACGGAGTTTCATGACGTGGAGAGATTGTTGAAAGACTCCATTGGTCTGAGTGTCGGGGGGGGGGTAGACCTACCTCCAACTTGTGGGCTGCAGGGAATCGTGTTGCAGAGCTGCTCCTGCTTGGGTTTGGCTGCTGGCTCACAGTCCTGGGAGTGTTGCTTGTCCACTGTGAGACACCGCGCTTCCCTCACCTGCAAGCCCTTACCACAGGACCGCGAGCACTGAGAGGGCGGGAGAAGACAGAGCGTGAGGTCCTATCGGTGGAATCGATGAACTCGAAGATCTTTGTTTATATGATGTCTTTTTTTTTTTTATATATATATTTGGATTATTCAGAAACGCTCAATTGTCTTTCCGTCTCCGTTTCCGACCCAAAACCCTCCTTGTCTCACCGCGCTCCACTCCGTGGTGAACCACTGGGGCTGGCAGGACGCCACCTCACACTCCTGCACGGCCGCCGGCTTCTCCAGGTGGGCACACTCGCTGGCCGGTGCCACCGTGAAATCCGTCCCCGTTTTCTGGACACAAAGGCTGTCTCTGCGCTGGGTTCCGTTCCCACAGGGTACATTACACTGGAAAAGAGAACGTAACAATTACTATGAATATCTACACGTACGTATGTATATATAGTATACATATACAGTTGATTACTATTGAATCTATTCAGTTAAAAATGACCCTCCACTGTACCTGAGTCCAGGGGCTGCTGTACCACATGTGGATGGCCACACAGGGACCCCCGTTGCAGGCCTTCATGTCTGCAGGCTTGTCCCCCACACAGTCTCCCCCTCCTCCCCCTCCCCGGGTCAGACACACCACCTTCCTCCTCTGCACCCCCGGACCACACTGGGCCGAGCACTGAAGGGAACGGAGCAAGAGTGGGAGCAAAAGGAAAGAGAGAGAGACAAACGGAATGTAAGTGGAATGAAAGAATGAAAATGAGTGAATGTGTGTGTGTGTGTATGTGTATGTGTCTATATGTGTGTGTGCGTGTGTATGGTTGTATCTGCGAATGTGTGTGTGTGTGTGTGTGTGTGTGTGTGTATGGGTGTATATGTGTGCGTGTGTATACGTGTGAGTGTGTGTGTATGTGTATCTGCATATGTGTCTATATTTGTGTGTACATGTGTGTGGGTGTCTATGTGTGTGTATGTGTGCTTGTGTGTGTGTGTATAAAGTGTGTGTGTATGTGTGTGTGTATGGGTGTATATGTGTGTGTGTGTATACGGTGTGCTCTGGCGGTGCTCACCGTATTGGACCAGTCAGTGAGGTACCAGTTGGTCACGCAGGGCCCCATGTGACACTCCTCGCTACCCTGCGGCCGGAGCCGGGAGCTGCAGTCCTGGTCCCTCACCACGCTGCCATGGTCGCTGACGCAGCGCACGCTGCGTGTCCGCTTCCCCACGCCGCAGTTCACCGAGCACTGGAGCACGGAGGGGGGGGGGGGGGGACGACGACGACAGGAGGGTCAGACAGGCAAGAGACGGTCACCACCAGGAAACCAATCCACGCGGACCGTTGCGTAAGCAGAGGGAGAGGGGGGGGCTGGGGACTCACTGAGGTCCAGTCGGAGCCCACCTCCCAGTGCGAGCAGAGGGAGAGGGGGGGGGGGGGGCTGGGGACTCACCGAGGTCCAGTCGGCGCCCACCTCCCAGTGTGAGCAGAGTCGGAGCTCGCAGGCCTGGGTAGCGTCGGGCGGGCTGAGGCTGGCACAGCGCTGGGGGTGCACCATGGTGGAGCGGTTCCCGAAGCTCTGCCGACACTGCAGCTGTCTCTGCTGCACCCCCTGCCCACAGGACACGCTGCACTCGGACCACGCACTGGCCTCCCAGCTATGCGCACACAGCCACACACACACGCACACACAGCCACACACACACAGATAGGGAGGGAATGGAGTTGAACTATCAGACTGGTTCAGAACAAAGGTTGGATCAAATCTATAAATGGCAGCCCATGGTCGACAATGGTACTCAGTGTGTACTACACGCCCACACACTTACAATGGTGGGCAGGGGTGTGTGTTACAGGGCTCCTCCTCAGGAAGTGGCTTGGCGGCTGAGTCACACTTCCTGTCATGGACTTCCTGGTCCGTGTGGCGGTTGACGCACAGGATCTCCCTGTACTGGGAGCCTGCGCAAGCACATAAAGATGTTTGTTTAAGGAAAATAAACAGACATATACTATCCTAGATCCCTTTTTGCTGCATGTTCCCATGATGGCCACAAGAGGGAGCTATTCCACAATCCTATGCAGGGCCACAGAGAGAAAAACCTTCAAAAGCTATAGCCATTTAAACAGTCGAGTCATGGAGGATCCCCGATGCTCGGTAGTCAAACTGACCTTTGCCACAGGAAGCGGTGCACTCGGTGAGCCCGCCCCTTCTCCACACAAACGGTGGCTGAGTGTCAGGTGGTAGGTCGGTGCGAGGGGGGATCCGGGCGTTTCTATTGGGCGCCGAGCCTCGAAGGCGGGACCTGTCCGGTGTCCATCCTTCAGATGAGGCGGCAGAGGAGGAAGAGGAGGCGGAAGAAGAGTAGGAGGTGGAGGATGGGACGAGGACAGGGGGAGGGGGGACAGGGTCTTCTACTGTCACGGTGAGAGTGCCTGAGATGGAAAGAGAGGAGGAGACGGAGGAGGAAATAAACAGGAAACACACGCAGGGTGAGAGAGGATCAAACAAGAAGAAAGAAGGGTCCATAAAGAAAACCGTGATGAAAGTAGGAAGGATGAGTCAGCTGATGTCATGGTGATGACATGATGATGTCAAGGGCTCGCGTGGGCGGACGAGCAGGATGCCCTCCCACTCCTCCCCCCTCCGGACCCCACCAAGCCCATCCCACTACCTTACACATAGAGAGGGGGATGCACCACCACACACACCCACACGCAAGCGAGCGCACGCACGCACGCACGCACGCACACAAACACACACACACACACACACACACACACACACACACACACACACACACACACACACACACACACACACACAGATCACTCTTCATGCCTCGTTGTCAACTTCCCTGCCCAAGCCCCCTCCCCCGCCCCGTCTCTGGTTTGGCTAGTTATAGGAATGTATGCATCTGGGCACGCTGACCTGACCCAGCACTCTGTCCCGCCATTGAACCGACAGAGCATAAACAGGACCATAAGGAGAGATAGATCTCCTCCTCCTCACCAGAGCTCCGGAGGGGTGCCCGTCCTCCGTCCGTCTCCCTCCCTCTCTCCCTCACCCCGTCCCTCTCCCTGGACGCGCTCTCCCTCTCTCCCTCCGTCTTCTCCACGGGGAGGAAGAACTCATAGTCAATCCCGGGGTTCTGCCGGTGGAAAATGATCTGAGGGTGGGAGACAGAAGGAGAGAGAGGGAGAGCGAGAGGGAGAGAGAGCGAGAAAGAGAGAGATCACAGGGATGGAAAATTACACCGCGGAATGGAAAAAGGACAACGTTAGTTCAATTAAGAGCTTGAGACAAACGACCAGGCGGACCCTTAGCGGCGAGTGGCTATCTGAATGGAGCCACGGCCTTTCATCTGCCCCTCTCTTCCATCTTGTGTTCATATCGTGGTCATCTGTCCTACATGCTGCTGATCCTAGTGACATTAATGTGGCCGCGGTGGGGGGGAGCCAGCTATGTATCTTTAGCCCCCACCCCACACCCCCACACCCCCCCCCAGCAGCAGCGGTCGCCCGCGGGCCGGGGCCACTCCAGAGCACTGCAGCTGTCTCATAAGTGAGGCCCGCTATTACGGAGCCCCGGCCAGCCTTGGGAGGGCTTAGGCCAGCCTTACTATAGCTGGCCCTAACCCAGGTTAAGGCCGAGGCGAATGCCTTCTATCTGGAGGATCTAGAACACACACAGTCCCGGGATAAAGACAGTGTTATGACAAGGTCAAAACGTGTGTGTGTGTGTGTGTGTGTGTGTGTGTGTGAGTGTATATATATATCTACATACTACACAGGTGTTTATATAATGTATGCAGAGAGACAGAGAGAGAGAGAGAGAGAGAGAGAGAGAGAGAGAGAGAGAGAGAGAGAGAGAGAGAGAGAGAGAGAGAGAGAGAGAGAGAGAGAGAGAGAGAGAGAAAGAGAGATAGAGAGAGAGGCAGATTAATGAAGCATTTCTCCCTCCAGCACCAATTATGTTCTACATTCCATGTATAACCACGTCCCTTGTACACCCATGTAATGATGAGTATAGAACGAGAGAGAGAGAGAGAGAGAGAGAGTGTCTCCGCCACTCACATAAAGCTGTAGCAGAGTGGTGGTGGGTCCTGGGGCTGTGAGGGACTCCCCCCTCTCCTCCTGCCCCTCGGCCTGCACTCGTGGTCGGCGGTAGGTGAAGGTGGTGCCCCCCGCCTTGTACTCCCCCGGAGGGTCCACCGCCCAGCGCCCGTTCACCACCGAGGAGCCCGTCCCGCTGCGCAGTGCTAGGGGGAGGAAGAAGGGAGTTGGGGACGGGGCGAGTGGAGGAGAGGAAGGAAAGCGGGAAGAGTTTCGAGTCAAGTTGACGTTCATATTTGAAGTCGTTTTCAGTCTGCAAACTAGCAAAGTCTGCGGGAGTGCATTTATAATCAAACACACACACACACACACACACACACACACACACACACACACACACACACGTGCACACACACAGACAGATAGACAAACACAGACGGTGGTGTTAGAGTCTCGCTAGCAAACAAACGCACACACACACACACACACACACACTCAGACGGACAGACACAGACACAGATGTTAAAGTCTCATTAACAAACAGAAAGACACACACACACAAACGCACACAAACGCACACACACACACGCAAACAAACAAACAAACAAACTAACACACACACACACACACACACACACACACTCCAGTGGGTTCCAATGGCTCTAACAATACCAGCTTTATCTGCACTCAGTGGCTGCACGGCTAAAGACCTCCCAGCCCCAGCCCCAGCCCCGGCCAGAGCACACGGCCAAAATTTCCTGGCAAAAGGAGCATGTCTCTCTCCAACAACATGTTTATAGTGGAGGCTTTTCAGCAGGTATCGTCCAAGAGCACTGCTACTGTGTGTGTGTGTGTGTGTGTGTGTGTGTGTGATAAGAGAGCCTCACCCAGGTAGTTGGAGCTGGCCCTCCTCTCTGTGATGTTGACGGCCGTGGCTCCAGGCGGGATGTCCAGGATCTTGTGGTAGCCCAGCGGCACCGTGCCGTTCTGGAAACTCCCCGTCACCCGGCGACAGCCGCTGTCCCGCCCACCGCACACGCCGCACCTGTCAATCACCGCGGCGGAGCCCAGCACTCCGTCACAGCCCTCTATCTGAGATGAGGGAACAAAGCAGGGGGGGAGAGGAAGAAGATGTGATGTGACAAGGGTGAGACAAGAATAGAGGGGGGGTTGGCAGACACACACACACACACACACACAGACCAGACCGGACCAGGGGCAAATGGAGGTGTGTGTAGATAGTGAGAAGCGGAGTCAGAGTCAGCAGACCAGATTAAGGAAAGAGACGTAGGTTAAGGCCCAAAGTAGAGCAGTTCAAAGATTAGAAACATTCAGATTACAATAACCTGACAGAGCGACAGGCACCAGGACATGAGCCTTTTCAGCCCCAGTCAGAGCAGAGGCATCTGGGCTTACACGCCTCTCTCTCTCTGTCTCTCTCTCTCTGTCTCTCTCTCTCTCTCTCTCTCTCTCTCTCTCTCTCTCTCTCTCTCTCTCTCTCTCTCTCTCTCTCTCTCTCTCTCTCTCTCTCTCTCTTCCACACACTTACCAGGCATCGTCCTCCCACACACACGTCGTTGGTGCTTGTGTTGGTGCACGGGGTCCCGTCCTTGACCCGCTCGGCCTGCCGGACGTAGAACCGATAGCCGGCCGGCCGACAGGTCAGCTCACACTGCTTATCTGGGCCCACTGAAAAACAGGGAGACGCCGGGATCAACATAGATACACATACACACACACACATACTCGCACGCACACACACTCGCACGCATGAACATCAAACCCACCCACTGTAGTCAAAGGCCCCCTTTTATTTTTTCCCCTCTATTGCTGTGTAAATCTGTACAGTGTGTACTGTACGTGTGTGTGTGTGTGTGTGTGTGCGTGTGTGTGCGCGTGTGTGGTGGGGGGAGGGGGGATTCTTGGCTGAGAGGGCATGCAGCTGAGTGTTGAGCTCCTTTCCATGTGTTCAGGAAGCTCCAGAGAGTCTATAAGCCGGCCCTGTCAGAGAGAGGAAAGGAGGGCAGAGCTACAGCCCCCATCCCCCCGGGACTGCCCTCACTAGCAGCCCCCTCTCCCGGAGGACAGTGGTGTAAACACGGACAAGAGGAAGCTCACCCCAGTCCTCCGGCACCGGACCCTTCTTTTCAGAATTTACGAGAGGAAGTCAAGAGAGGACTCTTAGGGAAGAAACGATGTGGTTCAGCAAAGAAGGAGGGGTGGGGGGGGGGGGGGGGACAAGGAAAGAGAGAGAGAGAGCCATGTTGAACGATGGAGTGAGGAAATTAAGGTACTTAAGCATCCGGGGAAAGGGCGGCAGGGGAACGGCGAGGATGTCAGGGTGGAAAGCCACGGAGAACGGGAAAGGCGTGAATGAAAGGAGGTGAGGACAGGAGCGTCTGTGTCGCTGGGCTGGCAGGAGAGTGCCGAGCGGGGAGAGCGAGTGTGTGCTCTGCCTGGCGCGGGCGTATTGTTTGATGGGATGTGTCTGGATAGCTGAGGCCCGCCGGGTGCCTGGAGACAGGAGGGGGGGTTGGAGAGGGGGGGGGGTGAAGGGGGGTGGGGGTACGTTAACGATGAGATCATGGAGTCACGCGGAGTCCACCAAGTTTGGGTTACGACGGCCGATCCTGCGAGGGATGGGGGATGGGATGGGGTGGGGTCGGGGGAGGGGGAGGGGGGTGGTAGAACAAACAGTTCTTGACATCTCCCCCGAGCGGGCGAGTCCGTCCGCCGCCGCGCCCGTCGATACATCGCAACAGCCCATCCGTAAGAGCAGAGCCCGCTTAGGCGTCGGGAGCCCAGACAGACGTCAAAAGAGGCCGCGCCATTCAGAAGGGGGCCAGGGAAAATTCCCACCCTCTCCCCCGCCCTCTCTTGATCCCCCTACCCGTCCGTCATAGTTATCTTTGAGAGATTAGAATGGAGACAGTGACAGAAACAGAGGGAGGGGGAGAAAAAGAGAGGGTGCTGGCCCTCTCATGCGTTCGCCTTCTCCCCTTCTTTCCACCCAGTGGACTATGCACGCGTCCCCCCCCCCGCCTCCCTCCCTCTCCATCCACCGATGCTTTACAACGCACACCCTCTTCACTGCTCGGTCTAGAACTCTCAGTGTTACGCCATATGACACTTACTTACTCTCCTTCCTTTCTCTTTCTCTTTCACTATCACTCCTCTTTGTCTTCTTTCTGCTCTCTCTCTTTCTCTCTCTCTCTCCGAGCTTAGTGTTCAGACAGTGGAATATGTAGTCTAAATATACTTCCCCACTATCTCTCCGTCTAAACAAACTGGAGCGGGGAGAGAGAAAGAGAGAGGGAGCGAGACAGGAAGAGGGGAGGATGGGTGCTCAGAGAGGGGATGAGGCCTGAAAAAAGAAAATATGAAAGTAAAACAACACCTGCACAAAAGCTGCGTACCAGTGTGGAAGAAAACAGAGTCTTCAATTCTTTCAACACCAGCAGGCCTGTTATTGAAATGGCTAGTTGATGAAAATTTGATAAAAATAAATCTATACCTAATCTTCTGAGTCCCTATGTGGTTTTGCACTGTTAAAAAAAGTTCCGAAATGGAAGATACTAATGTTAGTGTATTGAGACATACACACAGAGCAGGTATTTAAATAAACCCAAGACTGCAACTTAGCACAAATCCCATGCACTCTCCTCCTCCTCCTTGCTCTGTGTAATGTAAATGGGAGGGTTGAATTATGGGTTTACCCAGAGGTAAACAGTGCAGGATTGTTTACTTAACAAGGCGGAGAAGGCCCATCTCCTCTCCAGAGAACAGCCCGCCTGACCAGACCAACGCCTACCAAGCCAATACCTTCACTAGCAGTCAATACCTTCACTACAAACCAATACCATCACTACCAAACAATACCTTCACTACCAACCAATACCATCACTACCAACCAATACCATCACTACCAACCAATACCTTCACTACCAACCAATACTATCACTACCAGTCAATACCTTCACTACCAACCAATACCTTCACTACCAACCAATACCATCACTACCAACCAATCCCATCACTACCCACCAATACCATCACTACCAACCAATACCATCACTACCAACCAATACCTTCACTACCAACCAATACCATCACTACCAGTCAATACCTTCACTACCAACCAATACCGTCACTACCAACCAATACCGTCACTACCAACCAATACCTTTACTACCAGCCAATACCTTTGCTACCAACCAATACCATCACTACCAACCAATACCTTCCCTACCAACCAATACCTTCACTAGCCAACCAGGCACACTGGACTCCGAGGACTACACGGCACATGACAGGAATTAAATTCACAGCGTGTGTCACAGCCTTCCCATCCTCCCTCCTCTCTCTCTCTCTCTTCTGTCTGCATCTCTCTCCTTTCTCTCTCTCCTCTATCTGCATCTCTCTCCTCCTCTCTCTACTCTATCTGCAGCTCTGTCCTCCTCCTCTCTCTCTCCTCTATCTGCAGCTCTCTCCTCCTCCTCTCTCTCTCCTCTTGTCTGCAGCTCTCTCCTTATCTCTCTCCGCCGCCACTCCCTCTCTACCACGAGCGGTGGAGTCTCAAGGTCATGGGAGACTGTGGTGACCGGGTGAAGAGGAAGAGAAAGAGGACAGGGCCAGGCCAGGGCGGTCCGAGGACGACAAGTGGTCTGGCTTGGTTTTCATAAACAGACACAGACTGAAACACACACACACACACACACACACACACTCTTTTTGAGCTTCAATTGTTTCATATTTTCCCCAAAGCCAGTGCTTGTGTACACTCATGGGCCACGGATGCTGTAGGGGCTCTCGGTCCTCCGGGTCAGAGAGCACAGACGGGGGTCCAGTCGATGGGTTACCTCCAAGCTCTGT
This sequence comes from Aplochiton taeniatus, assembly GCA_017639675.1. Classification (NCBI taxonomy): domain Eukaryota; kingdom Metazoa; phylum Chordata; class Actinopteri; order Galaxiiformes; family Galaxiidae; genus Aplochiton; species Aplochiton taeniatus. The sequence goes on from CM030178.1 coordinate 7,129,156, forward strand.
CAACAGGACCACAGCCAGCTGGACTGAGACAGACTGCACCCCCATGTATGGCCCAGACACACACTCTGAAAGCTGGACAGACACACTCCGAATGCTGGACAGACACAGACGGCCTCCCCTCCATATCTGCACTTGCTTGCCCCCACACACACAACACACACAGTGGAATGCACGTACCTGTACTGTTCACATTTCAAGTGCCTTCCAACACAAACCCACACACACACACACACACACACCCATTACACAGATCGACACAAAGATTAGTGATTAGAACCATCTTGTATGATATAATTCCACAGCTGCTCTGCGTCTTGTCTTCATTCTGGTCTCTCTCTCTCTCGCTCTCTCGCTCCCCCCCCCCCCCCCCCCCCCCCCCTCTCTCTCTCTCTCTCTCTCTCTCTCTCTCTCTCTCTCTCTCTTTTTTTCTCTCTCTTTTTCTCTCTCTCTCTCTCGCTCTCTCTCTCTCTTTTTTTCTCCCTCTCTCTATGTCACTCAGTAGGAATTTTAGTGCTCAGGCAGAGCTGGGAGGAGAAGCTTGGCTGGCGGGATATTGGAGAAACGAGAGGAAAAACAGAGGAGGCTGGGGACAAATAACGTTCCTGTGGAGCCCCCTCCCCCCGCTCCCTCCCATTCTCTCTCTCTCTCTCTCTCTCTCTCTCTCTCTCTCTCTCTCTCTCTCTCTCTCTCTCTCTCTCTCTCTCTCTCTCTCTCTCTCTCTCTCCTTTATTCCCTCAATCACAATACCACCAGCCCTAAGCAAACATGTGGCTGCTCCAATCAGAAGGGGACTGGAGGTGGGTTGGGCACGTCCGGGAGCCTTGCCATGAAGCCTCCCCAAATCACACACATGTTATGCACCAACACACAGCGCCACATCTTCTGCCTGCCTAGCCTGAAGCCAAATATCACTTATTGCTTGCTAGAGGAAGGTTTGTGTGTGTGAGCGTGTGTGTGTGTGTGTATGTGTGTGTGTGATATAATCACCCTCAGTGAAAGGTTCCCAGTCGTATATGCGACCCATGAACTCCTTGGTGTTAAATGCTGCACACTGCTCTGCCCGGGTGTCGGTCAGACCTCCCCCACACACCTGCAGTCAGAGATGGAGGGAAACAGAGAGAGGGGGAGAGAGAGCGAGAGAGCGAGAGAAAACATTGAGTACTCATTTGACTATGTTTCGATAACATGATATCCCTCCAGTCCAACGGTACTGGGTCTGTCCTGTGAGAGCTAGGGAGGGGTGGGACGGGGGAGGGGTGGACTGAAGAGAGAGGGAAGGGGACGATAGCGGAAGACAGCGAAGGAAAACAGCTTGTGTGAAATAGATAAAGATCATAATCACGGAAGAAAACAGAGGGAGAGGGCTGCTGAACTCTGTCGGAACAAACACACACTCACACACTCACACACACACACACTCACACACAGGACAATGTATCTGAGCTTCCATCGAAAGGGAGCTCGTGCCTGTACTAGGAACATATGGGCATAATATATTTTCTGGAACAGGCCACACACATAAATTCTGCCCCCCTTTTTTTTATCAAAAACCCTGCCGTGTGTGTGTGTGTGGGTGTGTGTGTGTCTTTAGTCGTTATGAGCATTAAAGTGTGGTCAAGATAAAGCGGTGCACTGGAAAGGGTTTGAACACAGCAGTACTTAAACAGCCGTTGAAATATTAGGCCAATCTGGCCCCACTAAAGTTCACCGTACAGAGAGTAACTCAGAGAGTACTCAGAACCCCATGAGGGACGCACACACACACACACACACACACACACACACACACACACACACACACACACACACACACACGGATAAACTACAGTGAATGCAGAATGTACAGTTACCTACCTGTTTCTCTATACTGATGAGACCGTCGAATACTACAAATACACACACACTGTGACTGCCAAAGTGGGGTCAGGGAACACACGCTTACATAAACACAACCTCCACACAAACACACACTCACAAAATTACCCAGACACACACACACACACACACACACACACACACACACACACACACACACACACACACACACACACACACACACACACACACACACAGAGCTTAATCAAGTGTTGCAACTCCGAGGGGCCACAGGCATCCCAATCAATCACCCACTAAATGTACGGCCCACCAATATACGACCAGGTCAAGTAGACGACATACAGTACAGTAGAGTAGACACACACACACACACACACACCCACAGCCTTCTGAAATTCCCTGGCAACCCTCTCCATGCTCTCTAGTGATTGGTTCCACTTCCCTCTGGCCTTGCTTTTTCCTTTGCCAGTAGCACAGCTGCCCCAAACAGCTGGATAGTGGGAAGACACTTCTCAACGGAGAAGAGTCAAGCTAATGAACACTCAGCCAGGACCACAGCCGGCTGGACAGAGACACAAAAGCTAATGAACACTCAACCAGGACCACAGCCGGCTGGACAGAGACACAAAAGCTAATGAACACTCAAATGCACACACAATGTCAGAAAGAGTTGAGAGGTCTCACACACACACACACACACACACACACACACACACACACACACACACACACACACACACACACACACACACACATGGATTCACACACATTTTGTTCCCTAGAGACCTAGCTACAATGCTACAATGTTCAAACGCACATATTTACACACACATACCCACACACACACACAGATTCACACACCATGTTCCCATGTGAACTAGCTACAATGCTCAAACGCACACATATACACACACACACGCACACACACACACACACACAAAGAGAGAGAGATTCCTTTCACACATCAAGTTCCCATGTGAAATAGCTACAATCAGAGATAAAAACCAACGTAACGCAGATGAGATAATTTCTATAGCAGGCTTCATGCCTCATGCATGCTCACTGTGTCAATACATTATCACTGTGAGCCCCCTAACACCTCCCGCGTCAACCGGGTATGTTGGTGTGTCTGCATTTGTGTGTGTGTGTTTGTGTGTGCATGTGTGCGTAGGAATGTGTGTGTATGTAAGTATCATGTCACAAGGAACACATGAGTATCATCTGTCCCTGCTGGGGGGGGGGACTAATTAACTTCAGAGTAGAACACCGTGTTAAAGTGGGTTTAAATGGGCCTATTGTCTGTGGTATCCAGAACTGCTACTTAATGTGTGTTAGGAGTTGTCTATCAGGAGGCCTTGTTTATGCGTCTAAACGTAGCCTGAGACGTGTGTGTGTGTGTGTGTGTGTGTTTGTGTGGTTTTGTGTGTGTTGTGTGTGGGTTCATCTGAGTGTGTGTCTCCCTGACCGGCCGCCTACGTGTGCACGTGCCTGTCCTGCTTTGAGCGGGGATCGTGCTAATGCACACGGATGTATCTGTGAAACGGGGTAAGGGATGGCTGTAAATATTTCTGTTTGGCCTAAACACACCTGGGCGACTCTACTGAGTGGTGTGTACGTGTGTGAGTGTGTGTGTGTGTGTGTGTGTGTGTGTGTGTGTGGCTATAAGTGTCCGACTGTAAAGGACTAAACAGCGAGCGGACCCCCCAGAGAGTATGTGTGTGTGTGTGTGTGTGTGTGTGTGTGTGTGTGTGTGTGTGTGTGTGTGTGTGTGTGTGTGTGTGTGTGAAAGCAAGACGCCGCAGTGAGAAAGGAGCATGGACGGAGAGCAACAGGCAGCGAGTGAAATAAAGAAGATGGAGGGAGAGTAAAACGGAGAGGGAGGAAGAACAAAGCATTTTTCGTTCAATGCATGTGTGAATGTCTGGGTAGAAGAGATTTATAGGAATCTGTCTGAAAAGAAGTTCAGCTAGTTCAAAGAATGTGTGTGTATGTGTGTGCGTGTGCGCGTGTGTGTGTGTGTGTGTGTGCAACGTGAGTGTATAGAATAGACGAGGAGAAACAGAGGGGTGTTCATGTGTGTGGGTGTGTGTGTGTGCGTCTCACTCTCTCTCCCTTTCTCTCTCCTTCCCATATTCACAGCAGTTTATAGGCAGGAGAGAGATTCTGTGTTTGTAAGAACTGGTGGGTATTTATGTTATTGTGTGTGTGTGTGTGTGTGTGTGTGTGTGTGTGTGTGTGTGTGTGTGTGTGTGAGTACGGGCAGGGTCAGAGGTCTCTCTATAAGCGCAAAGAGAGTGTGTCTGAGTGGGAACAGAACGAGGAGGGAGGCCAGAGGGGAGGGGCGGAGTGACAGGGGCAGAGAAAGGGAGCCTGACAGTCTCTGAAAAGGCAGAGGAAGGAGAGTGATGGTCGTGGCACAGGAACCGGGCTCCACAACAGGGTAGTCCATGTGGGGCGGAGTGCTGGAGCCTGAAGGGAAATTACAGAGAGAGTGAGATGTTGTTGTAGGGGGCCAGTGAAAGTTATAGGTGTGTTTTACTGCAGAGAGAGGAGAGAGAGAGAGGAGGGGGGGGTCTGTCTCCAATGAATGAGACCATTAGATGGGAGGGGCGGGGGTCAGGGGTCAGGGGCTTTGTTCTGGGGTCCGACACTGACACACACATACAAACATCTACACACACAGATTGCACAAGACCAAATCACATATTATATTCCCGCGTCAAACACAAACAAAAGGCACACACACTACACGCACACGCACACACACACACACACACACTCACACTCACACTCACACTCACACTCACACTCACACTCACACACACTCACACTCACACTCACACTCACACTCACACTCACACTCACACTCACACTCACACACACTCACACTCACACTCACACTCACACTCACACTCACTCCATTCATTACTAATGAATTGGGAGGGGAAACAGAAAGGCTTGGTAATCCTCCATCCTGGCTAGTATTCCGCCGGGCAAACCCAGGTGATGTCATCAACCTGGTTGTCAACTCTTTCTCACTCAAGTCCGTGCCTGCACAGCTGGACTGGTCCTATCAGCTTGTCCATTTAAGTGCAAACAACTCGCACGCACGCACACACTCACACTCACACACACACACACACACACACACACACACACTCACTAACACTCACACGCACACGCACACGCTCACGCACACGCACACGCACACACACACACACACACACACAATCACGCACACAATCACGCACACTCACACGTCAGGCCAGCTGGTCATTCCTCAGCCATTACTATGGGGCTTCGCAGACTAAACCAATGACCACTACTTGCTCGGATTCTCATCATATCTTTAAACGGCCAGCGGCAACATTACCATATTGTCTGTTCGCACAAAAATTATAACTGAAAGAGTGTGTGTGTGTGTGTGTCTGTGTGTGTGTGTGTGTGTCGTTGTGTGTGTGTCTGTGTGTGTGTGTGTGTGTGTGTGTGTGTGTGTGTGTGCTGTGCGCCGTCTTAAAACAGTCAAACATCTCTAAGTTATCTTGTGAGCAGGGCCGTAGGTCGCCGTTCCGAGGGGCCACTACCCAGCCAGCAGCCTTGACCCAGGAGGAAGTGAGAGCTCCCTACCGGGAAACAGTTCTATTAGCCTCTCAAAAGCACCCTGCCACACACACACACACACACACACACACACACACACACACACACACATACACACACACACAGAGCAAGATGACTGCTGTGCTCCCAGTGTTTTCTCTAGGGAATGAGCTTCACGCTGACACGAAATCCATTTACACTCACCCCACTGTTTTACTACAAAATAAAACTGCTCCAAAGAGCAACTTCGATGGTTGTGTGTCCCAGTGTGTGTGTATGTGTGTGTGTGTGCGTGGGTGTGTATGTGTGAACTTGTGCCCTGGCCCAGGACATCTGGACCTGTTCCACTCCTTACAACAACAAAAATCAGCGTGAAAGGGTTAAGCCGGAGAACAATGTCCTCTTTCTACAGCGTGCGCTGGGTCTTGTGTTTGTGACAATAAAAATATATGCCTTGATAATAATGTTGTCTACGGCCGCACAGTTTAGTCAGCTATGTCTTCAGAGCGGAGACACAAAGGATGGTCTGTTTCCAAGCAGAGCCCACCAATGATTTTTGTTGGGGGCGGGGGGGTCATGAATTCTACGGCAGCAGCTTGTACATTTTGACCGTGGCGCAGATTGAAAGACACAGGTGCAAAGACATTACGCTTATTGAATCTAGTCTTTAAAAAATTTGATAATACCGTAGGCCAGAGTCTTCTGACATCTACATGGACATTCTATATAAAACTCTTTTCTTCTTCAGCTTCTCACTTCATGCACACACACACACACCCCCTACCACTTCAATGGAGCAGGCAGACATCTCGTCTAACTCTCAGGCCCACCAAACGCTTTCTCTCATCCCTCTGCTTTTTTGTTCATTTTCTCGTTTGGCGAAGCTCTCTCCTCCCCTAGCCGCATATCGTGTCTTTCCCTGTCTGTTTCCCACACTTTCTCTCTATCGCTCACTTGAAGGAAGCGTTTGGGATTTGATCCCCCCCTGTCACCCCTCCACAGGACAGAGGAACGGTTCCTCGCCCCTCCAGAGGACAGAGGCTGAGAGGAAGACAAGAACGCACAAATAAAAACAACCTCCAAACCCACAAAGCTCTGGTGCATTTTTCCCCCTTCCTCTGGCTCCCGTGCGGGCCTTTCTAAAAACACTGCTTCCTTTCACCACCACCTCGCCGCGTCACTGCCCCCCCCCCCCTCCCTCCCTCCCACCCTCCTCTTTTCCCGCTCCCCTCTTCCCCTCTAGCCCCTTTCGTTTCCTCTGTCCCTCTTTCGGTTCCCCCTTTCTCCTCTACGCGACAGTGTAAACACGAACACACACACACACACACACACACACACACACACACACACACACA